>JAODJU010000025.1:1500773-1516572 GCA_026776725.1 Gnathonemus echidnorhynchus
GGGAGATGCAGTTTGACAGGCAGCGTGATGCACACGCCTGTGTCGGGTGGTGGGGTCAGGGCTAACAGCAGGGGCTTCGAATGATCCTAAATGGAATGATTTCCATGGGACTGGACCCACAAAGGGTGCAAGACTGTGCTGCTGTTGGCTGTCCCACCGCAAGATCAAATGGAGTGGGGGTGGGCTGAGCTGAGACCATAAAGGCAGAGACCAAACTTACCGGATAGGTGAGGGAGTGTCCCGTTCCTTATTCTTTTTGGGCTGATTTCTCACACTTCAGTGGCTGGAGAAGTGAAGTGACCCCCCCTCCCCCCAAATAAAATGGACTGGCACTTATTTATTTACTGCATGTTTTGCGCTCCTCCCAAAACACAGTAAATTATCTGCATGGTCAAGGTTCCTCTCAGGCGAGAACAGTGTTGGGGGGGGTGGGGGGGTGGCGAGACGTGTGATCTATATGATGTTTAATCTTGGAATCATACATGCATCTGTCAATTTCCATATATCACTTTACATGAGTTATATATAAAACACCAAATGACATTTACGAACATAAATGTGTAAATTACGATCGGTAAGACGTGTCATACCGTGTATAATGTGTCAATAGGCTGGAGACAAAGTGATTCGCGTTTATTTATTGTAGATTTTTATTTTCTGCAGAACTATATATGATAAAATTACGAGTCTTCATTTAGTGCTATTCATAAAAGATGAAATTAAACAAAATCTATAAATGGCGCGAACGTTTATATTTCCGCTGGCGGTGGAGAGCTGACTGGCGGCTTCTTGGGAATCCAGTTCGGTCAAAAAAATCGGTTCTTTTTCTGTCCCGATCAGCAAAGGAAGATCCAGCAGGACCACCGTGATTCTCACCCCTTAATGTAGGGGGGAAGATCTCCGTTACCGGAAACAAGTGCATTTCTTTTAAGGCCAGTATATTTCTAACCTTTGGCTGACATGCAGAAAAGGTCACGTCCATCTTGACAATCCCCCACCCCCATACCCCCAATCTCCCCCAAGGTCCAGAAATAGCCTTGGATCGGTACATCCCTGTGAGCCGCGGACTCTGAAGCGTTGCCACAGCCCCCCTGGAAAACCACAGGTCCTCTCTCTGTACTGAACCACAGGATCCGCAATGCCACAGCCCACAGGCAAATTGGGAATCCCGTCCCTATCAGCTAAATGGTCTGTGTGTTACTTTATTTGACGGCACCAAACATATGAAGCCGTCTTAAAAATGAGCCGTAAGACAGGGCTGTTGTAGAGATATCGGTTTAAGAAACGGAAAGATTGCTGTCTGTTTAATGTGAACCCGCCTGTTAAACGACAATATGCAGTTCCGAATGAACGCCTTCACAAGGACTTCAAACTATACCGAAAGGAAAATGTTTCCTAAATATTTATTTTACTTTCACTCTCAATACGTTTTTTAGCAGTAAAGGGATTGTATAACAGGTTATATATTTGATTTTATAGAACTGTTTTAAGCTATAAAAACTCCAAATATTATGGGAATATTTGTGTTTATATTTCGGGGGAAAAAATCAGAATTATAAATATTTGTTAAACTAGTATCATTCTCAAACGAAAACATTGGAAACAGCATTCTGTGGATCGATCCTCTCCGGAATAAAAAGGTTGCGAGAAGAATTACTTTTTGTTTATTTCTTCTTGCCAATTTTCAAATTTATGGAATATTCAGATTCCAAAGACTACGTCGAAGAGTCGAGCGAAATTTGTAGTTACAGTGATCTGTGAGCATTTAATTTTTAATTTCCAAATCAAATACGGTTGTATTTTCGTAGCGATTAGCACCTGCATTGCTGAAATAAGGCGTTTCACCTCAAACCTAGTAACTGTTACAACTAATAATAACTTCTACACGATTTTTAAAAATAAAATCCAGCAATGAGCTACAATTTATGATGCCACAAAATGCATGAAAATATTCATAAATCCGTACTGTAAGAAAGAAATCGATTTTCCCAGACTTTCTGTGGGTGAAACCCACATTTTAGTTATTTATTAGTATTAAGCTATTTAGTAGTATCAACTTACAGTATGCCGTTTAAATACGTCATCATAAAATAAGAATTATTTAATTACATTTAAGAATTAATTAAATTCATACTTGCCGCGTTATAAAGGTATACATAAATGTACGCTTGATTCGCTTCCTAAGTAATTTCACTTGCTAGGAGTTAAAAAAAAAAAAAAAGCAGATCACTCTCGTAATTTAAAAAAAGGCTATTTTAAATGAAAATTAAATTATGTTGAATGTCGGCATATTTCTGCTCACTGAAAGTCCCTTGACCTTAAATTAAACGCTGTTAACAAATTGTCTCCTTTCTGAAAAAGATCAGGTGGAGTGACTGCCGTCTCACCCTTGAAAGTGCCGACACTTGACAAACCATAAACTGGGTATGAATTAAGCGGGATTATTCCCTCTCTGGCCGGTTTGATTATTAACATTTATTAATTACCCAGTCAAGAAACTTGGATGATCCGAATTAATTGCGTGCTTGAATTTTCTTACACTCTCCTGTCTCATAGGCGCAAGTAAAAGCACAAGAAATATGTTTGTGAGATGGGGCGTAAACATGGATATTACCACCATAAACCGCGCTTGTCACAAATGCACTCGGCTTGATAGGCGTGTTTATGCTTATCGCTGTCCCTTACGGTAGCCTCGTTATTTACACACCCGGTCGGAAAATTGGAAAACCTCGGAGATCGTCTGAATACAATATCTCGCCTTTGGTGGCTGCAATAAAAGAGAGGCAGGGAAGCGGCCCCCGAAAAAGCATCGCTTCGTCCCGGCAGTATCAGATACACTCCCCAGATAGTCTGAAATATTCAGCTGCGCCACACAGCGCCGTATCAGAGTGCAGCACAGATACAGTCAGCTTTATAAATCTCAAGGCTGGGTGCGAAACATTCACTGCGGTTTTTTTTTCTCCTGTGCTGCGTTTTCCCTAATCTTTGTTAAATGATATGTATGAAGAGGTGGTGCATTTATAATAAGATGCCAGAAGTTTCTAGGGTTGTTCCCCGAGCAGTCGGCTTTTACGGAAAGGACGGATGGTGTGATTTCTCATTTTCCTTACTTTTCTGTTTTAACCTTGCAGCCCACAGTTCTTTTTTGGAACTTATTCTTAGTGATTATTTTGAATAATTTCTCTCTATGGCTGCTGAGGTGGCCTATCTATCTGCAAGCTTCCGCTCCCCACCCCCCAAGATGTAGTCCTGCATCATTACACTGCGAAAGACCTTCGAGACCTGAAGGATCTTTGGAAAATGTTTACGATCTGGTAAATTTGTTGGGGAGGATAAATAAAGTAATCCTACCATAATAGTATAAATCGGGCTACACTTTAAAAATGATGGTTTAAGGTGGGTGTGGTTTTGTGTCCAAGTTCACTGTAATCGCTCTTATTATTTAAATATATAGATCGACCCATACAGATGATCTTTTAACTAGTACTGTTAGCTGCCCTGCTATGCAATGTAATAATAATGAAATGTCCCAACTGTACAGCCTGGGAATCCCTGCAAGGGCACCAGGCCTCGTGCTTCTTCGTGATACTACCGTCCCCCGCGGCCTAATCTCCGGCTGAACCGGGGACTCGAGTGTTCCGGTCTCCCCCGTGTCAGGTGCATCTCCCTGGGTTCTCATTCATTTGCTGTAGGGGTGGCGATGGAGGCTGGGGAGGGAGTAAAGGAGGGTGCGCGTCTGGAGCTGCCTCGCATTCTCATACACCAAAACCCAGCAGAAGAGGCCGGTAAGCTGATATATTTACTTCCAGCAGCGGTGAAGATAGAGACCAGCGCGAAATCTCAGACAGGCTTTGGCCCCGTCCGACCCGCTGGCTATTAGAGGGCGTATCGATTAGCCAGCAGAGGCACAGACAGGAGTCGGAGGTCACAGCCATAGATGATCATCTGTATTTCTGCACTACGGGGAACTAATAGAGCGGAATTAATACACCCTGCGAACATCAGTGACAGATTTAATAGGAGCCTCTTAAAGCTCCGAAACAGAGACGTTCTGCTCTGAGGACGGGACGCGCAGGACTTTTAATAAATAACAAGTTGTCTGTTTTCTGAAATACGGAGGCATGACCAGGCGAGACGGCTCGTCGTAGAACAAAAGGTAGCCTTTTTATTATTAAACATATTTACAAGATAAATAAATAATTTTCACCGGTACATATGGTTGAAATTCACAGCACGTGACAGGTACAGCACAAAAACGTCACCATGGAGGTGATCATGGAGCCGGGGACACGGTGGGGGGTGGTGGTGGTTCTGACCAGTCTTATGGGACAATTGTCACTGGCTGCGACCCGGATGCGGGTCCTGTGACGCTGGGGTGCCGTCGGACGAGCAGTCTGCTTGGCATCACTACTTCTACGGGAGCAAGCTGTTCTCCAAAACCCTTTAAAGAATTAAGTCACTTCCTTCCTGAAAGACTTGACGTGCCAGCAATGAGCACGTCCTGTTGTCGTTTAAATCGTTTTTATCCAGGAAGTACTATTTCCATTCTCCATACTCTGGTTACTGCCATTTTGGTACCATTATATGCATATAACAGCTAAATATTCAGCCAGGATTAGCGGGTGTTAATTGTGTTCAATATGTCAAAGGGCCAGTCATTTTACTATAAGTGTGCGATCTACATAATGAAACATTGAACTATCTGTTAGTGTGATGTGTGTGATTGCTATAACCGATTTGGTTTTCTGGCTGGGGGGGGTTAGAATCCAAAACACGGGCCATATCGCTGTACACTGGCGCAGTCGCAGAACGACAAACAGCGCTTTTGGCTGGGGAGGGGGGCGGTGTGCACCATGTCTGATTCCTGTGCTGCAAGCTCTCCTGGGCATTCGTGTGCCCTGCTTTCAGACTAAGTGTAATTTAAGTCCTCCGTTGATGCAAAAACATGCGTGGAGGCTCCACTCAAACCCAATCGCTCACACTGACAAGCGACCCCCCACCCCCCTGGTGCAGCTAGGACATCTTCAGCACACTTCCGTGACGAAAATCATAATCTCCCGCCTCACACCCATATTAACCGCGGACGTGCGGAGAAGTGAGCGGCAGGCCAGCGGCTGGGCGCACAGCACGTCGCCATAACAACTGCGCCAAGCGCACTCTGCGCTGCACTGACTCGTCGAATCCGCAGCGGAAAAGGGGGGAGGAATCGTCTATATTCTATCCTTCCTGGTCATCCCCAAGGCAGAGAGAGCAGAACTTTAATTGTCCCATTTCTATTGAGGATTTCAGTTTAGAAGACTATTAAAATTAATTGGTTATATACCATTTTAGCTACTTAAAATAAATTAAGCATTTTCTTTTATGTTCTCGCACTAATTTAAAAAGGAACAAAAATAATTATCTTAAATTGTCCCTTAGAAGTGTATAGAGTAGGGAATACTCAGTCCCAGAAATCTGTGCTTTCTGAAATGACAGAAACTGCCTTTTTCCGTTATTAATTCCGCACATTCCTGTTCTTCGGCTGCTTTCCTGTCAGACAGGTTGCAGCCCCCCCCCCAGGATAACGGATGGCTGTTCATCTCCAGTTTTCTGTTGGACATTGGGGACCGTGTGTGTGTGTGTGTGTGTGTTTTCAGGGGAGCAGGGTTCTCTTCCAGGCTAAAAAGGTGCAAATTTAGAAGCGAATGCACACAAATGGCATATACCTTCACATCCAGGCTATTTAATAAATCTGTACATTTTGTTTCTTTTTTTTCGCCAGACTCCAGAGTAGAATGGAGCATTTCCAACCACAGCAAGACAAGCAGGACAAGTACTTGCATGAAATGCATCGAACAGCTAAGGCAGAGTATCCTGCCCACCAACTAAGATGAGGCCTAACACCTATACAGTACATATTCAATACACAGAAAATAATCATACTCTTTGAGATCCTCAGTCTTCACCAAAGGGGGGGGGGCTTGAAGTGACCCAGTGGCTGACATACATTGAAGAGAGAGTCATTATTACATTGAGAGTGAAACAGGAGACATACAACTGTATTCAGACAGAGACAGTGGACAGTTAAAGCAAATGCAGTTAGCACAAGTGTACCATAGGCGTTCTGTAGTGACCTCTGCGTGGCAGCCAACAGAACAGTCAATCATCCAGGGCAGAATTGGCCCCACACAGCATCTGCCAGGTCAACCTGGGGGATGGGAAGCTCTTTCCTCACACTTTGTGGGTGTGCACCCCCCGTGTCCAAGGCTGGGTACACAAGTTTCGGGTAAAGCTGGTTAAGGAGACAGAACTCACTGTGAACCGCTTGGAGACATCGGGCGAGTCGAGGGGCAGGAGGTTTAAGAGGCAGGCTGGGAGGCAATTGGCCGATTTGGCTGCCAGTCATCCCAAGGTGGGAGAGCCGGGGCAGCAAAGAAGGACTGGGTTCATGGATTTGACAGGACTTTCAGTGTAGGCGGAGTCAGCGTTACTGTGCTCCAAGTCCTGACAGATCCCCAGTGGTTTTGGAATTATTAATCAAAAGGCTTTTCTTAATCGCAGCCCAAAAAAATTCAAAGATCCCAAAACATGAATGTGATACGGACTGTAGGTGCCCACAGTTTGATTGCGCTTACATCATCCTTCTAGGGGCGTGTTGGCATGAAGGACTGCCGCTATAGGTCAACCACGGGGGGGGGGGCATAGGGTGGGCTCTCCCCTGAGAGGGACACTGCTTTATCCAGCTAAAATTAAACATGCATTGCATTACAAGGACACAATGCTGATTTGTCTGTGTTCCTGTGGCATATGTTGAAGGGTTGGGGTGGGGGTGGTGCTGACCTGGGAGGGATCACATTTTACAGCCTCTCTGTCACCCTCCACTGGTCATCTGACCAATATACTAACATCTGGGGGGGGGGATTGCTATCTTCACCACCCACTTGGTGCAGCACTCATAAAAAAGTCACAGTATTTGGGGGGCCTTTTCTTAGTTTTCTGTGTTTTTTAGTTTCTGCAGACCACAATAAAATTTGACATACATAGGTAAATGAATACTTAGTGAAGTCTATTTACACTGCGGGGGCAAAAAAAAAAAAAAACAACAACAACAACAAAAAAAGCATACGTACATCGTAAATATTTATACGGGGGGAAAAAATCACTTCTTAATTCTACAATTAAAACATTCTACACATCATTTTTACAATAAAATTAAACAAAATGACCCGAGTGACATTAACGCCATCTGATTGGTTAAATGGAAACTATAGAGCGAGGTCTGTGGCCGGAAGACAACACCTGTTGAGACGGAGTCTGTTAGGGGTGGGGGGTTGGGGGTGTGGCACCTTCAGCAGGCGACCAATGAGGTTGGAGAGAGAGCGGGAACCGAGCGTCCCCAGCCAATAGGATTTTGAGCCCAGCCCCCGCTGTCCTTCTCACAATGTCAGGGATGCCTTTGATCACAGTATCACATTGCCGCGGCGGCACGATTTATAACGTCCCATTAATCACGGCGGCGGCATTTTCACTCGCCGCCGGCAGCTTGATCTCACACGCGGGCCGGCAGGCGGGCCGGGCCGACCACTTGTCCCCTCAGTCACGGGCTCTGACAGCTTGGGCGCAGGGTGCGGCTCCGTCTGCCTGACCGTCGCTCCTCTGTAAGGTTGGCGGCTGCTGAATTGACCAAAAAAAATCCCCAAGAGCACCAATCGCAGCCTCGCGCTGACAGCTGGGGCTCTACCGCCATCCGCGAGGGCCACTCACTGCAGGATTCCGGGTCAGCAATAACCTCTCTGTCTGGGATGGGATGTCAGAATCAGGGTGGCCTTCAAGCCTATGGCCAAAGCATGCACTGAAGTGTGCCCGTCAGCAGTACAGGGTTGGGGGGGGGGGGGGGTGCCAGGCACTGTGTGCCCCTGTGGGCAGGACATGGGCTGCCAGTGTCCTCATGCCACTTTAAATAGCATATTTGACACATGGACCCATTGATTGTTCCAACTCAGAACCTCCTGGACCTGTGCCATGCTGCGTAAAGCCATCTTCCTCTCTTTCCATCCCTCTCTCTCTCTCTCTCTCTCTCTCTCTCTCCATTCCTCCCCCTCTCCCTCACTCTCTCCATCCCAACTGAATCTCAGACAGCATAAACTGCCAACCATATTAGTGGAATCATATTATTATTAATTATTATTAGAAACGCTGCCCAGTGTGATGGGAGTGGGGGCGGTTTCACACTGTACAGTGACTGAGAGAAGAGGAAGAGGAAGCTCTGACACAGTGAGCCACAGCCCTCACCTGGCATCCGAATCCCACCTTTCCCCCGCCTCCCGCTACCCGTCTAAAATCCAGTAAACCCAGTGTGACCCCCCAGGCGCTCCCTTACAGAGGTATATGTGGGCAGGGCCGCCTTGGGATGTGGCTGGCCGCCTTTGCCAAATCCGCAAGAAAAAAAGAGCATCCGGCAGATCTGGACGACGCACGGTAAACAGCTACGCTCCCGCCAAACACTGGCACAAGAGCGCCCTCCAGCGTACGAATCGGAACAGAAAAAATAATCCAAGCAGCTTATTGGTTAAAGGAAGCGGAGACCTTCCTCCTGAGAATGCAGTTAGATATATATGTATATATATCTATATATATATATATGGGGGGGTGTTCTTTGTATTTGACCACAGACCATCAACAAAACAACAAAAAAAAACTCACTGTACATAGTATTTGTTATATATCTTAAATTAATCTGCAATATTTATATTTATACTTTACCCCAGTTTGCTTTCGTTTTTTTTTTTTTTTTTTAAATTTTTTTTAAGCTTTTTAAAAACGTCTTGGATGCCGGAAAGAGCAGTCTGTAGCCGGAGCGGGTCAGTAGGGGGCGCTCCCGCGTGCCTCTCCGCTCCGGCAGCCCCTCCGGCTCCCCTCCGTGCTCCCCGTCACACCTTGGCCTCCAGCATCTCCAGGAAGAGTTTGTGCATGGGCACCTTGCCCTGCACCTTGATGCTGTAGAAGTGCTGCACGGCCTTGGTGGCCGTCTGCCGCAGCAGGGGCAGCGTCATGAGCAGCTTGCCTGCCCGCCGCGGGTCCTCCGCATGCTGCCCCGCCTCGTAGTCCTGCAGGGCTTCGTGCAGGGAGTCCTGCAGCTTCTGCACTGCCTCCACATCTTCTATGTGCATGGAATCTGCCGCAGAGAGACAGAGACAGGGGAAGGGGGGGATATGTGAGGCACAGGTGTATGTCATGGGGGGGGGCTGCAGCTGCGGAGATGGACTGGTGACCAGCAGGTTCTGCTTATTGGTTAATATCTTTGTATATTCTAGAATATGCTATCATGGGGCCCAAAACCTCTAGTCACGCCCCTGGCTGTCGAATATTGTTTTTAAAACGTGAAAAAATAAACATTTGTGATTCTAACACTGTGGATAAGAGTGTGGGCTTAAAATAATCAAACAATGAAACATAATAAAGCATAATATGATGAGAGAAGATATAGTTACAGAATCACAGAAAAAAAACCCATTTTTCATGAAAAGCAGGTAATCGCAGCAGAGATCGTCAGTCGCAGTCCGGCTCAGATGCCCATCCGCAACACAGCAAACCAACAGAGCACCTTTAAGGGCGTTAAATATCTACTCCGTGATACGAAATCAAAGTGCATGTTCACTGTGCCAAATCCCCCTGACCCTCCATGGTTTCGAGAAAAATCCCATAGGTGTCTCAATGCAAACATCCCACAGAACTTAAATTCTTTTTATGTATGTGAAGCCTAGCCAGCTGGCTCTGGGTTTCGTACAGCATGGGCTGGTGCTGACTGGAGATCACTGTAATCTGGCAGATGGACAGGGAACACATGGAATTAACGGGAACATGCCTATGGCCGGTCCTCTGGGAGAAGGAACAGCCACTGAACATGGACAACTGGAATCTGGGAACTGGAATCCACTGCATTCCCAAGCGTGAGATGCAAAGCCTGTATGTTTATCCCATTTGTAAAATTCACAATGACCATAATTAACTAAACGCGGTACTGATTCTTAAAATCAAGACTCAAAGAGCTGGGTAACTTACCAGCTGTGCCAAGCTACTATCCCGCCTCAGCATGGCATGGGGTCGTAAAACGGAAAACCGATTTAATCCGAATTTCCCGTGAATTTAGAAGAGTGTGGCCATTGCATCCCTGTTCTGTTGTCTAAACAACGGGGATCACGGGATTGTGCTTAACGCCTCAGACCTCTTCAAAGGGCTGTTAATGAAATTAGCATCACAGGAAATTAATAAAAACGATATACAAGGAGATTAATTGGGGGGAGGGGGGTTAACGGAATAGCGAATCTACATTCATCCACATGTTCGGGTCTCATCTTATTCTGGACACAAGGTGGAGGAGGGGGTGTGCGGGGGGATGGGGGCGAGGAGGGAGGGGTATGAAAAAAATAACTTTGAAGAAACAATTTCCTTGCAATCCATCAGAGGGGCCACGTCGATGCCATTGATAAACTGCTAATTACAAAATCAATGGCTATGAATTTTCACAGCTGTCAGGCAGAGGGGGCCCCCGGAGGAGCGATCGCGTCAGGCCCTTGTTCAAGCGTCCGGAGACCCCCTGCCCCCCCCGGCAAACACACCGGGGACCTGTCACGCCAAAGTAAAGCAAAACGCCAGACTCAGCATTTTCATTTTTCAGGCAAACACAAAGGGCTCGGTGAGGCATTGATCAGGTGGGGGGGGTAGCTGGGGGGGTGGAGGGGGCTGTCAATACGGACGCATCACCTCCGCGGCGGAACAAACGAGGGCCGCCACTCTCCGCCACTCATTCCATTCGACTTAACACATTTTATTGACAGGCCCCTGCGCTCCTAATGAAATGCTACATTTATCTCCAGTGGCTGAGTGCCCCACAGCTGCCGTCGTGGAGGTGGGGGGGGGCACCGGGATACCACAACATGGCCGGCGTTCAATTAAACTGCCCCCCTCCCCCGCCTTTTGTCCGGCCCTCCTGTTTACGTCGCGTTTATTGACCCGCAGGTGATCCGACTCTGAGAGTTTCTAGCACGTTGTTCTGCTAATTCCTTCGTCTATCTCTTTCTTTCCTGCCCTGTCACATGACCCGTCTTCCGGACGCCGTGTCGGGAAAAGCTTCCATCGGATGACGATGCAACGAGCAGGGACATGAATGTAAATAATGCGTTAAAATGGGGACCCCCCCCCATCCCCCCCTCTGCCATCAGTATCCCAAACGAAGACTCTTCCTTATTAGTTTGTTCAACAAAGCATGGAGCCGCATACTGAACAAAACGAGCAATTTAACAGCTGACGAAACTATTAAACAACTTGACAATAAATACCAGGAAAATATAGTTGGGCTTCGCTCGTTTCAGAATCAATTAAGACGTGTCACAGTGCTTACATATTGTCCTCTCACGCTCTCATAACTTCCCATTAGAAAGTTACCTTTACGCTTATCGAGACGATGCCTTTCTGATAGCTTTGTGCGAGCTTAACAAGTGAAATTACCGCAAGATTCGTTTTAATGAATTCGCACACTGGATTCAGACTGCAGATGTCATGTAATTTTGCATTTACATCAAACTGTATTAAACTGCATTTGTACTTACACCAAAGTGCAAAAAGGACGGCACTTTTGTAGTAAAAAGAAATGAGCCAGCAAAAAATAGTTTCTGAAACATAATTTTTGGGTAAATTTTCGGGTAATGGACATACACATAACAAATAATAAGTTGTTATAACTAAATGATAAAATTTCAGGTTCAAATAAAGTTTTTCCCCTGATTTACTTGTTCTCTTCGTTATAAACCAGCCTCAACCTTCAGCTTTAATTAGGATTTTTTTTTAAACTGTGAGTTTTCTCCCGCGCTATGTACCTTTAAGAGAAAAGCGGCAGGTAGGCGGAGAGCCCTTACCCGAGTTGGCGAGGGCGATGGCCTTGAGAGTGACGAACTCCTCCTTCTCCACCTTGAGCTTCTTGTACCTGCGCACCAGCTGCAGGATGGAGACGTAGAGGTCCAGCAGGCCAGTAAGCCGCGAGTGCTCCTCATCCATCACGTAGTCCTCTGCGTAGACCAGCTCGTCCTCATAGGGCAGCGAGCGGAACACGATGCTCAGGATGAGGATCTCCATCCATGCGCTCTGCAGTAGGCTCATTTGGTCTGCCAGCGACAGGTTGGAGAAGCCTGTGTGGGGTCAGGGAGGGCGGGTATTGTCAAATCTTGTGCAGATCTTCCTTAACACCTTTGCTTTGTAGGGGCTGTTGTTGTGCATATAAACACATAGGCAAACTGCGACGACCTGGACAAAGGAACAGATTATAGCAGAACACAGAAATTAAATGTTACATAGCTTGGCTAGGACATATCCGGATCTGCATGAAGTTTTTTCTGCATGCAAGTCTATGCAGGTGAACCATGCAGAGCCAGAGCAGACACTTGTAGGGATCTGTTAAGAGCGGAGTTCATTCTGAAGCCTTAACACCTCGGACATAATCACTCAGACTGTGCCTTCCTCAGGAAGGTGGTGTGTGTGTGTGTGTGTGTGTAAGCATCTGTGCTTGTTTGTGGCTGGTAGGGGGGTAAGTGGTGTTGACAGCAAGGGCCCCCCCTGCTGGGAGAGGGGTCAAGTGCACCCTAATCCCCAGCGGTGGCGGATACTGACAAACAGTGCTGGTGGAGCGCAGCTGCTAAATGCGCGAGAGTCTGGCTGGCGTGGATCACGCCGCTACCGCCATCGAACGCCAGGGTGGGTCGGCGTCCTGCCCAAAACGCCCAATTAAGGTCAGGCGACGGGCGGGGTGTGGAGGAAGACAAAGGAAAAGAGGAAGACAAAGGAAATCTGCGGAGAGGAAGAGCCGATAGCCATCTTATGCCATTTCCCTCCCCCTTGCAGAGCCGTCAATAAACTCTTAAAAGCCCCTGTCCCTCGATTCACCCAGCCCCCCATGAGTGAAGCCAGTTCGGCCGCAGTTTCAACTTTTTTTGCCAGCATATTAGCTGCCCTCACAGCGTCTGCTGATTGAAATTATTGCTTTTACAAGTTCACTGTCGCAAAGCTATCAGCTCCCGTATAATTAAAAGAAGCCTGCTTATTGTATTGACCAGGCTAGGGACCACATCCCCCCCAAGCTTTTTTTAAATTCATATTATCTCATTGCCGGAGAGTTGGTGGGTGATGTTTATCTACAGGGCCCTTAACTCTTTGGAGTGCCCCCGAATACCCTGGGGACAGGGTCGGGGTGGGGGGGGCTAAAAAGAGGAAGGGGGGGTTAGAAAAGTGTCCAATTTCTCTTATCAGGCTGGTGAGCACAGCTGGATGAAAAAGTGCTGGGGGGACATTAATTAACAGATTGTAATCAGCCCTCAGGATGTGAAGGGAAATCGATAGTCACAAGAATGGGGGTCTCTGACCGGACGGGCTGGGAAGTCTGTGACACACCAGGCCACCCTGACCTCACAGGAGCGGGGCCCTGACCGGACGGACCAAGACATCTGTGACACGCCGGGCCACCTCGACCTCACAGGATCGGGGCCCTGACCGGACTGACCAAGACGTTTGTGACACGCCGGGCCACCCCGACCTCACCGGAGCGGGGCCCTGACCGGACGGACCAAGACGTCTGTGACACGCCGGGCTACCCCGACCTCACAGGAGCGGGGCCCTGACCGGACGGACCAAGACGTCTGTGACACGCCGGGCTACCCCGACCTCACAGGAGCGGGGCCCTGACTGGAAGGACCAAGACGTTTCTGACACGCCGGGTCTCCCCAACCTCACAGGAGCAGGACGTTGACTGGACGGGCCAGGACATCTATGACACGCCGGGCCACCCCAACTTCACAGGTGCGGGACCCTGACCAGACAGACCGAAACATCTGACACACACTAGGCCTTCCCGACCTTACAGGAGCGAGGCCCTGACCGGACGGACTGAGATGTCTGTGACACGCCGGGCCACCCTGACCTCACAGGAGTGGGGACCTGACTGGACGGACAGAGACGTCTGTAATACGCTGGGGCACCCTGACCTCATAGAAGTGGGTCCCTGACTGGACGGACAGAGACGTCTGTGACATGCTGGATCACCCTGACCTGACTTCTGTAACCCTCCAATTTCCATGTCAATGCCCGTTCATTAAAAAAAAAAAAAAAACAGTATCCTGAATTTAAAATGAATTATAACAACTTCAGCTAATTTAAGCCCTAATTTGGAAGTAAACATGTAAAAAAAAATAGTTTAAGCATAAAAAGCATAGTTATGTAATCTTTTCATATTTGGGCTAAAAACACCCAGAAATGGCATGGTTTATTGGGAAGTGCTGGGAGCGCAGAGGAGCCCAGCTGTGTGGGCATGCAGTGCCCAGCAGGGTGGTCACATGGTCTGGATGCGGGACAACCTCCTCACTGTAGTACAGCCTGGCCCATCCACGGCAAGCAGGTGGCGCAGAGCCACACCCAAAACACCAGCCACTCTTTAGTACTGCTCTTGCATTAAATGAAAACAGCCTACAATTACCTTTGACAATAAAAGCTCCGCGCATCGAGACCACAGACGCAATTTGTTGCGGGTCCTTGCATGGCGCCCCCCCCCCCTTCTCTAGGAGCCTAAATTATTGCCTCAAATGGGATCTTATGTCCTTCCTTGCCTTTTTCCACTCAATTTAATCGAGTAATGAAGTGACTTCCTGGCCGCCCAGGTCAGCCAGTGCTCAGGCCAAGGCATGGGAGGGGGGGCACTTAAGTTCTACCCAAGCGGCTGATTTCCCCCCTAATGAAATATCAATATTTACATCTTCATTTCCAACCTGCAGATCCTGTCCACTTTCAGCTGGCATGACGTGGTATCCAGCTCGCAGGGGAGCTCGGGGTGTCTGTACCACTGACAGGAGCTCTCCGGCCTAACGGGGTAGCTAACGGGCATAAGTCCCTCTTTCTTGAAAGGAACAAAAGATGACCAAGGGGTGGACTATAGTCTATATAGTGGCGTATAGTCTCGGGCCAGGCAAGTATCCCAGCAGAGTCACTGGCCAGATGAGGACCCCGGCACAGTCTCTGGCCAGACAAGAACCCTGGCACGGTCTCGAGCCAGTCGAGAACCCCGGCACGGTCTCGAGCCAGTCGAGAACCCCAGCACGGTCTATGGCCAGATGAGAACCCCGGCACGGTCTCGAGCCAGTCGAGAACCCCGGCACGGTCTATGGCCAGACGAGAACCCCGGCACGGTCTCTGACCAGATGAGAACCCCGGCACGGTCTCTGACCAGATGAGAACCCCGGCACAGTCTCTGGACAGTCCTCAACTGTAATCAGTTTATCTGCTTCTACTTATGCCAAGCAATAAAGTCCAGCACACCTCTCATAGTGTAGCTATTGGGAATGTAAAATGTAATTAACACCCCGGTTACCAAAACAAGCCCCTTAGCAATGGGTACTAGCTACTGGTCACCGCTACATCTTTAATCGGCTTAATCGCCACGACAGCCACAGAAAGCAGACATCGGTTAAAATCTTTTCACATTCGTTGTGCTGCCCTGTCATGTTTCGCTTCTTTCCGCTCATTTCCCTGCCTAATTTTGGCCTGCATCCCCTTACTTGACCTCCCTGCTTGACTCTGCAGCCCCCCCCCCCCATTAAATTTGCTTGCACCACAGCCATGCTAATTTCCCTGTCTGTTATGCAAATGCCCCAGAATAGTGGCTCCCTTCCCCCCCGACACTGGGAGCCCCCCAGCCCAGAAGCTCCCTTTTAAAATGTCCTTTTAAAACTAGTAAATGAGAAAGCATATTATACATATCGGCAGTCATACATATATATTCAGC
>JAODJU010000025.1:1543292-1554449 GCA_026776725.1 Gnathonemus echidnorhynchus
CTCGAGGACGATACCCCCTCCCTGCTACTAAATACAGAAGAGCAAGTGACCGGCGTGACCCTCTTTGTTACCGCGGTCACCATACTTGCGGGAGATGGACGAGGATTTATGATGGCTAGATTTATAGTGGCAGACAAAGGGGAGGTTTAAAAAAAGAAAGACAAACCATGGAGGGGAGTGTTTTACGCAAACTCGTGGGGGGGCCCCGGATCGATACCGATGCTGGCCCGGAGACTGGTGCCGGGTTACCACCGAGGCGTGGGGGCTGGGAACCTGGCCGGGCCATTAGGATCTTGGGTCTCCAGCAGGGGGGATTAAATTTAGCTGCTGGCCCGGCGATGTCACCGCGGGCCTTTATAAAGCCATGACATCACCGGGCAGCCACATGAGCCCCGCATTCCAGAGGTCCGGGAAACGGGGCGGACGGCACGCAGATCGCAGCTATCGATCGCCTCTTCCTTCCTGGACGGAGATGTCGGTCACAAAGACAGCCTGCTGTGATGTGCAACGCTATTCAATGTTGCTGCTATGGGACAGGCTCCCCACTGAGCCCTGGGATAGAGTACTGGGAGAGGGTACTGGGATAGGGTACTGGGAGAGGGTACATGCCATCAGGATTCGGCAGGATCGAGGATCCATGCCGCTAAACGCTGTTGAAGAAAACAAACTAAATCACTCGCCGCGATAGTGTGCCAACGTGGTTCGGTTTCCTGGATCGTGGGGCAGCACCGAGGCACTCAAACGGTTAACATGTCTCTCCCAGCCTGCGTGTGAAGTTCCCCACCGGGCCCCGCGTCACGTCGCATGTAAAAAGTAGTTCAGCGCTCTCTGTGCATGCAGAGCACCGGGGATTCGGCTTTTGTGTTATACAATAATCTGTAATGGCCTCCCTGCCCATCAGGGCATCTGCTGCTCATACGCTTTGAAATTCGCCAGGCAGAGCCGTCCGACTTCATGCTCAAATCCAAAAAGACCCCCCCCCCTCAAAACTGGTTCTCTCCATGGTGTTTAACCTCTCACTCTCCCGGATGGCTGCCGCTGCTGAACGGGAAGGTCGCGGGGCGGGCTCCACCCTCTCTCCCCCCTCCCGGACCCACTGGGGGAGATCGGAGGGAGCTGACTGGGAAGTGGCCCGCACCTCAGAAGGCACGGAGGGACCGAAGGAATGAGCCGACTCGTTAAGGAATCGCATCAGACATGGAAGAGCTGCGATAAACGTTCTTCAGAAGCGCAGGCTGCATCGGGACCAGGGGTCCGCACTTCTGCCTGGGTCTCTGTCCCCCGGCTCAGAAACAAATGGTACCAAATGACTCGAAACCATCAATCTCCTCTTAACACAAGCAGCACCCCAGAGTGTCACCAGCCCGGTCTCGTCCAGGACCTGCATTTATCTGTCGAGGGGAATGTTATTGCAAAGGGTTAAGCCTATTGTACGGGCCTGCGTGTAAATCACGGGTCCGGATGCGGACTCGCCGGCGATGCAGTGGGACAGCCGCACGGAGCCATGCATGAAATTAGTTCATTAATCTTCCTCTGATAGGCGCCCCTTGTTTAGGGGTAAGTCTACCTGCTTTAAACAAAGAGTCCATCCTGCGCGACTCATAAATTATGGTTCTCAGCAGCAGAGGGGACACCACCCCCCCACCCACACACACACACACACACACACACACACACACACACACACACACACACAGCAAAAATGAAGAGTGATTAACCTTCCATCACATACAGGAACAGCACCCCAAAACAACACTACTGCTTTATGAACGGGTCATTCAGAAAGAACCTTTGTAACTGATGGGCCATTTAAAATAAAAAACTGACATTTTAGTGATGCATTGAATATATATGATTACTCATATTTGTGTCTGGGTCTGGGATGTAGTTCTGTTTATTTTGGGAATAAAAATAGTCTAACAAGGCAGCACGGCTGATGACATCACCAGGTCTCTCCCAGCTCACCATGAAATTCCAAGGCCAGAAAAAAAAAAAGTTGAAAATTGAAACAAAAAACATAAATCATGAAATATGTGTATGGGAGGAAGACGCAGCTGAGGACGCAGCAGGACGGATGCTGGGGCGAAGCAGCCGCGGAAACAGCACAGCACGACGCGGGAGGAATTCCCTGCCCCGCGGTGGGCGGAGTCAACGGAGGCTACTTTATCGTTAAACGCTGCAGACATATGCACGCTGCTGGAGATGAACAGGAAGATTTTGCGAAGTTGTCTGGGGTCCCTGGGGGGGTTTGGTGACCATTTTACTGGTAACGCTCTCCTTTTCTTCCTACCCCAGCACTAAACGATTAAAAAAAAATTAATACGGTGGCACCCAGCACAATGCTATTCAGGAATAATTAAGTGGGGGAGTTCTGACGAGGGGCAGATGACACATAGGTTTCACAGAGACCCCCCCATGGGGAAATAATAATTGTAATGTGCTATTAACCTCACTTGTTTTTATTCAAAGTGATGTACAACTACTAAACCTAAATTCATGTAAAAAATGTAAATATAAAATAAATACAATTAAAACACCACATTTACTGCTACTTTGTTTGCACCTTGCTGAAGGTCCCTTATACAGGACTCATTTACACAAATGTTACACAAGAATTCTAATTTGTTTCTTATACTCTCTACGTGTAAGTCTGGTCTGCCTGTGCGATTAGATAAATTTAAATAGAAACCACCACACACAAATTAAACTTTTTTAATAAAACTTATTTTCCTCCTCACCAAAAATGTTTTCCTCCAGACATACACGTCAACTGAGCTTTATAAGAATCAAAATACAGTATTTAGGGGTGATTTCTAAATGGTGCTGAGCCAGGCGGCCTGGCAGGGCAAAGGGGCTGAGTCTGACATGCACTGACACAGCATCCCTGTCGCTCGCAGAGGAGGAAGCCCTTCCTTCCAGCAGCGTTTGGAATAAAGATTTACTTTGTAATGCAGTCTGGTTTACCGAGAAAATCCCCTGTTATTCTCAGGTCAATCCAACAGCAACTAGAAAGGAGGGGGGGGTCCAGTGTAATGGACTCCGATTACCGCGTCGAAGACAGCAGCTTGAGATAATAACCTTCACAAAGGACTGAAGAATAGAATAAAATACACACACACATATATACACACAGCACCATGTCGCCGTGGCGATACGGGAGCATGACAATCTGATCAGTAGACATCTTAAAACAGTGATGCTGAAAAGGTGGAGGGGGGAGGGGGACCCCCCATCAGCTTCTTAAAGACCCCCGGATGCTTTGCTGTGCTGTCTTCACAGTCCAGCTTCACTTGAGCTCCTTCCAGGAAATTGGTTTCGATCGGCAACAAGGCGAGGCGACAAAACATCAACGAGACCAAAAATAAAAATATTAAATGAAAAGGTTCTGGTGTTTTTGCTGTGGCGGCCCGGAGGGGGCAGCAGCGAGCTCCGCGACGGCAGCGGGGCGCGTCCTCGGGCCATAAATGACGCGCCTGTCGGTCACAGGCTGTCCTGGGCGGTGTTGGTGTTACCCTGAGCATGGCATCGATGATGGCTAAGTGGCTAATGCCATTGTGCCAATGCGTCAGCGTGCCGTAACTCCTGCTAAACACCGTTTACTGGAGGGCGGGACACGTCTGTATCTATCTCTCCACTCCGGTAAACTGGACAGCGCCCCCCCAGGCCGACCCCCACGAGACACTGCTGTCCTTCACATCCCCATGGCTGACTGTGCAAAATAAAATGTGAAAATAAAAATGAGGATAATAATTATAAAAATACAACTAAAGGGAAGTGGAAAGGCAGGGATGGGACGGGGGGGGGGGGGACTCACACCCGGATGTGCCCAACCGAGCTGTCGGGAGAAATCAGAGCCGCGTCGAGACGGACAGTTTCCATATTGATTTCATAAATAAACAGAGCCGACCATCGATCCTAATGTTATTTTGCATTCCAATTACTGCTCAGAAACATAACCTTCAAACGACTGACCGCTCAATACCAATAACATTCCCCGATAAACGCCGGCACACACGCCAGCCCACGCTCACCGCGATGCACCCCGCCCCACCGGCCGCGCCCCTGCCCAAAGTGCAAATTGGCGGACTTTACGTCCCCCCCCCATTGCATTTAATTACCGACTACTTTAGAAAATGGGGGGGGGGGGGTTATTGCCCCCCCCACACACATCACTAGGGGTGAGTGTCCGGCAGACACCGACACACCGGATAAGCACTGGGACGTCTGTGCCAACGGAGGGACGGCAAAGAGTCAGGGAGCATGGTGATGGCCCAGAAAACCAACTAATTTATATGGGCTGGAGGGGTGCAGTACTGAGGGGAACATTCCCCGCGTTGGTCACGGTGTGATCGCGCTCAAATCACACACACAAGCAGGATTAAGACTCGGTTATAACTATTAACTGGTAATCTATGACGGTTACTAAATATGCCCACAAAGTGCATGTCAAAAGCCGGCAGAAGTCATTAATAAACATCAGATTACAGCCACTGAAGTTGGGCGGGGGGGGGGGGGCGGGGGTGCTGAAAAAGCACGCTTTCCCCCCAGTGTGAGGTCGCCACCTGTTTCCTTTGTCAGTCAGTGAAGCCCCCAGTTCTCCCAGCGATGCGGAGGGTTTCCACCCAGCGCCGCGCTGCAAGTCAGCTCCGGATTAATCTCGATTCCGACAGAAGACACACGCCCATTTTCTGTAGGCCGAGGGGAGGCCTTCAGTTTGCATTCTCACGATTTCAGCGCCGGCCGCGATGCCACCTTGAGTAGCCATTTCAGCACGCAGCATTAAATATAATTTTTATATATGCATATCCGTACACACAGACACACACAGGCGCACGCGTACACCCTGTTAAAGGCAAACGTTTGGAAATGGTCCTTCTGGCTTTAATATAGGGGGGGTCATCTTGACTTTTGTTTCGGCCACAGCCCCCGAGACCCAGCTACCCGAAAAACAATGAAGGCCTCACCGCTCCACCGCGGAGGGAAATGCCGCCGGCCCATGTCAGTGACACCGCGTCTCTGTCGCAAGGGCGCAAAGTCTCACAGGCCACCCCCACCACTAACAGGATGGTTATTTTTAAACCTATTGTTGCGTCGGGGAGGGTCTGAGTGGCAAGGTTACCGTGGCAAACTTCGAGAGCAGGTGGCCGCATTCCAGGTTCTCCTGAATGGGTGGACGCAGCCTCACAATAGTTGGCGTGACGACGGTGGAATTTTACCCACGTCTCTCAGAATTCTCTGAGGCATCTGCTGAAATTACAAATTCGGATCAATAGAATAAATATCCCCCTTTAGCAGCTCGGTAAACCCTAAACTAAATTTATACCTCGAAGGAAACAAACGGCTCATTACTACAACCAATAAAAATCTATAAAATACACACTCTTGAATAACTACATCTACCTAACAAAAGATGTAGCTACCAAGAATAAACTAAATAAAATCCAAGTGATTCTGGAAAGATATGGAACGTGACAAAATTATGGGGTGGTCACGGAAGCAAGGGACTCAATAAGCATTTGCTTGCTGTGAGAGCGCAGCACGGAACAGCACTGTCATGTCGTACATGTTAAGCTACGTGGTAGTAATGTTTTAGCGTTTACGTTGACGCATTTACACTCATACATTCCGAACAACTCAAATGCAACAAATCATGCATGGCTGCCGTGAACAGACTCTTCTCAAATGAATTATCTGCAGCTTTTTTGTGCATAAAAGAAAAAAATAAGCAATAAATAAAACGGTAATAGAAGTTTAACTGCTGTCACTATTGTTGTGTAACTGACGATAAATCTTTACATATATACGAAAAAAAAATTACAGTGAGCGTGACAGTATTTTATTTCACAAATACCATGTTTTCGCCAAAAACAGCGATAAAGGTAGAGGGAAGCCACACGCATTGCTCATAGATGCATCATAAATGTATTTTACGTTAATGTGAAATGCCCGAATTAAATGCCACGTGGACGCCTCGTCCCCCACGACACCCCTCAGCAGGCCGGCTCGATGGGAACATCAGGTAGCCTGTGACTGGCACGTTCCGTAGGCCACGGCGCTCAGGGCGACCCGGCCATCTGTACGCAGAAGTGTTTCTCCCGGCTAAATCGGAGAGCATCTGCCAGTCAGTTTCAATCACACCCCGCCCCCGTCACGCCGTTAAATAAAATACCACTAAGATGACGTGTCCGGTTTGCCACAGCTGAAAAAGTAAAACGGCTAATGCCCATTTCTGGGGGGTCAGGACTGTCACATCACAGCGTCACCAGCCTGAGACCCCCTGGTTATGGCCTCACCACCGTCACTCAGCCAGCATTTACATCACATCTCTGTTTTTTGTCTGATGGAAGTGTAGGTGAAGCATGTTTAATTGGTGAGATAATTGCTTGGGTACGTCAAGTGGGAGAGGGAGTCATGTGACCGGGTAGGATGGATGGATAGATGAGGAGTGGACTGTGAAGCTGTGGGGCCCTGCCCCCGGTCCCTGCCCCGGGGCACCTGTCTGGGGTAGATCATGGTGGGGTGTGGACTGTGGCATGTCGGGGGGGGGGCAGAAAGCTGGGAATAATAGGCACACTGGGAGAAAAAAGGCATCAGGCGTGGAAGGAGTGGGGGGGGGCTGATGTGGAGGGTTGGGGGATGTTGGATACAATTAGCATCCCTAATTGCGCAGGTCCCAGCTTCCCGGTGGCCCTGGGCATCTGGGACCTCTTTTTACAGTATGGCAGTCGTACATGGAGCTTTCCGGAAGTCCGAGGGCTCTGGTGCAGCTAGTAATTGCTTTAATGAATTGGACAATGAGCCTCTGTTGGGACCTGGACGTGCATTTAGATCTGGGTGACAAATTGAATTCAAACATCATGTCCTTTCACCCCACCCCCCCTCCCCGGCCTCTATCCCAGTGCCTCCGTCTAAAATTCCCAAGAACGGACAGGCTCTCCAGAACAGTCGGCCATGGCTGATCGAGTGCCCACGATTGGTGGCAGGAGACACCAATGACAGCCCCCCTCCTTTGGCCGAGGGTGCAATCGCGGATCAGCTTCCGGGACCCCCCTCCGTTGGCTAATGTATTCCGAAACCAAATTAGCGTCAGCTGATCCCATCTGGATAGCGCCTTTGCGGGGCCGTCCCGGTTACCCGTGCGGACCTCAGCCCACGATACCATCTCCACGACGGAGGCAAAAAAAATCTGATTACCCCAATAGCTCTGAAACGCTTGGTTAAAGGGCAAAGAGCTTTTAACGTGAGAGGCTCTAATGAAATTGGTGTTGCCTTGGTCTTTAAATAAATAAATAAAAATCAGCGCGGTAAGTGGGCTTTTAAAGACCCAAACTCAGCGAAGGGATGTTAAAGAAATCAAATCTGTCGGGCTGCCGTTCTCTCTTCAAAAAAGGAAATAAAATAGACCATTTCTTACACCTGACATGCACTTTCACATTTTTTTTTTTTATTGGCTAAGCCTGAGTGCTGATTGACTCTGACCGGCGGAGTCTGGAGGCTGTCTGACCACGGAGGGCAAGAGTGAATCCTCAGAACCCGGCTGGGCGGGACTGATACCAGACCACCCGGGCCTAAAGACTCCCAGCCGATGGGGCAGAACAAGCACACGGCCTTAAAAATGGACCCGATTCAAAGCCTGTTTGCTTGGTAGACGACCAAAACCGAGTTTGCTTTGCAAATATGCCGCATACACAGGAGCGTTTTTATTAAAAGGCGAAAAGTACATCTGCTACAGGTTTCCTTGCATCACAATGTAAAAATAGTCAAATGCCGACCCATTAATCAGCCAGAAAGTTTTTTTTTCAAAAAACATCCAGGCAAACATCAGAATCAGTTCAAAGGCCGTGACGCGACCAAAAGCCCTTTGAGGTCGACTCGTCGTCAACATCGCCGCGCTGATTTTAAACCAGCCATGCAAACGAACATGTCTCCAAAATCTCCCCATTACCGCCACCAGCGCGACCACGGTGCTCCTGCGGAGCGAAAGCTTCCGGACACGGCACATCTCACCCAGCACGGCGTGCGCGTCTGTGCATATTTAAAAATCTGTCTGATTTCTGTTCTACCTGAACACTACGCCAACATCTGTTTTGCCGTTTAATGTGGTGAATTTTCATATTTCAGATGCTAATCTTTGTTCACTGTGCACATTTAAACTGAAAGATAAAAATTAGATCTGAGTGTGACTTGACATGTTTAATTTCTTGGGAAATCGCTTACAAAGCTGTCTGCACTAAACTAAGCGTGTAGGTCAAAGTGGAAGAAAATAACTGTATTCAGCAAGATATAAAGTTGCTTTTATTTGCTTCAATTATATTTAAATTATATAATACATATGAAAGGTCAGCACAGTTTATGTGACTACAAATCATAAATTTGACTTGAAGCAGGATCTATGTCAGATTACCATTTAAGAAAAATATTAAGAAAAACACATTCAGGTACAATACATGTTTTGTTTGTGCCATTTTAAGATTATGCCCCCCAAAATTAAATACAAATGCAATAAATACCAAATCAAAGTTTCACAGGTCACAGGGCCCTTTGTGAATTTAAAAGAAAAGAAAACTAAGATCTGTAAATAAATGTCTAATATCGACTGGCCAGCGGAGTCTAAGTGATTCAATAAAAAGCAGAACCCCCCCCCCCCCCCAGCCCTGCAGTGCTTCTCTGCTTCTAAAACTATATTTAATTTGCTGTATTCAGCACTCGAGTGAATGAAAGACGCACATGCGACCTGAAAAATTCATCAGCTTAAAAAAAAGTCTGAATTTTAGATCTGCAAATTTAGACAAAATAAGCTATATTTTACAAATAAACACACACACATTCACAGAGAGACAGGCACACCCCTAACCCTACACCAGGAGACCCACACACTTTCATTACGCTGTGTATTTAAATCCACCTTCCTTCTGTAAAAATGTGCATTTACAGACTGTCTTCATACGGACTATGTGAACTGCTCAAATCCGCTTTTTATATAAATACCACACATACACTGAACTGATGAAAATGTAGAGCTTCAAATACGTTTTTAAAACAGCTGCATAATTCTAAGTTACATTAAAAAACAACCGAGTCATACATTTAAAACACTTTTTGATTATTTTTTAAATTCTTTATTTTAATATGACAATCATAAACCTTCTCCATTTATTTGAAAATCCATTCCACTAAATATTAAATCTCTGTTTCATCAGCAATTGTATTCCTGGCCCCACTGTGTAAAACTGCGGTGATGGTTTGCAGGAGAATCCTCTAATAAATTTTATAAAATTTTTTCTATAATTAGTCCTATTTCTGCTTTAACAGTCATTTCCCAGATATACAGTAAATCTGTAGCCTATTATGTAAAATGAATACAAATTATTATGTAGCTGAAGTTTAACACTGAGTGTAATTCTTTTTATTCTAACTTATTTATTAAGTAAAAGCTGTATTTTATCACGTGCAGAGTACAACTGTCACGAGCACGAGTATGCTGCCTAATTACACGAAAGCGGTTAACATTCATACATTCATGCAGTTTATGTATTTTGTGCATTTAAGTCAAGGGATATATATATATAATCTCCTTATACTTATAGTGTAATGCTTTTCAATTAACCAAATTTTCTCTTTTTCTCAAAAAAAAAAAAACATTTCTCAAAAGTTCTCCCTATATATTAAATTATAAGCGCAACATACAAGTTTATCAACCAAGGTACTGCGAACATCCATGAGTAAAACATTAGGGGAAAAGATTATCCAATTAGGCGACGGAGTGGGGTTTTGTACCATAACAAACAAGCCTACTTGAATTTTGGGATTTTTCATTTCATATAAAGCGGTGACCAAAGCAGCTCACGGACTTGTACATTTAGATAAACATTTAGAGAATAAAATGTAAATGTTAAATGGCCCATAAAACGGACATTAGGTGCAGTGACAGTGATATTTTAAACCCTAAATATAGGTCTTCGGCCACAAAAAGGCAGCAGAACCGGGCAATTATAACGACGGAGCCGCAGAAAGAGTCAGAGCAGAACAAACCCGCAGCATCCAGATCAGCCTTTAAATACAAAGCGGATTAAAACACGCTCATCTCAGTAGTTAATGAGGTAAATGAAATTGCCTCCCTCTGGGCACGCAGGGGTTAACGCTGGGCTATTGTGTTTTTTAGAAAATTGGGGCTCTTTGTCACCAGAGTTGATGCCGCTTCGCAGTTCTCATTGCCTGTGAATTTGTAGTACAGATATGCTTCATGGAAGGAAGAAAAGTGTATAAAAATCCATAGTGCTGAGCCATTGGCCGGACTGTACAATTTTTCACCTGTCACGCTTATTCTTCATTAAAACGCAACGAGAGTCGCGCCGCTGTTCACACTTTTACAGAGATTAAGCCGTACGTCGTCTTTTAAAAGGAGTCTTAAAAAGACTAACTATTCATTCTGTAAAAAGTATTCTGGGAGCTTTTCGGATTGGAAATTACCAATATTAATAACGCAAAATATCAGCCGAGAGATGGGTGAAATTACTTTAGACATTTGCCAAAAAATATGTACATATATTAAAGTTTGTTTACAATACCGATACACGCGCCCTGTTTTTTGTTGTTGTTAAATTGTGCTGTCATGTAAGTCTTCTCTTTTTTTGCGCTTTAATCAAGGATAACTGATTTAGACTCGTGAAATCGGGAACAATTTAAAACATGAAATATTTATCCGATAAGAAGCCCTTCTGCTCGGCGGCACTTTTACTGCGTGTTTTCACTGTTTTTTAAAAAATAAAGAACAAGAAAAAACCCAGGCTGTTGTTTTCGGTCTCGGCGTGGCGCACAGCTCCACAGGCGCGCACTCGCAGCGGCCAGGCGGAGTACAAGCGACTCCTGCCAAAGCCGGGTTACTGGTGGCCAAGCCGCCAGCCTGCTGCTCCGTGCATGCATGCCTGTGACGGATCCTGGCCCCATGAATGCACAGGTGCTGCCTCAGCAGTCACAAGGGACTTTACAGAGGCTCCGTTTGTCTTTCCCTAAGTGCAAATATTGCCTTTATGTAATCCAGCCGTCCTCTGCAGCACTACAGGCCCCCTGCGCCTGTGAGCCTAATCTCCTCGAACGTATCAACGGGCAGCCAGGACGGCGGCAGGAAAGGGAGGTGAGGATGCCACAGCCACCACG
>JAODJU010000025.1:1565293-1586548 GCA_026776725.1 Gnathonemus echidnorhynchus
AATAAAATGTTGGGGGGGGGGGGGGGGGGCAAGAAACCCCAGAAAGCAGCGTTCCAGGAACTAATTTGCTTCTTAATGGAAGGCAAAATTTCCAAAGGAAAACTTCCATTGGGCAGAGAATGACTTTCCTTAGTTTTCAATTTCGGAGGCCATGAAAGAGATTGAGATTGATAAAGGCTGGCAGGAGCCGCCCGAGCGTGTTTCAGCCCAGAAGAACCTCCCACTGCTTCCAGGCCGGCCAGAAACGTCCTCTATGTGTAATTATGTACAGGAAGGGCCTCCTAGTCGGAGCGTCCCCTCTGACGCCACGCGCTGATACAGATCTCTCTGCATGCTGCACGCGTGTAATTACGCAGGACAGCTGTCAGCCACGAGCAGACCTACTGACAGACGTACATCCTGACAGGAAGCGTCCCGTCACCTAGAGGCTGTGGCCGGTCCAAGACTTTACTGACACTTTCAGGTTAAATATCGCAAGTTCAGAACTTGTTTCTTTAACACCTTGGGAAACAACTCAAAGGTACAACAGCTCATTCATTTTAAAATATCTGAAGTCCTCTTTGCTGACTAAGGATGATTAAAACTGAATTAATTCCTGAACTTCCTGTTTTCTGCATTTTAATAAATGCATTAGCTTGTGTTTAAAATCTGCTCAAAGTGTTTTTCTCTACTATGTCGCTCTTCCACACAAGCATTTTTAATGTTGTTGTGCTATTTCCCCGTGTCCTCTCTGGAGCCCGGCAGCGTGTCAGGACCTTCCCCGCAGTGTCCCCCAGACTCTTAAGGGGACAGTGGTCACCTGGGCGTCATGGTGACCCCTGGGGCATCACCTAGGCATTATGGGAAGCACGTGGAGATTATCGCTGTGTTCCTGCGTTTTTCGCTTCCCTTCCGCAGAATGTGGGGATGAGAGGAGTGTAGGTAGGCAGGTGGATGGGGGGGGGAGGCATCATGGGGGGTACACAGGTTTAAGGGACGCTAGAGGGGCCTGACTCCAATTAACTTGTGCGGTCCAGTGTAACCTACTCCACCCCTTAGGTTCCGCCTGTCACACTCCGCTCCGCCACTAGAGGATTTGGGCGGGCCAGCCAGGTCCATGCTCGGGGGGAGCGTGACCCCCCCCACACCTAGAGGTCAGCTCACATCTCTTACCCCACAGCACAGAGGCATAGAATCTGCCCCTCAGCCCAGAATGACCCAGACTAAATACACACCAGAATCTTCACGTTTCCATTTGGCGACTTACTCAGGGAGTTATTGGGACAATCTGGAAAAATCCACATCATGTTATTTCTTAATTTGATATTTCTGATGTTTTTTGGCAGTTAACTAAGTTTCCTTGGGCTAAGACTAGATAAACACCGACCAGTGCAGGAGATTTTAATGTTATTAATAGGTACAAGGGGACACCTGTTCAAATTTCCGGCCCAAACATCTTGCATCATTTTGCATTACTATACCTGCATAGAGTCACGGCCCGGCTGTTTAAGCTCACGATCTCTTAATTAATATTTTAATAGACTTTTAAATGAAAGCGAGCCGGGCTGCGGATTCCCCGCCCACGTGGCACGTGTAATAAATAACAGGAGCATTAGCTTTGGTGTTGGAGACGCCTGGGGAGGCCCAGTGCCGGCCCAGACCTCTTTCCCAGCCGCGATTAAAAAACGTACGTCGCCACAAGGAGGCTTTGGTGTGAAGCTCCTGTGAAGGCGAGCTCATTCATATTCACCCGTGCGCCTGCCTAATGTCTTAAAATGAAGAATAGCAGCGGGCCGGTGGGCTTTGATTGCACACAGCGCAAGCCGCTGCTGGGGGGTTGGTTTGAAGATAGCGATGTTCACGCAGCAGCCTGCCTTGCAGGTTAGGCACAGCGGCATCCGGGCTATTTCTGTGCTTTTTAACTCTTCTCCAGTAGTTCCAGCTGCCAGTCTCGTTAAGTTGGGTACCATCACCGGTAGAGTCCCCTCCCGGCGCTCAAAGATCGAGTTTGCTACCTACCAGATGAAGAGTCCGAATCCCCAGCTACGAGGCCACCTGCCACTCGTACCCAGGCGCCCCGGGGCTGAAGCAGGATGGCACCCAGATTCATTCATCCAGCTCCACACAAATGCATTTTCTCACAGTGCTGCCCAGCTGGCTCTTGTTTTGGCTCATCAGACAGGAAAGTACAGCCAGCTGGGCTGACAGAGGAGGGAAGATGGGAGAAACGCAGGAGAAACGACTATGGTGTAGGTATCAAAACTGCAGGGCCCGTGCACCCGTTTAGTGCTGGGGGAACGGTAAACGGTGCGTAACTCCTAACTCAGCAAACGAACAGCAGATATTTCGCCTGCATTCTGGGTTCCTGGTTCCTCACGTCACCTGACCACTGCAAATTTGTGAATCGTTGCTCATCCCAGGCACATGACGGAAAACACACCACATTCATTCACAGTTAGCACAGTGAGGACATTCCTCCTGGCACGCTGATGTTTACTAAACAGCACAGTGTAAATAAGTCTGCTGGGTGAACACCCCCCCCCCCCCCCCCAGCCCTCGTTTGCATCTTTCAGTATGAGTGACCTAAACGATTGCTTACACATGGCTTTTTGGAAAAAAAATGATCATGGGTATAAAGTCAAGAATGAACGGCCTTCTAATAGGTGTATAAAACAGCCGCCAGCCGGTCTTCGCCTTTACTGGGGTAAAATGACTATTCCTATCGAGTCCATATTTTTGCTTGATGTAGCGGGACATTTAATATCCCAGGGCGAGCTGGGGAAATGTTCCACAGGGGAGCATAAAATAGCCATTATGGCAGATAAAGAGTGAATAAACCAAGGACAGGCAGAGTTAACCCCACGTGGGACACGAGTGTAAAAAAGTGGGGGGGGGCGGGGGCGGGATGATCATCAGAAATACACATGCTAATGATGATGCTACGCTAACAATCCTCCTCCTGTGGTCAGAATATGGACCGGCCCAGTGGCATACTGGTCAAGGATGGGCTAAAAGTCGGGTTATATGGGCTCCTCTCGAGGCTGCACACCTGCTGGTTGTCCACAGGCCTTATGGGTAGAGCTGTCAATGCCACCTTTCCATGTTACGCTGTCACACTGAGTGGCCCTCGGTGTGACAATTAAGCAAACGGATGCTAATCCCCACCCTGCCGAATCGTCACAGGCTTTGTGCTTGGGATGGCGAGATGGCGAGATACAGGACACATTACTTAAAAGTTACAATACAGTTACTGTGTACATAGGGATACCATACCAAACTTTCCGGAAGTTGATGTCATTCCTGAACAGCGTAGGGGTGTGTATATAATATAATACATGTTCACACGTCTTGCAAACGCTGTGTGACGATACTTAATGGCTGCCATATATTGAAAATTGGTGGCTTTTCCTTCCCTTGGAAACTTCACTGTAACTAGCAACACTGGGTCATACAGGTCGCAATGCTAAACCTGGACAAACCACCGATTTTTGAAGAACCGCCTGGATGCCCAGACAGAGGCCCAGAAAGAGGTCGTCTCTGGGGAAAGCTGGACGTATGGTAACCCTAATCTTACAGTAAAGTCTTTCAGCAAAAGCTACTCAGACTCCGAAGCACCCAGAGCTATGTTCCTGTGGCGGTTAGGGACGGAGGCTACGTTAGCATTAGCACATGGTTCCTCACTAAGCCTGAACGAGTAGCCAGCAGCGGGTGGGTGAGCGGAGCTTCACGCTGGCAAGGTGAGTCCAGCCTTCAGGACTCCCCAGCTCTCGTTCTGCCCTCGATCTGAAGTTAGAAGGTTAAAGCTGGCGGTCGGCAGATTGGGTTCAGCGTGTCAGGAGCGAGATGGTTGCGTATTTATAACCATTAAGGCGCTCTGCACGTGGCAGAGAACTCCACAGCCCCCCCTGGTGAGAGTGACCGCTGCCCCACTTTACCTGTCACTTGTCCCAGCCTGACTTGCTAACACGTGTGATCTTCCTCTCACCTTCAGATCCACGGGATAAATGAAGATGGAGGGCTTAGAGATGAGCCGGAACCCACCCCCAGCGCACGGGATGCCCCCTCAGCGAGTTACATGGAGAAACCCCCGGTGAACCGATGGGAGGATCAACCCCATTTGTGCTGGGTGGGGGAAGAATGTTTGGCACCAAACCCATCAGTAGGTGTGGCTGATAGTGAAGGCTGAGTCGGGGCCCATTCAGAGATCATGTGCGGTGATGTCGGGGGTCGGAAAAGCAGCTGCATGCTGTGTGGGGGCGGGGGGAGGTGGAGAATCCTTTGCGCAATCAGCCACCACCCCGATCTGTTTGCTTCTGGGAGGGACCCAAGCGCATGGACCACGACCAGCCACATTCACCAGTATGGTTTATCTCTCTCTTTCTCTCTCTCTCTTCCTCTCCCTCCATTTAAATGTGTGGGCAGGCAGCCCGCAGTGGGAGAGATCCTAATTAACAGCCTATTCATTTGCGAGGAGCAGCTCCTGATTCCTGAGCACTTGTTTTATCGTGACGCTGGGGAGCCCGGGGACTCGGAGAGGGATAATTGCCTTTGCCGCGGGCTGCAGTAATCTGGTCGGCTAATTCATTATTTTAATAAGTTAGCGTCTCTTCGGGGGAGTGCCGGCTGCAGTGGCGCGCAGGCCTTGACGGTGGGCCTCGTTACCGAGGCGGACTTTTACGGCGACGCCCGCGCAGGGGTTAATAACTGTTATTAGCCTCTCTTCTCCAGCCTACAATTTCTCGTTTAACGGGGGCAATTCAGACGAAACCTCGCAAGCACTTAATAATCAACCCCTGGCGTACCTGGGGTAATCCCCCATGCAGGTTTCCATGCAGGGAAGGAGGAGGGAGCGGGGGGGGCAATGGTGGTGGTGGTTTCAAGAGGCTATGCTTTATCTACGCCTCGGAGGGGCGGACACACGTTGGGCTGCTGATCTGTGCCGCGGGTTAAAATTCATTAAAGGGGAGAGATTTGCCCGGAGCAGGGGATGTGAAACGGGCTTATAAAAACAAACAGAACGATCATTAGGTTTGCGTAACTAATGACTTCATTTAAGATACAATCTATCTCTCTAATAGAGTGTGCAAAATTGCATGCGTGTGAGCTGCTTCGATTATGACTGAGCCGGAGATGCGGGCTTGCGGAGCGGCCTGTTTAAATGGGATTGGATAACCAAAAAAAAATTGGAAATGACGCGTAGAGGTAGCAGGGAAAAAAATCCAATAGTGAGGACGGTCAGCGGGTGCCCATTTACGATCGGATCTGCTGTAAAATCCCATTTAAAATATCGGCTCTGAGTGATAGGTTGGCCTTCAACCACGTCGTTTTGTCACGTGACAAAATCTGAGGTTTGATAGGTTTTGAACGGGCATCCAAAGAAAATACGCTGGGATCTCGTCACCGTCTGCCATCCTCGGCTGTCACGTGACCGGTTTGAATCTGAATTCGGTCCCATGTCGTGTGCGAGAGTCAGGCCAAATCGATCACTTTAAGATTGGAGCGGGGTGTACTATTCGTGTGTGTGGCGCTGTGTGCGGTGATATATTTCCTTTTGGAGACAGACAGTTCAATCAGCATGCAATATTCCCTTTTAAGATGCAAATTGCCTCTGTACAAAGGACGGCACTCAATAAAGCATGTTATTGAATTTAGGCCGTATCAGTTACAAAGGCAAAATCGAAGAGGCTGAAAAACAGACACTGATCTGTTTGAAAGGTGCTTACCCACATGGCAGTTTTTAGATCTGAAACGTCTCCATTTAAAATTCAGACAATTCATGCATAACAGGCAAAATAATAACAATTACCCGCCATCCGCCCTTCTGCTTATCAGGAACTGTCATTAAACAAGCATGCCGGCATGTGTAGGACCATGTTTGACTCTCTAGGCAGACAGACAATGGCTTTCGGATAACGGCACGCCCAAGTCACCCTTTGACTTGTTCCGGAACTCAAGCCAATCAATGAAATGGATAAAAACATTAGGGACAAGTAACATTTAAAAGGGATAACTATAACCGCTACAATTATTATTATCTTTCCATAATTGCTCATTTTTACACCAAAGCAGTAAAGCCACTTTCTTCCTTACCCCTACCCATAACATCCTGATGCCTGGCCTAAATGACTGTGGTACCTGCTATTGTTACCTGCTAATTACAGCCTTCATACATGCTAACAGCTACCTGTTATTTACAGCCTTGGTACCTGCTATTGTTACCTGCTAATTACAGCTTTCATACATGCTAACAGCTACCTGCTATTTACAGCCTTGGTACCTACTATTGTTACGTGTTGATTACAGCCTTTATACATGCTAACAGCTACCTACTATTTACAGCCTTGGTACCTGCTATTGTTACCTGCATTTAGAGCCTTCGTACATGCTAAAAGCTATCTGCTGTTCAAGCCTTGGTACTTGCTATTGGTTACCTGCATTTACAGCCTTCATACATGCTAACATCTGCCTGCCATTTAAGCCTTGGTACCTGCTGTTGGTTACCTGCTATTTACATCCGCGGTACCTGCTGTTGGTTACCTGCATTTACAGCCTTCATACGTACTAACAGCTACCCGCTATTTACAGCGTTGGAACCTGCTGTTGATTACCTGCATTTACAGGCTTTGTACATGCTAACAGCTACCTGCTGTTCAAGCCTTGGTACTTGCTATTGGTTACCTGCATTTACAGCCTTCATACATGCTAACATCTACCTGATATTTAAGCCTTGGTACCTGCTGTTGGTTACCTGCTATTTACAAGCTTCATACCTGCTATTTGCAGTCTGCTGTTTACAGCTTTGGTACCTCCTATTGGCTACTTACCAGTTACAACCTTCATACCTGCTACCAGGAGCAGATGAATGGCCATAGCCTAGGGGCTCAGGGAAATCAGGGGCCCCGTCCAGCAAAACAGGGCCTCAGGAAAAATGTAAACCCCCCAGCACCCCAGGATCAGTAAATTTTACCACCGGGACACTGATTAGCAGATTATTAACATTGCATTGTTTAATAATTCTCTCGTTTCACTTTCAGCTCCAAAAAAATAGCTCAAGTTCCCCACTTGGGGACTTTCCAGCCATATCAGGCTAGGCCCCCAGAGAAGCTAATCCAGCCCTCCCTGCTACTGGCTACCTACTACAGACATGGACAAATTTGTTGGTATCCTTTCACAAATAACTATCTCTGAAATAACTTGAAACTGACAAAAAATTTTATGCCATCCCTTATTGTTTATTCCTTATTTAACACAAATCAGACTTTGCTTTTTATTATTGACTCAGTTTAATATTTTATATAATTAAACAAATGAAAATGACACAGACGAAAAAGATGGTCACCTTAATTTAATATATTGTGGCACCGCTTTTTGCAGCAGTCACTGCCAACAAGCGATCTGTGCTTCACAATGAGACGCCTGCATTTGCCATCAGGTAGTCTGGCCCACTCTTCCTGAGCAAACTGCTCAAACGGTCTCAGGTTCGAAGGGTGGCTCTCCACACTGCAATTTTCAAATCTTTCCATAGGTGTTTTAAAAATAGTCCAATGTTTTTTTCTCAGCCATTCTTCAGTGCTTTTAGTTGTATGTTTTTGGGTCATTTTCCTGTTGGAGGACCCATGACCTGCAACTGAGGCTGACCATTCTGACACTGGGCAGTATGTTTCACTCCAGGATGCCTTAGTAGTCTTGTGACTCCACTGTGCCCTGCAGAAATTCATAACTGCTATCGGCTACCTGCTATTTACATCTTTGGTACCTGCTATCAGCTACCTGCTTAAACAGCCTGCTGCCTGTTATTACAGCCTTCATACCTGCTAAGGGCGGCCTGCATTTATTGCCTCGGTATTTTGACTTCCAGCTGTTTGCAGCTTTGGTACCTGCTCCCGACTACCCGCTGCTTGCTGTCGAATACACTGGCACCTGCTATCGGTTACCAGTTATGTGCAATCCACAGAGTACAGGCCATGTCACTGGGAGGTCACCAGAACGCTGCTTTTCCCCACTAGCCCAAAAGACGCGTACCTCCAGGTAGGTCAGATTTCGAAAGCTGTCATCATGGCCGGCCCTCTGCCAGGCAATAAATAAAGGGCGGCTTGCATATTAAGGTTGGCCTATCTCCTGATCTGAGATCAGCCCTGAGTGACGAGTCACATGCTCCAGTTGATGGGGGGGGGGGGGGGGGATACGGATATTGAGGAAGTAGAGGTGGAAGCATCTAAATGATGATGACTCACAAATAGACCACAAATAGACCAAAGACAGAAAGACTGAAAGTTACATCATAACCTGTAAATGGGGAAAAATATACATAAATGAGACAATTAGCATCTGTTTGGGAGGCCGTCTGAATGGTCACCAGGAGTCAACACTGACGGTTTCCATAGTCGTTATGGTGTATTACAGTTGCAGTGGTGGTTGTCAGGGTGATGCACACTGTAAATGGGTATATCAACGCTGATACTTCCCAGCAAACACCACACAATGTTTGCTAAGTCTTTTTTTTCATATTGGTCAATGAAGTCTGAGTTGCTGGCTTTGGCATGAGTGTGTGGGTAAATCAGCCAGCCGGGCTTTAGGCACAGCCTGGGGGCTGGGGGCCGCGTTTCCAGTCCATCGGTGGTGCATGTGACACTAATACCCTGGTATAATATTAACCGTTGAATGGGCAGCAGTCCCTCCCGCTGCACCGCCTGCAGGCAGTGGCTGACTCGGGCCCCGGGCCCCGGGTCTGTCGCGGGAGGCTGATCGCGTCTCATGGCTCTCTTCCATCGTTTGGGCCTCTGCTCGAACACTCACCCCACCCAGACCTTTGTTGATATATATATATTTGTGAGTGAGAGATCACAGTGTTGTCAGGCTGCAGTTTCTTCAACCTTGCCTTTAATGTCCAAATGTACACCCCCATAGCAATAAGGGGCCCCCATGGCCTGCACTCTCAGATGAGGAGGGGGTCTTAATGACGAGCCACTGAATTCATTGTGCATTGCAGAGCCGGGCTGCATTCATCAGTTCTCATTAGGGAAAATCATTAACGTGCAATACAAACTTTTTGGCAAAATATTCATCACTGTCAACCCTCTGCCCCCACCCACTCCCGGTCCATGTGGACCTTGCCGACAGAAGGGGGGAGGGATCTGAACACATACCTGACTGTTTGACTAGGAAAATCTCTTTTCCCTCCCTGGAGAATCCAAGAAGGACAAAAAGACACCAAGGTAACAGTCCGCATAGCAAATTCATTTCCTGACCCCCGGTGGCTCATGCCTGAGAAAGCCACAAAGATATGCCCCCCCTGCTCAATTTTGTCCCCGGGCCCTAGACTGGATTTTCCAGGCCCACAGGCACCTGTCACATGACCCCTTGCCTGGAACCTGACATTTGACCTCTGCGAATTCCACAGGCTTGCCTCCAGGTGCTTCACTACTCAGTCAGCCATTACAAATACAATGGCCCAATATTTGTATAGTGTTTGTATTCGGTCACGGGCTGCTGGGAATGACCGTGGCGTGTTCCTACCCTCTGAGAGGACAATGCGGAAGGAGTGACCTTACGCTCCCTCGCCAATACGAGGCCAAGAGGGACGTCAGTGCCCCATGCATCCCCTGCTCTCAAATTCATCTTCATCAGCAAGTCACCGAGCCACCGGCCCGGGGGGGGGGGGGGGGGGCATTATGTAAGCCACCCATTTCACAAAGAGCACCCACGTCACACGGGTAATGCAGGCGTCAGTGATGGGATGACCGGCGCACAAAAACAGCATGAAAAAAAAACGAAGTGGATGGATCGATATCTGCCCCATTCACCTCTGTGATGGCAGCCCCCACCCCCACAAAAGGGACAGCTTGCAGAAAAAGCCTGTCTGTCATCATCTATCCGAATCGGGGTGTGGACCGCCAGGACCAGCAGCACGAGCGGCAGGTCACCACAGCAACGATGGTGGTGACAGAACAGCAAGGAGCGAAGAAAACTTCACTGTAGGCCTCATCGTATTAGTGAGGACCGCCGACATCGACCAGCAGGAACATTACAATAAATCAAACCCAGTAATAAATTACTCTAACGTGCACCAGTAACAGGCGCTAACGACCGCCTCTCGATTACTGTCATTCAGCCCGTGTGGCAAACCTCCGTAACGTCTCTGGTCCTAATTGGATAATTCTCCGTGTTTCTGAGGCACGTCAGAGCTGAGTGAGACTGACTCTGCTGCACTTATCTCCCACCTGACTGACTTTATACATTCAGCAAGTCAATCATCGAGCCAGCAAATCACAGCTGCACGCCAAAGGTGTTTTCCACAGGAAGTCTGTCTTTTATTTTTTTACGCTATATGTAGCTTCCGTGGAATCATTATCACGCACACCCCAGCCTATCTCAGCTGTCTGTCCGCATCACACACAAGTTAAAATGATTCATTACGCAATAAAAAAGAAAATGGTTTGTAAGTCAGTTTTGAGCTTCCAGATCACCGGAGTGGCATTTGTCAAATCTCAAGATGTGGTACAAATCTCAGGGGAAATAACAACAAGAGAACACTTTGGCTTTGGCAATCTCCCGCCTGGCATTGCCACCTAGACAAGCCTGAGTGCCACCTCTCTCCCTCTCTCTCTCTCTCTCTCTCTCTCTCATCCTCCCTCTCCAGTCTGTCAGAGATCGCTCTCAAACCCCAACGGGGTCCACAATCTATGCCTTGGGCCAGAAACGTGATGTAAAAAGTGAACTCAGAGGCAGCAGGGGGGGGAGGGGGGGGGGCAAGGGGTTCCTTTTTGGAGGATCTAAAGCGGCATCCCCTCTTTGACCCCTTGGAGGTGTTTTCCCCAAGCCACGGCATCACTAATGACAGAGCGGAATCGCCCGGAAGCAGCCCGGACAGCCGTAAATGTGCAGCCAATAGTCACAGGTGCCACCAGGAATCCCAGGCTGACAGCTGATACCTTCACTGCCGCTGCTTCTAGGAGGTGGAGCATCAGCCTCTGGGTTGCCTGTGCGATGTCGCCTCAGAGCCTGCTGTGAGACTCAGAGTGAGGGGGCTAGCAAAATGGGAGACCCAAAAAGGGTGACCCAGAGTGGGGGGGGATTAAAGTGGGGGCACCAAATGGGAAACCCAAAAAGTCCATCCTGAATTTGGACGGACCAAGGGACTAAGGTGTGGCCCTGAAGCAGCATCCAATCAGCAGGTCTGCTCTGGGTTGCCAGGTTGGCACACAATCCACTTGGTCAGCTGGACTGTGCATAACGGCAACCCGAGGCTGGCAGTATGCGGGCCTGCACCAGGAGGCAGCGCTGTCATAACACAGCCGGGGGCCGTGCGTGTAAATCAGGGCGCCTCCCCCCCCCAGCAGAACTTCTTTGTCTTGCCGTGATATAAAGCTGCTGATTTTTTTCCATGCCTGATTCATGAAGCTGAGGAGCCCCCACCTATTCCCCTTCCCCCCTCCCCCGGGGGCCGGTGATTAAACGGGACATGGAGCATGGATCAAGGATGGGGGGGGCAGGGTTCCACCCTGGCACATGCAGGGACAGCTGCATTATCAAATGGGCTGAATCAGGCCAAATCCCGAGGTTGACGTTCCTGCCCCTACAGGACTGGATTATTCTTCATAACATAAATGGCCTACAAATTCAAGCAGCGTCTAAATTACAGAGGCATCTTTAAAAATGCATTTAATAAAGTCATTTCATTCACCCACCAACCCCTCTGGCAGACTTTGTGTTTGCAGGTACTGTCAAAACGTTACCACGGTACGGTCCCTCCACAGAGCCAGCCGGTTTACGCCAAGAAACCCACACGGGGGTCTTAACGTGACACCACCATATTCTAAACGAATGTCAGACATGCCTTTTGTCTAAAGACCGTTTGAAGTAAATTATGACATGAATCAAAGCCAGAGCACTTAATACATTTTTGATGTACGGCAATAAATGTTACTCCGCGGTAACGAAATTGGAGCCTGTCTCGTTAAATTAGCGGTTCGGAGTCAGACCAGGCTTTGCGGGTTTAATTTCTAACCTGGGTCACCCACAGGGAATTTAACTCCTCCCGCCGTCTAATATTAATCGGATGCTTTTTGTTAAATGTTTAACTTAAATTTGGATTCTTCATAAATATTCCAAAGCACTCACTCTGTGTTTGATGAGAAAATGAGTCTTTTACCCACTGTGATTCCCCAGGCGTCAAGCCCTAAAGAAAAAGAGAGAGAGAGAGAGAGAGAGAGAAAGCTTCAACAACTTAACTCCAGAGGCGGAATTTCAGCCACATGGAGGCTGGCTGTGTTATTCTCTCACTGAGTGGGATGTGGGAAACGTCTCTGCCTTCTCCTCTCCCGTACTGGTGCTGCGGGTCACAGGATCACCCCTGTTACTCAAAGCTGGACATTAAATGCATCCGTTTCTTAATAAATTATCTATAAGCTGGTAATTTTAGACTTTGAATAAAAAGTTTATCACATACAGAACCATCCATCCATCTTCTGTAACCGTTTGTCCTATTCAGGGTCCTGGGGATTATTCTGTCCAAAAATATTAAGTATATTAAATGGCAAATTTATCCAAATAACAAAAATCAACTATGTAGTCACCATTTAATTCACATTTCTTACTTGTGCTTGAAAACATGTGGAATCCAGGTTGTGGTTAATAAATTCAGCCATTTAGATACGCTGTGATGTGTAATATGTAACGTGTTTTGTTTGCATGAGCTCGCATGTAATGTGTGCATCTTAAGCACAGGAGGTGCGTGATATGTAAGGCCCTGTGTGTGACGTGTGACATGAAATACCCACATACACAGGGACCACGGACAGGTGCCAAGGGCTCCGTGGTCTTTGGGGGGCCACATTCTTCCTGCCCCAGTCCTATAGTCATTAATCTTCTGTGAGACCCCTGCCCCCCCACCACGGCCACCACCTCCCGCCTGGTGACCGTGACCTTGTGTGCCACTATCTCTTCAGAGAGGTATTCTCCACTTTGTTCCCCATCCCCCCCCCCCCACACACACACACCAGTGGTCTGGTCCAGGTCTGTCCACTGCACTGGCTTGCCCTGTCGTAACTCCCAACAGGGGAAGGCAGGGGGGGATGGTGACCTGTCCTTGTGCCACCCTCGTTTCACACAAGATCATTATAAGGGTTTTATCTTTAAAGAGTGCTGCCACAGTAGCTTAAGGAATAGCACAGCACTCATCAGTGTGGACAACAGCCGTTTGTCAACAGCAGTGAGCACAATGGCTGGGCACATGACTACCCACAGGGTTCCTTGCGGTCATATCCTTGAACAAGCTACCATAATTGGTACAAATGGGTGAAACTACAAATCAGCTTTAGGTAAAACCGCTGCCTAAGGCGTGAAAATGAAACCTGGAGAGGTGTCAACGGAGCCAGCAGGGAGCTTGGGCCAATGACCCCCCCTCAACGATCTGGCTTCCATTCCTGAGGAACACAGCATAACCCCCTCCTCGGACTACATCCCAGAAAGTCAACCCCAATCACACACCCCCGTCTCTGTTTTATATGCAGCCACAGTTGGGTAATTCAGGTCCAGAGAGTAAAAGTCCAGACCAAGATTTTGTTTCAACCAATCAGCAGTCACAGTCACAGAGTACTCAACTGGTCGGTTAAAACAAAATCTTGGTCTGGATTTTTACTGTGTGGACCTGAATTACCCAACTCTGTATGCAGCCCATTTCCGGGGAGTGAGGTTCCAGGCCTGAATGTATATCCTGCTGTACATCATGTAGGGAAGGGTGAGGGTCACAGGGCAGCCAAGCTCCACATCCTCTGGGCCTGAGAGCAAAACGAGCGGCTGAATTGGTATTCAAACATCGCCGGTTTCCTTGGACGCAAAAAAAAAAAAGGCAGGATCCATGTTATTCCAAGAGCTGATCTGGCTGCATTGCGAGGCGCGGACAAATGTGCAAAGGTCGACATGCAGGGTGCAGACGGCTCAGGGATATCACACGCTGTGAGGGTACAGCGCTTCATGTACTTTATCCAGCTCCCAATCAAACTGGCTTGCTGTCTCGCATTCCTATGCAAACTAATAAGTGTTTTATGTATTTTTTTATGTTACTGTACGATAAAACCCAATAAATCATTAGAGGAGTTAATGCGCCAAACTGTAAAGGATATCGAAGGTCAAGAAAACAGCACATGATTTATGCAGAGTTCTGTGACAAAATGCAGCACAAAAAACAAAAAACAGAAGCCGTTGGTTTGAGTTTTGCCATGGTGGAGATTCTTACTGTGAAGTTAGCAGAAAGTTTTCCAGGACCTGGTAAGTCTGCCAGTCCAAAAGGCATCACACTGAATCCAAAGAGGAGAACTGTACTGGGTCACTGCTGCAGATTCCTTTCTACTTCCTGGTGACCGTTCTCCTGTGCCTGTCCCTGACATTCAGTGTTCCTCCCACCCCCTCCACCCCGTCATCCTGGCCGGGGGTGGGTCCCCGCCAGTGTCGTAGTGCGCCCAGCAGACGCTGTGCACCGGGCAGCTCGCCCATAATAATCGACCCTTCATTTGTCATTGTCAGCATTTCCTGGGATAATTTTGGTACCCTTTAAGGATACATTCCCTTAATAAGAGGATAAAAATAAACCAAGTACTATACTGGGATGGTATAATCCTGTTCAGATCCATGCACAGCGTAAGCATACCACGCCAAGCAGATCAATTTGCACTATTTTTAAAACGGGGGGAATACAGAAAAGTGTTGAGTCCAGATTATTCCGAAGCTGAAGCGGCTAAGAGGATGAAAGACAGTAGGTTTTCAATCATATTACCAAAAGGACTTCAAGCAAGGCCACTGCAAACAAGACCTGTTTACACAATAAAGTCATTGCATCCCGCAGTTTTTGTGCAAATGCAAGATGTCAGCTTTCCTGTGTGTGTGCATGTGTACAGCAGTGTCAGGATCCAAAGCCTTTACATAAATCTCTCAAAATCTTACTCTGGCTCTGATAGTCTCGTTCCACACCATTTTCCCTCCAAGAAGAAGAGGAAAACAATCCTGTAGTCCCTCGCATGAAACGGATTACGATGCTGTGGGGCAAACAGCCGCTTTTCAGAATTTCTGCTAGGTGGTCCGTCCCATCAGAGCATTGGCAGACGGATCAGGACCGGCGGACTAATTGCGATCAAGGTGTCGTGATCTCAGAACTGCAACCCGAGGACATATAACCACACAGCCAGGGGGCTGGGCATTACGGAACAGTGCACAGCTGAACTGCCAACAACTGGGGAGGGGCCACTGTGTAGTGTTTCCATTCACAGATGTGGGAACTAGAGTAAGTTATCAATAATCTTGGAGTGTGGAGTCCAGCTGTGTGCTTCTCCAAGCCGTCTGAGGCCTACACGGCACAGATAATACCAGCGAGTTCCACCTCCTGCAGGAAGAGAAAGGCATGAGGAGAGAAAGACGAAGGAATAGGAAAAACAGGGAAGTTAGAGGAGTGTGGCCAAGTGGGAGGAAGCAGAGTATGGTGGAAATCGGGTAGGGGGTGGGGGAAGCCAGCGTACATTCAGAAGGGGGCACCGTGGGCCACAGAGCGGAAACTGTCCGTTGTAAACATCACTCACAGAAATGGGGGTCGGTGTGAAGAGCGTGACCACAGCAATGGTGACAGACCAAAAGGACCGGGCTCTCCGGACAAGCTGGGCCTCCCACGCCCCAGGTTGCCATGATCAGGTCCGATCCCTGATAATTAGCCATTCCCATTACACTCCGGTTCCAGAAGAGCACAGAGGAGAATGAGGTGCCTTCCCAAAATGGAAACAGAAAACGGAGTCGGGTCGTTCTGTCTCTGCGATTCCAACTCCTCTGTGCTCTCTTTATGTATCTAATCTTTCTAATTTACCATCGTCCAGGAAAAGCGACACAAGAAACCATAAATTCCCCTTCTAATTCCAAATAATTCCGATTACATGGACGAGTAGTTTTCAATCAGAAAGATAATCTTGATGATAGATGGTGGGATAATTGGCAGTCTCTGCGACGTAAATATTGTGTCGTCCTATTAATCTCGCCGAATGAGGTGTCAACCTGTCAGTCATTCATCAAGCGGAATTAGGGAATATAAAAAATAAATAAATGTACAGAAGATGCGTTGGGGACGAGGGGGTTTGGGGAGCCCGGGGGGAGGGGGGAGTTATATCCAAACAGCTGACAGCACGTGCAGACATTAATCGGCGTTGAGCAAAGCAAAGAAAACAAAATTGGTCACACTGTAGTTGCCGTGTCGATGGACTTTCATGTTTCCAACCCTCTGAAGGAGAGACATGTTTTAGAGAAGAGGTTCAATCGCTCTTCAAAGCAATGGAGAAGTATTGTTCCCGTACCATCAGGTATTGCCGGCTCCTGAGAGTAATGATAATGGTCATCTCAAGCTATCCTGAAGCACGAGAAAGTCTTTTATCCTGGCTGCCCTGTCCGGCACTTTTAGCATGTCTATGATTAAAACATCGTCCCAAAAATATTTTACATTTGACGGCAAAGTTGAAAATAAATTCCGGAGTGTGTCGCATGTTCCCCTCAAAGAGCATCTCTCATTTTCAGTCAGCCAATACAGGGGGCCACACACCCCCCCTGCCCCAAACTGGTCCTGTGGTGCTGGGTAGCTTGGTAATCTGTGGGGGGAGCAAGGAGAACCAACTGCTGACATCTTCTTAATTTAATTTATAAAGATCATAATTAATGACCTGAAGGCTGTAAGAGACCCCATTTCCGAGTCAAAGACAAAAGGCCCAGTCATAAGAATAAAAATGAAGTTTTCATTGAATTCTGAATTAAATCTCAAATATCAGTAATTTAAAAGAAAAGGTCAGCTCTAATGGAGTTCCTCCTCCAATTTTAACATCCCATAATTCTCTTTAAGGGGCCCACCTGGCTTCCTGAGCGACACTAATTGCAGCCTATTAATTAATTAAACCATCAGGTGTTTGTAAAGGCAAACAAAGGGCGGAGCTTCTAAATCAGCGCCAGTCACATGACACCGTCATTAAGCCCCATCGGTGACGGGTGACAGGCATTGTCGAGTTTGTCCATGACGGCCTCATCGCCCCCCCCCCCCCCCCCCATCCATCTCTGATGTATTACAGCACTGAGTGAGGAGCAGTGTCCAATGTCTCACTTCCCATCCCGCCCCACACACACACGCATGTGCGGAACAATCCGGAACTCGTAAAGCCATGGTGATTTGAATATGCACTAAGCGGGGAACATACCAGTGAAATGGTGGGCGTTGAAAGCACATGACTCTTTAGTTCAAAGGCAGTTTCCCAGTAGCACCTGTCTGGTTACAAGGTGGCAGGAGGGAGGACCCCGCCAACGGTCACGTGTGGAAGCCCACAGAATGTTCCGGGATAAATTTCTGATAGTGCTCGGATTCACTCTCCCTCCCCCTTTCCACCCCCGTGATAATAACGATTGGTTCACCCTGCCAAACAGAAGGTATGTCCAGCCTGGCGACGCAACTTAAGTTGTCGCAGCGAGATTATTTAAGATTCCGTTCTCCCGGGTTAAGGTGGCAAGATCGAGCGGACGGGTCCAGAAAGAGCACTGACGGCACCGAGCTCTAACCTGGCGTTTCGTGAGAATTTCGCCAATGAGGCCAAAGTAAACCAGGGCTTAGCAGAATGCCGGAGAAGCTTTCATCCAGCCATCTTGAGGCTTTACCAATTAAGAGTCATTTATCATTAATTCGAGAATAATTCATTAAAATAATCTGAACTGAAGCTTGCATAAGAATATGAGATGCCTTATTATAGACACTAACTGTGGGCTGATATTCTCTTTCACCCTGATGCTACATACTGTGATTCTCCCTGAAACCAGATGTTTTCTCAGAAGCTTCCAGAAGTGCCTCCTGACTAGTTTGGGGTCAGTGGGGTTGGTCCATGTGGGGTCGCTTCAGTGTTGTGGTTACAGCTGCCAACGCAGCATAACACCACGGTATCGCTTACAAGCCGCCCACCGGCGCACAGCGGGGGGGGGGCTGGGGGCCACAGGGCCGAACAGGGGCCGCGTGACTGTCAGCTGATCAGAGGCCCACCGTGGTCTGGCGAGCATTTTCACATGACTGGGGGGGTGTGATGGGATTAAGTCCCTGCTCTGAATTTGCCCCCACCCCACGCCGTACAGATGTCTTCTGCCCATCCTGCTCTATAAATACCCCCTCCCCCCCCGGCTGGGTTCTTCTGGCAACTTGGGCGACAACCTGTCCGCCGTCGCCACGCCGTGACTGACGGCCGCCTGCTCTTTACAGCCGGACAGGTGAAGCTTATTTGAGGGTACCGACGTCTGCCGTGCCACCCCCCTCACCAGCCGTGACCCCACCACGGCTAAATTCGGAGACTCTTGTCCGGAGGTGGGGAAGGCACCGTCCTTTCAAACGCCCTAAAAGGGAACGTGGGATGGGGCGGGGGGGGGCGGTTGCGATCGTGCGGGACCTAGAACTGGCCAGGCTGGGGCCAAACACTGACTGAACAAATGTGAAGAAGGGGACCTTCCGGGGAACAAACCTCACAGCCAAAGGGGGGGGTCCATTTCTTTAAGCAACCTGGCATCCTCAGTGTGTCACATGACAGCAGGCCGCCTGCATCCTCATCCCCACCCCAGGATTAAAATGTGGATGTGTGTCCTGCAGTCCCAGCTTGGGACATAATGGCCAACACAGTGTCACCATGTTCAGCAATAAATATATATAAGGGGGGGGCGCACTTCTGCTTCCGGTACACCTGCGGAGGGACACCTGAGCCCATCTTTGAAGCCTTTTAATGCTCCTCACTCCTTACTGTGCACCTACAGGTCCCAGCCCCCCCCCGGTCCACCACATCAGTGATTCAGGGCTGTGGGGGGCGAGGGTCAGCAAGCGACCGAGCCCTCCGACAGATCTGCTTTCGGGGCTCTGTCAGCGAGGGCTGGGCGGGGGGGGCTGAGTGGACTCAGTGTTGGGGGGTGTCGCGTTTCTGGCCCCAACACTGTGTGTCTCTGTGTTGCCCACAGCCAGCCCTCAATGGCCCCTTTGACAGGGCGGCTCAGAGACTGTCAACACGTACCCTGCCCCCGGGGGCGGGCACAATGAGGTGGGGGGGTCACGCACCAAAGCACCTGGCAGGTACAGAGCGCCGCGTGCCGTGCCCGGACAAAAGCCACTCTGTTATCCATTTATTGCAAATTAATTTCCTCCCCCGCACCCCCCCCCGCCTCCCCAGCTGATGTTCTGCATTCATAAAATGGATAAAGCAACGAGAGGTTATCAATATGGAGCGCCCTCATGAATCACGCCAAGAGCCATCCATCCAGGAAGCACAGGATGTCCAAGAGGTCCCAAGGGAAGAGCGGTTACATAAGCAACTCAGGTTAATATCCCATAATGCACCAGGGCTAACCCTTCTATCCGGCTTTACTTTTTCTCAGATTGACAGAAGGGGACCGTGAAGACAACCACACAGCCAATCACAGGAGTTTATAGAAAGACCACAAATCATGTGTTTGGGCTGCTGGCTGGCCCCTGCGAACACGCCATGCGATTTCGGCAGGAGGGAACTTTGCCAGTACCGATTTCCATAGCACTCACACAGCATGCCGCATGGATGTACAGCCCTTAAGGCACCCAGGGGGGCTGACACCCATTCCCTCCACACACACACACACAGTCTCAGGTGCTCTCCTTCCTCCAGGTGCACAGTTAAAAGACCGAATCAGGCTGAGACCCCCCCCAGGCTGCGAAAAGCAAGCCCCCCTAGCCCCTTATCTCTGCCTGGGGGGCCGACGACAGAATTATCTGCGGAGGGGCCGGAAGGCCCAGGAGGCGGGAGGCAGCGGCTCTCAGCATGGCGAGGAAACAGCCAGTCCCGCCTCACAATTGGCTGTTTAAACGTGACTCCTGGCTAATCCCATCAAGGACAGAGGAAGAGGATGCCCCCCCCCCCCCCAGCCACCTGTTGAAGGGCTTCCTATCAGTGACGCATGCTGGCCTTTGGTGACGTGACCCTGTGATGGAGCAGTGTGTGGGAGACAGGACCCCAAGAGGCGCAGGGGGGAGCTTAAATGAGCACCGAACGGGACACCTGTGTCAGATGGACCACAGAAACGGGATATGAACCCTATCAAACGTGATGCTTTTTTTGATAGCGGAGTGGGGGGCAGGCAAATGATGACACAAATCGTCCTTCTTTGAAGGAGATCCGTCTGAAGTGCAAGCCGTGAGAGTGGGGGCCCCAGATACAGTGACAGGGCACACACTGACGGCCTACTTCCTGTTTCCACTGTGGGCTCCGCCCTCCTTGGCTCCCTCGCTCCCGCTCGCTCACTCGCTCGCACTGCCAAGGTCATCCCTCCGACAGGCTGGCCCACAATGCAATTACAGTGGCTGATGGACGCCGCTAATTGGAAGGATTTACTACCCTGTTTTACAGCTCTTTATGGGGAGGGAGAGCGTGCAGCATTATCATTTACACGCCTGTGGCGGGGGCACCCGGAAACTGTTGCTAGGGAAGATCTAGTTACTGTGTTTTTTTAATACAGCAAGACCTGGTCCCTGTAACTGTCCCCCCCCCAGCCCCAAATTCCCCTTGACTTCAGAGAACGAGGCCCCCTGGTGCTGGGAATCAAGGTGACAGTGCTGGAAAGTCTTGTCCCTCTTGATGACGAGTCCCCAGTCCAGTGCTGAACACAGTGGAGCCAGTTACGGCTCATCACCCCATTTAATAACCCCTCAGGAGATAAATATACAGTACAGCACCCCAAACACCCCCTCCTCCCCGGCCCCCCCACCCACACACATAGACACGTGGAGAGCTAAAGCACCTAAACAGATCGAATGCAACCAGTTAAACAGGTTTAACAAACTGATCACATGGTCAAGAGGCTGTGGTCATGTGTCGCCATCATAGTCTTCCTGCCCTGGAGACCTTGATCCAGATGAGTAAGACGTCCACAGCGTGTCCCTGAAGGCTGGTGATGGGCAGGAGTCCCTACACTCACCTGGGGCACGGTGGCTGTCAGCTGTGGATGGTCAGCTGCCTGGCTTTTCGGGGAGCTCATCCACCTGGGGTCATCAAAGCCCCACGCTCCCACAGAAACAGGCCTGCACTGGGGGCGGCAGTTTTGGGGAACTGAGATGGGAACATATTCAAAGTGTCAGTCTGGGGTGTCAGTCTGGGGTGTCAGTCTGGGGTGGTGCCGGCAAGATCTGGGCGATTAACGCGTCCCGGTTTGGGTTGGGATGCACAGCCTGAGCGTGCCCTCCACACACCACCCCCCCCCCCCCCCCCCCCCCACCCC
>JAODJU010000025.1:1613712-1624468 GCA_026776725.1 Gnathonemus echidnorhynchus
GGAGATGCCGACATCTGCCCGCAGTGCCCCGGGCTCGGCACGGGATGGGGGGTGGGGGGGGGGGGCTCAAGTACCATCCGTGACCTTGAAGGACCTTGACGGCATTTCAGAGCGTTAACCACAAAATGGGCAGGGGCTAAGCATGGGAGATGGACCGTTCTCTCCCTCCGGCACGAGCCCCGCGCCACTTCAGAGCATCTCGCGGGGTAAGTGTGAAATGATTGGCAGCTGGGAACGCCGCCCCCATTTATTGCTGCTGTGGAGCTGCTCCCTGTCAGGAAAGGTATTGATTTCTCCATAAAAAAAGAAAACACGTGGCAGAGAGGTCAACACAAATTAAACGAGAAGATGTACAGCTCCATCTCTTCATCACTGGTTACCTCACGCGCCCCCTCACCCCCCCCCCCTCCATTGCCAAACGCCCCTAAATGGGCCGACAGATAATAAGATCATCAAGGAAAACAATCTATGGGCCTGGGAGAGCGATGGGCGGGGGGGGGGGCGCAGACTGAGCTCCTGCTGACGCTTCCTGGAAGGACTTCCTGCATCAATCCCCACAATTCAAAGGAAACGCCCCAAACGTTGGGAAACCCCAACCACGCCACAGGTCTGCACAGCGCTATCTGGCATGTACGGCGATCACGCTCACATGCTCATATGCTCACACGCACTGCACAGCCAAGCCCTGACATTAGGGGCAACTCAACTCTCACTGACTCCTCCTCCTTAATAAGGAAAACAATTCATTAAGAATTACATTTAGCCTTTTAGCAGGGCTACTAAACGACACGTAGCCCTTATTACCCAAAACCGAGGAAGTGACACACAGGCTTAATAACCCTTAAAGTGACATGGAGTCTTACCCTAATAACTCTAAATCAGTGTTTCCCAATCTAGTCCTCGGGTAGGGAGCAAAAATGTGGACTGTCTGGCGGGGAGCTGCGAGGGAGCAAAAACATTGACCCACCGTGGGTTCCCGAAGACTGGATTGGGAAACACTGTCCTAAACAGAGAGAGTGACATGCAGCTTTAATGACCTTCAATAAAGCAAGTGATACCTGATAAGTGTCGTCCGGCTGGCCTGCAGCTGCATGCTGCTGCTCACTGTCTGAATCACATGCAGTAAACGTACATGTTCTAAGGCTGACCAATAGCTGTAACCGCGGGTATGGCTACTGCAGGATCTCCCAAAAGCAGTGAGAGCCGGAGGTGGGAGCTGAGGCCGTGGCCTCACAGCAGATGGGGGGCTGGGGGAGGGTCATGCAGAGAAAGCCCGAAAGGCTCACCCCCCTCCTCGGCATCCCACTTCATTCCAGACCGATCGATAAACCCAAAAATCTGATTACGCACCACAGTGTCGCCGGGAATAAAGTAATGAGCCGGACAGTGCCTCAGGGTGCCAGTGACAAACCCGCCACTGTCAGATCTAATGAGACGCATGGCGACTTCGAGACACACTAAAGGTGTGTGATCCTGCTTAAACCTGTGATCAGGGGGGCTGGGTGTCACATTTTAAGCTTGATTTACTTTAAACTTACACCGAAATATTAAGCATGGATGTAAATGTCCGAATCCTGCAGAACGTGTAATTGGCCTATCTGACATCCCATAATACAAGCTAGAAACTCTGATGTGAAGCCAAACGAATGCTTGTTCATTTAGCTGCTATGCAAAGGGATTTGCGCAAGTTACAATTTTACACAGGACCTAGATACTGCTACGGAAACTACTGAGCAAATTAATTAAAGGTTGAATGTCTGATCTTTCACAAGTACCGGTCCTTTACCACCACACCACCTGCAGGCCAAATCTGTTTATCGTAAAAGATTTCAGCTGATTCCTTAATTAAGTTTCCCACATCACTTCAGTCACCAAACAGGAAACAGGAAGCATGCGATCCAGCAGCGATACCCTGTTGGATGATTTAACATCAGCATCATAATTAAGGGAGTAAAACCACAACTTTACCACTCAGACATGTTTTCATCCGAGGCCTCCCTCTGCTCCTTGGCCTCGAACATGATCTTGTCCTTCCAGCATTCCTCGGCGATAAGTCTGGCCCCGCCGCCCACTGGCTCGCGGCCCCCAGCCCTCCAGGGGCCCTTCCTCAGCTTGGACAGCCTCTGCTTCTTGGCTGACTTGTGGCCACCCAGCCGCTCGCTGTCCAGCTCCGACACCTTGAGTTTCTGCTGCAGGCTGACCGTCACATCTGAAGTCATGCGCTTGACCTTACGGCGGCGCCGTAGAGGCCGGCCAGGCGTGTTCTCTGTGAAGGAGTCCGACTCCGCCCAGGAGTGCTGCCGGGTCCGGAGCGAGGCAGCAGCCGCAGCGGAGGAGGAGGAGGACGGCCGGCGCTTGGCCGCCGCCGCCGCTATGTCGTCCGAGTCACTGGGGTTGCCGACGGCGACGGTGTTCTCACGGCAGTCCTTGGCCGCCTCGTCGAGGCTGGACTCGGATGCCTCACTCAGGCAGCGGCCATGCTCTGTCGGGTGTAGGGAGGTGTCGCAGCGCCGCTTGCGGCCCCGACGCCGCCGGACCTGCCTCCGCTGCTGCAGAGGGCTCAGCACCATTTCTTCCCATAGTTCCTCCAGCTTGGCCTGCTCCGACGTCTGTTCCAGCGCTGAGGCCAGGTCATGCACCAGCTCATCCATTGTACCACTGACCACCTGCAGGGGGCGATAGATGGCAGGGCCGTTAGGGTCGGGGTCCCCAGCCCACACTAGTGTGTGGAAACCAGTCTGTTTGTGTTTCACAGTTATGTATTTCTTAGAGATGGTAAGAAATAACTAAGCAATAATGTTGTAACTCATACAAAAATATGCATAATTTATATATTTTAAATATTCCAAAGAAGTTGTCTCTGCAGATTTCGCTTCGAGCGTCAGAATGTGGCGTAAATGCAAAAGAAGTGTACGCTAAGCAAGAAAAGCAATAAAACGATAAAAAAAAAATCTGCTGCCCAGGCAAACATGGGTCTATGATTCACACCTCACATCTTGGCTTTCACGTTAAAATCTGAAAGGATTTGAGCTTTTTGCTAGTTGGAATAAGGCCCCTGATGTAAAAATTGTTCACGTGCGAAAAAATGACGGTTAATGGTGCTTGTCAGCCGCATAGTGGATGTGACATGGATTTGTCTGAAGTCTCGAAACGTTTGCACCTACAATCAAATTTCTAGGAGGGGAGATGCCTGCCGAAGCGAGGTGTTTCGCCCACACTGAAAGTTATCGTTCTAGCGATTAGAGTGGGTAGTCTGGCAAATGACAGGGAAACAACGACAGGAAAATTCTCTCTTGCAGTATAACCGGTTTCAGACAAGGGTCGTCGTTTAAGCTCCACGGAACGCAACTGTCACTGCAGACCAGCGTCGCTGTCACTTTGCAAATCTATCCTACTTTTACAAAAAAAATCTGATGTTCAATTCCAGGCTTTCTCAGAACCCAGATGACATGATGTATCATTACATGCCAGCTCTCCAGCTAACTTTAATAAGCACAACCGAGACTGCTATCGATAGCGAAACACGTCGTGCATTTCAGACATGTAATTTTACTTCGATTATGCTTCCTACGTCTGTTATGGCCAATATGTTGATATACGGTGGCGTGGTACTGTTATTTCAAAACTCACCAGCCGCAGTTCCTGCTTGTTTTGTTTTTGCAGCTGAAACGCGCTACGTACTTCCGCCCCTCAATGAAGCCGGCACGTCAACTTCCGCCCTGCAGTGAAGCGGGCACGTCAACTTCCGCCCTGCAGTGAAACTGGCACGCTGATTTCCGTCTCTCTTTCTGATGGGCTTTTATAGCTCGCGGAGAAAAGAACGCGGTTGCTTTCATTTATGCAAAAAAGTATTTTTTTCTGTAATGAAACCTTAATTAACAGAGTAATACTGTCTTATTACCGCGTCAGCATAGTAAAGCAAATTACGTCTGTTATTTTGTATATTTCTAAATTGCAGACGATTAAGATAATTATTTTGGTTATTTGTCATATGCAGCTTTTTAAATTAAAGTTTTACGTATATTTTGAATGTAATAATATTTGCTGCTCTGGCACAATTTTTCTTTTGACAAATCAAGTGTACAAAGTGTTATTTTTTTCAGTTTTGTGAAAATGCGCAACCTAGATAATAGCCACGGAAAGTAATAGCCTAATCAGCTCCCTGTCATTTGTGGCGTGTGTACTTGCACAAACTTATATATCCATGGACATATGTTTACAGCTCAATGCAATACATCTGAACATCGCCGGTGCTTAACACTCTGTATTTAACAGTACATACAAATAATAGGAGTTTGAAGCCGTTAAGCCAGCGGGGCAGAATTGAGAGAAAAGTCATTTATAACTTCTTTCATCTCAGAGATGAAGCTGGACCAAATAAAAAATAAAAAACGGCTCAGTGAAATGAGCACAAAAGCTGTTTAATCTCTCTCATCTTCCTCTTAATAACTGCAAATTTCCCCTTCGGCCCTTGGGAGGGGGGCTCTCTGTGCCTCCACCACCTTATCTGTCCCCTCCACATTTCGGCAGGAGGCCTGGCTCCCTCAGTACCCTGACGCCGGCCCCCTCTCGCCGGGACCTGTGGGAGAGGACGACTCCAGGGCCCTCATTGTTTGAGGCCTGCGGAAGGAGTCCACTGAGAGATCTGGGCGCTGGCTGGGGGGGGGATGCAGCCACTGCTTCATTAAGCACTAGCCTTTCAGAAGAAAACATATCAGAAACGGCCCCCTTTCAGAGGCAATAATTAGCAATTTGGAAACCATTTCCCCTCAGGATATACAGTTTCAATTTAGCCAGCAGGACGGCTTTGGATTCCAAAGCACTTAATATTCATTGTTTCTTTCGTCTCCTCCAGTTATCCACTCTGCATTGTCCGGCTTTTCATTGACGATAAAGTGTTTTATCTTTCATGTAATTCTTCCTTTCATTGAGGTCCTCCTCAAGAGAAGTTAATTTTTATAAATAATTTTCAAAGGGACTTGTTAAGAATGCTCTGGGCATGACAGCAAAGTGCTCTTCAAGTGCCTCCAAGTTGGAGATCTTGGGGCTTGGGGGGGTGTCAAGGCCACGTGACCCTCACCCGACGTCAGTGCAAACTGGGACAGTGACCTGGAGTTCACTGGAAAACCCCGTATCACTGGAGCTGAATCCTGTGCCATCCCATTCCAGTCCTTGCCCTGTGCCCTGTGCTTCCTGGCATAGGCTCCGGGCTCACTGGACCCTGCACTGGATAAACGTTTCTGGAAGATGCATGAATGGATGAATTCCATGGTTGTCATGGCAACAGTCTGATCACCAACAAAATATGACTTTGGTTCAAAAAAGAATGCTTCTCTTTAATCGTTGAACCCCCAAACAAATAAGGGGGCTTGTTCACCACCTCGTCCCAGACGCCGAACCTTGAACGTAAAGTCGCAGGCAATGAATTAGGATAATTAAAGCAAAGGACTCAAATATAAATGACCACACGCTGGTGCCAGAACCGTGTCACATTAATAGCACATAAAAGTGAGTGAGGGACTAGGGGGAGGGCTTTAATTTCACTGCCCACTGCAGGTCTTAACTGCCCGGGCCTGGCGTTCCAGGATGGCGCCAGGCTATCAGCCAGCAGGCCTAATTATGGCCCGAGATTAATTAGAAAATCCCCAGGAATCAAAACAGCGGTGTTCGCGTTTCCGACACGTCGGCGAAGGCTACGCTCCCGCAAGCCTTCTCCCCAGCCCCTCTGCCCCTCACCACCCCGCCCGCCAGCAATGTGTGGGGCTTTTAATTAAGAACTGTAAACAATCTCATCAAAAATCATCGGCATGAACACTGGATAAACCCTCCCACATTACTGGGCACCAGGCCTCCATATAAACACATCTCATCAGCAGACTCAGACTTCTTAAAGTCAGAGTGTCTTACTAATCTGGGATAGTACTGTACAGCTCCCCTCGCCTACCCACCCAAACGATCAGCCAAGTCAACCAGTTCTCCTTGAAGGCTAAATCTATCTCTCTTTAGGATGTTCTGCAGTGCTTCGGTAAAAGAGTTGGTGTTTTTTTTGTTTTTGGAGGGGGGCTGACGGATGTTCTTGGAATCCAGAACAGGTGAAACAGAACACTGATATTCTAAACAAGCCAAGGTGAAGCCAGTGGGACTCACTCAGAGTCGGCTCCGAGTGAAATTAACGTCGTGATGCCATCCCATGCTAGGTAAGTCGTTTAGCTTGTAGTGAACTAAGTACTGAATAGAAGCAGGCCTCTGTAATTGATCAAATTATATAAAGGACCAGCCTGACGGACGGCGCGTCCTGCTGTAATGGGCTTATGGGTAATCCAGGGATAATCGCCTAGCGTTCTGGCGAGAGCCGTAATCACTTTTCGCAATTATCAACAATTGCAGCTAAACTCTTAAACGTAGGTCTGCTTGTCAGTTGCTTAGGGATAGTCCATTCATGCAAAAGCGTCTAAACACAGGAGACACTCACACAGAAGAAGATGGTTTGCTGTGTCTTTTCTTTTTTTCTTTAGTCTTCTGGATGTCGATCAGAGAACAGTGCCAAGCAAAGGGTGCCCATAATATTTCCTGCATGCTTCAGATCAATCTGATTATAACGTATAATAACAGGCTTTATTGGGAATGAGTCGCCATTGTCGTTATTGGGGCTGTTTCTCATTTAACACAAACAATTTTAATAGCACAATGACGCACTCATCGTTTTAAGAGCGTCACACTCTAATTCCCTGGTCACTGAGTCTTGCGCTTTTTGCGCAGTAGTCTGAAAACACGACTGCACTCTGGTCATGGGTGTCACGTCTCTCTGACATTAAAGATGGAAGCCAATTAGCTAATTGACTGCTTTGTTTGAATGTTAATGGTCACAATAAAAGAATAACTTGCACTTAAGAGAACAATGCTGTTCCTCACGACAATTACAAGCCCCTTACGACTGCTGAAGCCGGGGGCATCAGCCTGAAAAGGAACCAGGACTTAATGCATCAACAGGTTGCCATGCTTCTGGGCCCTGGCGTGTCCTTCACGAGGCATGTTTACCTGCGGATTAATACATTAACACAGACGTATATATTGTAATATATGTGTATCTGTTTTTCTAAAATCTAGTCCCAAACTACAAATTCACAGTGGTGTACCATGTCAAAATTATTTTAGTTCATTTTATAATATAGTTAGTATACTGTTTAAATACCAATCATGCAAGGTTAGAACTGGATCTAGATTTTGCTGGGATGGGCTTAAAGACTGACCACAAAGCAATTTCCAGTCCAGACGTCCAATAAATGCGGTAAAGTGGGTCGGCCATGACAGTTTCAGCCCATGTGCACCCGGGGTCTTGTACACTGCAGATAGCTTGTAGTGTGTTTTGGTGGTTATACTTAGTGTCTAGTTATAGACAGAACAGGCAGTTGCTTAGGGCCCCCGAATGACCTGTATTGTGGAGGAAGTGAAGTGATCAGTAGTTTTCTCAGTAGGAGGGCCAACTTAAGTAAAGCTGTGCTTTGAGCACCTGAAAAGGTATAGTTCGGGTTTGGGTTAGGGTTACATTCTGACGCTCGAAGCGAAATCTCCAAACTCCACACAACAAGCTTGCGTCCCTGCGCAGCAACGATATGTAAAGTTAGAAAGATCCATGTTTTCAGTTTTTAGTTCAGAAGTACATTGTCACTTGACCCACGAAAAAGTCTTATCTGGAAGGTGGGTGGTGGTGGGGGGGGTACTTATCAACAGCGAGAGGGGTCCCTGTTTGAAAACGCACACCTTCCTTTCATTCACAATCTACTCCCTTTTTTTTTCGACACGTCTCACAAAGAAAATAATTGATTTTTCCCCTTCCCGTGCTCTAATGAAAAGGCGATGTCATTAGCCGACGCCGAACTCAAACTCGGAGATTCTCATCGAAAGCCCAGAAAGGGGGCGGGGGGGGGGGGGCAGCCTGCGCCGTTAAAACAAAAGGGGAGCCGTTAAAACATTAAGGGAGAAGCAGAAGGCAATAATGGATGGAGTCCGGGTAAGCTATCTTTCCCAGGCAGGGAGTCACAGGGGATGCAGACGCACTGGTTCCGCAAATGAGCTACCTATCAGCGCGGAGTGACTTCTCCATCCCATTCGGCCCCGTCGTCCTATCATCTCTTAAGAAGATGTCAGCCTTGCTCCGTCTATCGCCCTCGGTTTTTATCAAGCCGCAGACGCACCCCCTCGCCAGAGGAGGAGCCGCGTCTAAAGAATCCACAGCCCCGCGATAAAGGAGTGCTTGTTAAATAGATCTGTCTATTTGTATGGTAATAATGATCCTTCCTTTTTTTAAAAAAAAGGAAGATCCGCCATCATCCGTGGCGGCAGAGGTGAATCTGTAGCCCCGGTGCCGCTCTCACGCCCCTCCGGTGACCTTGTGGGACTCCTGGATGTTTTTCCCATTTTGCTCGCCTGTCCTGTCGGCAGGAGGCCGGAATAAGGGTGGGAGCGGCAGCTGCCAGCAGACGGCAGCGTTCGGTGTTCCCGTGAAAGCGTTGCCTGTCTTGATCACATGATAAATGCTGCCCACATGACCGGAACTTCTGTGGGGGGCTCCCAGTGACAGACTGATAACCATTATATATGACAGTGTTTCCCAATCTGGTCCACGAGGACCCACAGACAGTCCACATTTTTGCTCCCTCTCAGCTTAATAACCCTTATAATGACATGGAGTGTTACCCTAATAACCCTAAATCAGTGTTTCCCAATCCAGTCCTCAGGAAGGGAGCTGGGAGGGAGCAAAAATGTGGACTGTCTGGCAGGGAGCTGGGAGGGAGCAAAAACATGGACCGACTGTGGGTCCCTCAAGACCGGATTGCGACACACTGATATATGGTGTTTGATTGTAGGTAAAGATCATCTGTCAAGCTATATTTTTCAGGCAGGACTTGAAGGGCTGGATTTGGACAAGCCACTCAGACTGTCTCAGAAGGTCTGTGAGGAACGAGGCTTACTTGTTTCTCGGCTCAAACGAAGTTGGCACACAAGTACAGCAGCTACAGCCTGAGGAATGAAATAGCTGACAAACTCGGGGGGAGGGGGGACGGGGGGCACAGACAGCATCCAGGCTCTCATTACAATTCAAAGGGGCTTGTTTACTGGCTCCCAGACGACAGCGGCTAATGACAAAACAATTATTTCCCGACGTGTCTTGCCATTTCTAGAAAGTGGCGGAGGCCGGACCGATGGCGGGACAGCACCTGGGGACTGTCTGGGGGCGGCTTTCCGCGGCATTGTCACACGGCATCCTCGCCCGGAGGCGGCAGCTTAACATGTTTATCCACCAGCGTGGGGGTTGGGGGGAGGGGGGTTAGGCTGCCATTTTTGATATTCATGCCGACAGGTTATCTTTCAGGACGTGGGTGGGTGGGTGTTTCCTGCCCTGGGGGCAGATGGACAGGGGATGCTGGGTGAGAATCCCCCAGACGACACTGGCCTGGAGCACACGTGTTACAGCCTGACACGGCACAGGAAGCTTACTGACTTCTTGCCGAGAGCCAAACGGAAAATTCTGAAAGGCTTCACGGGCAGCTCTCGTCTCCCTTGCTAATACCGTAATTTCCCTACCTAAGTCTCCCCCAAACATTCCACGTCCCACATCCCTTTAGAAGTCACTCAGTAACTACAGCCCCATACAAAATATGCTCACTTGTGTTTCACCGGACTGAAAAGCCCTTGTTTACTTATCGATAATTACTTACAGATTGGTAATTCAGAAGCCTCCTGGACAGCGGCAGTCAGGACGGTGTCACTCGCTTTGGAGGGCAAAGCTTCCTGAAACAGGAAGGCGTGAACAAGCCTCCGTTTCCCACAATGCACCAGTCTCCAGGTAAAACGCCACAGCATGAAGGAAGGCAGGTGTATTTCTTCCAGTGTGACACGTAAACACAGCAATGTGATACCTTTCTGAAAGCATCCTCACTTCCTGTGCTTATTTGTCCACCCCGTGTCATCTCTCCTGCCATTTTGGGGCAGTAGGATGGGCGGGGGGGGGGGTAACACGGCTCTGTCCCCTGACTCTCAGCAAGGGCCATCATGGTCGCTAGGCTGGGGGCTCCATCTATACAACCAGATAACTATAAAAATCTGTCAGAGAACAGAAAAGGGCTCTTTTTTTCTCCCTCCCCTTGCAGCCCAGCTGGCAGATTGAGAGCCACCCGTAATGCACAAGTCTGTTTTTATTATTCTTGCTGGGGGGACACTATTTCATCAAGCGCGCGATCCCACCAGAGGAGATAGGCCCACACTGGCTATATTTCTTCCAATCAAATGTTCCAGGGGGGTAAAAAAAAATGAGTGGAAGCCATCAAATCCCGGAGTAATGCTGCCAGGTTTTATGTAAAAAGAAGGACTGATGGACAAATACAGAAAGGCAAGACAAGTTTAATGACGTGTGTTCAGGAGCCGAGATTGGAAAACTGACAGGGAAAAGGAGCCTCTTTGCCGGAATATAAATTGTTCTGTGCTGTAAAAAGGCTTTTATCTGGAGTGAATATGGAACGTAATACACAGGTCAGGGTTAAGTCATTTTCTCCGGCAAGTTAAGCGGATAATGAAGGCGAGTCGGTGCGGGGAAGGAGCACTGCTGCCGCCAGTTTGTCTTCATTTATTATGCCAAATCTCATGATTTCGGCATCGCCGCGGTGGCCGGCCCCGGGCTCGCACCGGCGCGCGACATATCGCTTAATTTACACAAGGTAATGAAAGCGGCGGATGGGGGGACAAAACAATTTACCTG
>JAODJU010000025.1:1650915-1663008 GCA_026776725.1 Gnathonemus echidnorhynchus
GGGGGGGGGGGGGGGGGGGGGGGGGGGGGGCAAACGGTTTGGCGGGGGCCTCACCGCCCTTGACACGGGCAAGTGGGAGGAGCACTTAAAGCCACATTACAGCCCGCTGATTAAGACCCATGTAAGGCAAAGTGACGGACAACCATCATTGGGAGATGGGGGAAAAAAAGTTAGGATAAAATATACTGTGACATCGCAGCTCCGAAGGTTCATCAATAAACTGACAGATCATTTAGTGTCAATTAGGAGTGATAGATCGGCAGATCGCGACATCACCACGGCCAGCATTAGTGGGGGAAGGCTGGCGTGATTGAGAGAGAGGGGTCACATTGAGAGGGAGAGTCCATACTGCTGTCAGGCATGGGGAGGGCAGCAGCGTACTTTATTCTACGGCTGCACGGCCACTTAACTTCCCGGCACTCCCCAGGCCCGCAGCCCCCCCAGGAGACAAAGATAAGACTCAATGGCTCCTTTAGCCAAGGCTAGCTCTCCACAAGCAGGAGCAACCACCATTCTCCTCTGATACTGGGGTGGGGGGGGGACTACAGAAACCAACTTTAGAAACCAGTAAATGTTTTTCAGTGCCAATAATATTCACCAGATCACTAGAAACACTTTCTATTCAGCCTCAGCCTTGACTTTTGTAGGGCCAAGGTGAGACAGGGATACGGAGAGATACGGAGGCCGTGGGACACTCACTTTGCAGAGCCGGTGCCGGGGGTCTCCTCTGCCCATCCTCCCTGCCGTCGGGGGGGTTTTGGAGGGGCTCCCTGACAAGGAGCAGAAGAGGGGCAGTCAGTGTAAGGTAAAGCCAATATCAGCATTAGGCAGACTGACACACATCAACAGCAGGTGCTACAGGAGTGGCTAATGACCCCCCCACCCCAACCCGACCCCACCCCACCCCGCATCCAAGCAGCAAGAGCCCCTTTCCCAAGTTCTGCCCAAGCCCAGAAAGGAGGCTACCACCAAGTGAGTCCGTGTTAAGGGGAGTGTGGGAACGTTATGGAGAATATGGAGGATGGGTGCACGACCTTAAATAGCTACAAACCATTCCCCGCTCATTCTCCGATTCTGAAAATAGTAGGCCGCTCCCAGCCGGACTGGGATCCAAGTTTTGAGGCGAGCTCATGAATGAAGGAAGCGGAAAGCACGGGCAAAGAAGGTGGGCGGGACAGAGCGAAGGGATTCATCAAGCACAACAAGCCCGCTGACCAAATTGGGTCTGTGAAGGACACAGCGCCGATGAGGAATTCCTACCACGCGACATGAAAGAGGCAATAATCTTTCCCCGGCGGCTCGGAGGCGGACAGATTTATACGATTGAACTGAGGTGTTTACAAAAAAACATAAATAAAATCAGGTTCAGGCCTCGTTTTGTGTTTGCGCCAAAACAGGAGATTAGGGATGGATGGGTGGGTAAATTCATGCAATTAAAGGAAAAAAATGGGACTTTGACAAGGACGCGGGAGGTAAAATTAACAACAAAGGGGGCCACTTATCATACAAAGACATTTATCTGGGTAAATCCTGCTTTTACTGACTGCAAACGGAAATCCATGCAGCAACGCCAGGGGTGGGGTAAAGGCAACTGGACCCACGGGAAAACGCGTGCGCTTAGGCGACGGTGGAGATGTATGAAAGTAGCCAGAACCGCACTCCGCGGCAGGTCACAAGTAATAATTAAGTATCGATCTGCGGTGCCACAAATCCCCATTGTCGAGGGAGGGTACAAAAGGCAGCGCGTACAAAGGGGTTTATTACAGAGGATTGACTGAACTTTCTGTACACGAACAAGACCGTGTTCAATGCACAACAACGGAAACTGAACTGTGTGGGGCGCCCACCAGTCCGAGCTGCTGCTAATTTCATTACGAAATAACTTATTCACAAAGCTCACCGCCATGTAGAAACGCTCCTGGGAGTTTTACTTACACAGAAATGTTCTGAAGGCTGAATGAAAAACGACTGGTTCAGAGAGTTAACCAATCAGACTGCAGGGAGGGTAAATCTAAGTAAATAGAGGAGGCAGGACCAACCAATCGGATGCCTTCTCTAGTTGCTTGGGCCCACCTCCTGTACAATCTGATTGGTTATCTCTCTGAACCAATCGTTTTTCATTCTGCCCTCAGAACATTTTTGTGTAAGCAAAACTGTCACGAACTGTAGAACCACACACAGATGCAGCCATTAAACGCCTTCCAGACAAACAAAACTGCTGTATCACTGAATACCTGATGTTACAGCATCAGGCAGAGAGTCAAAACCGTTATAGTCTGGAAAAAAACGTAAATTTACTGCTGGCATAAAACAAAAGCTTGAGTTTTAAACCCTTAGAGACTAAGTGTAAGACCGGGCCCTATTAGTGACAGCAGAGTCATGTCACATGGTCATGGGAAGATGGTTAGATGTTATTTGGGTTTAATAAACCCGGTGAGAGATCAAAATAATGGCCATTTTGGCTTTGATTAAAGGGACAGGGAAACAAGATGGGGAACAGGTCTACAGATTTGTGGGGGGATCAAGGGCTCAAATCACCATTCTTTGCCCAATCCCAGATAGCCACCCCTCACCCTCGTCACGTGCTAAATAATACTGAGATTTCACATGGCCTGGCATATTTACCATGGCCCTCATTAATGCTGAAGCCTCGCCAAACATGCAGCAAAGTACAGTACAGTAATTCTTCCTCAGCTCAAATCCAGTTAAAACTGGAAAAATAAGCCCAATATGGGGCTGATTGAGGGTTATTTTGAGGAGGATGGAAATATATTTAAAAAAAAAAAAAAAAAACGTTTGTGGACAAAACATCTACAGTGAAAGCCCAAAGAATGCATCTCACGTGTGCTTTGGGTCACCGGGGTCGCGAGAATCCTGATTTTACAACGGGGAAGTTGGCCTAATTTGGGAAGACTATCGCAAACACATCGCTGGAATTCCTGTTCGGGGGACTCGGGACCGCACACGGCCTGCCGCTCGAGGGGACAAATTCAGGCCACCATACTCCAAATTCCAACGACTTGAAATAAAGCAGATAGATAGATGTCGTTTCTAATTTAACTCTGTACAAATTAGGCCCGCGATTATTTTCTGGGATTCTTTAGGCGAACTCAGGACCTTGGGTGCAAAGGCCAGAAAGCGAGTGGAGTCCATGAGATGACGTGACTGAGACTCCGACTGATTTGTCCCCATATTGGACAGGAAAGCCCCTGGTTTTCCAGAGAAGCAGGATAGAGAGACCAACAATGGCGACCGGCATGAATGTCACCTAATGTACGAAACACAATCCACCGTGACACTTGTTGGGCCTGGTGGTTATTACATTAGCAAGGCTTTGCGTCATATTACAGAATCACTTACAAAAAACAATACGCAACCGACACCTAAAGCTTCTTTAAGGGCTGTGGTAGCCTAATCGTCAGATGTGTGTGCTTGTTATCGGAAGGTTGCTAATTCGAATCTACAACCACCAAAGTACCACTGAGGTACCTGAGCAAGGTACCACCCCCAAGCACTGCTCCCTGGGCGCTGAATTAGCTGCCCCCTGCTATGTCACATACGGGTTAAATGGAGGCCACATTTTGCTGTGGTGTATCGACAATGAATCAGTTTCACCTCACTATAGCCAAACAGGTCTTAGAGCACCGAGACCAGGCAGAGGTGGAAAGTTCAGGTCCAGAAAGCATAAATCCAGACCAAGATTTTGTTTCAACCAGCTAGTTAAACTCGGCGACTGCAACTCTTTATGTCTAACTGGTTGGTTGAAACAAAATCTTGGTCCGAATTTTTTTACTTTCTGGACCTGGAACTTTCCAAATCTGCAGGCAGACACCTAGCAACATACGCCGACTAAGGATTAATGGTGGCAATCTGTGAGGCCACAAAAGGCGATGAGTAATATGAGCGATACACTGTGGTGGAGAGTAGACCATCTTTCTTGGATTGGGAAATCGTGATGCTGACATGAAGGTACTTAAGAAGGATTGAGTTCAACGGAAATGAAGATGGGGATGAGCACTGCAGCTGCACTCAAGGTGAAAATGAAAATGAAGACAGGCCAGATTGTGTATAAATATTATTTCAGCTGCCTCTAAAAAGCCGGATTCACACTGGAGCACAACCACAACGTGTCAGGAAGCCGCTTAAGTGGCATCTGGAGGCTGGTCAGGCGACACGTTATAAATCCCGTAACACTTGGTTAGTAAACATCTTGCAAAACACAAAAGACCACAGCTGTCTGGGAGAGCTGCAAAAAATAAACATTTTGTTCTACATAAATTGTGATACCAAGCAAGAATCTGTAATAAAAAAACACACAGCAGGAAAATTGTTTTTTTTAAAAAAAAAAAAGCATAACAAAGCACAGCGTCCAGAACTTCCGTCTATGCAGTAATTTGATATAACGCTACACCATCCTTTACATTAAACTCGGTATGTATGTTGCGTGCGTGTGCATGTGTTTTGTCACACAGACACGTTGATAACTCAGATGTACTGACTTATAGAATGCTGTATGCACATCATCAAAGTGGTACAGAGTTATAACAACCCTACAGTTCGCTACAATATACTTAAGAGATCCGTATACCTTCTTTACGTGAGAGTCAACCTGCAACGCAGGGATGTTTGATGGAAAGCCAAAATCACCGTACAGAGTCCGGGACACCCTGCAGGCTGCCCCGGCCACCTTACCTCCCCAGCCGTCGCAGAAGAGGCCGCCTTCCCGGCGCTCCGCGACTCGTCCGGCGGCGGGGGCTCCGCAGGCTGCCGAGCCCTTCGTCCCGATTTCGCAGCCTGCAGTGCAGTAGCAGTCAGGGCAGTGAAGCTGACATTTTTCAGTTTTTTTTTTTTTTGCATCTGCTTGTCACATTTACGTACCGGGAAGAAAAGAAGTTAGTAAAAGGTGTTCAGTTTGAATCGATCGGTTAATTTACTCCGTGGCGTTTAAACGGTAAAATTTACAGCAATGCTTTGGTGAATGGTCTATAAGCTTACTTTCTTTTTGCATCCAGCCGCTCGCTAATTTGCTAATCGCCTGACTAGCGAATGGCCAAATCTCTGTTAACAGCGAAACTTCCTAACCCCAGAAACAGGAAAATGACTGAGTATAGTCCTTGACAGACTTAAAGGGTTTGAATGCATCATAAACGGGAGTACATTTAGGCTCAGTCCTCCTTCGTTTTTCAATTAACATTAGCTAAAATGCTAACCATGCAGTGTCAAAGGGGAAAAACTAGGATGAGAACTTTAGAAAATCTAATGGTGATCGTCTTTACTTCTGTGTCGTACGATAACCTACATCATGTTTGCATTTATTAAAAGATGCCCCCCCCCGACTCACAGTTTTTTTCACAGCGTTGTCTCCAAGCTGCAGACCATCGTCCATTTTTGCTCCCGTGTTTATGCTCAGGGAATCTACTTCCTGGAGATCGTTGTCGGCGTCGTACGGCAACCGTTCCCATGGTGACCAGCCAGGTACTTGACGCGCTACTGGTTTCCATGGTGTTTGGAAGCGGAAACTACTTGGTCAATTGATGTTGATGTAAAGCATCTTCGCGATTACAGATTAATAGTTCCCCTTCATCTCTTTCCTGCTTATGGGTTTACTGTGCTTTTTACGTTTGTTTATTCAATTTGCATTTTGGATCAGTAACATGTGTGAAGTATACTGGCTTAGTTCTCATAAACGCTTAAAATTTGCTTACGTATGAGGTTACAGGAATGTCATTTGTCATTAAATGAGAATGACAAATACGAAAAATGTTGTTATCAGTAATAGAAGTAGGCTATAATTACAGCAACTAATTTATAATGCGGAATTTCTTACAAATCAATTAGAAAACTCTACACAATACGGTATTGCAGTAATGTTTAGCATGTTGTGGAATCACATAGCCAAGCACAGATATAATAGTGAGGTCATTTGTGGTTATGGCATCCATTAGGAACGTAAAGTTTATTTTTGTTAGTCAATGGATAGTTGGTTGGGTGCCAGCAATTCAAGGTCTTGTATTGTTTACTAGGACATCGGAACTATGAATGTTGATTTTAGCTCCTTCGTCTCTGCCTTATATAGCAATGTTCAACGCGAAACCTCCCAACACAACTAACGAATGGCGAGTTACTTCATTCAGGGGTCATATATGCATTCCTTTGTGGTCTAGGTGGAGGCCAGATACATCAAACCACTCGCCTTTTCTGGAATCTATTATTGGCTAGGGGGGTACTGAAGATAGCGCTACGCAGGCGTGGCATTATCTGCATTAAAACGACATTTATCAAATTCTATTTGAATGAATGAGCAATTGTGAATGGGAACAAATATTTTGCTGCAAGTGTCCTGTTGACCAAGTCATTAAACAATGGAAATGATTTCATCCTGCTGATGTATGGGCACTGCTGTCTGGGAAATGGGGGAGAGTGACAAAAACCAGAGGAATAACGGAATGTGAGGTTGTGGAACTGGGAAGGGGGGTGATACATGACCACCGCTTTGCAAAAGAAAGGGACGCCACTCGATTTGGGAGACAAAACAGCACATAATCCAACTGGGCAAAATGAGAGGATAAAAAAACTGTTTTATTTTAAAATGGCCAATTTTAAGGAAATTTTAATGTTTACATATACGTTTAATCACACGTAACTACAGTGAATAGTTTGTATAAAGGATACTGTGACAGACAACCATTCGTCAAAACTGCACAATATAAAATGTTCCAGAAAGTTGTCTTCCTCCATTTTACTCATAAGGGTTTAAAAATGAATAATAAATGATATTTTTTTGGATATTGACTGGAGTGATAGTTGCCAAACATTTACCTTAAAAGGCACTTTTCTGTAATTTCAAATTACAAAGCGTTTTGTCCGACGCTTTCTGACCATATATAAATTATACTTCAATCCAAAATAGCTCAGGGATATTACGTATGTAAACACAAAAATTACACCGAGGGGAATAAAACGATAAAAAAAAGAAAAACGGAAAAGAGGGACCTGTCCATTTATTAAGTTCTGGTTTATTTCAAGTTAAAAAGATGAAATTGCCGTATAATTCCACCAGAGGGAGCTGACAAACCGAATGTTTTTAGACTTTAACGACTTTCAGTGGAGAAGCTAAATTAAAATGAAATATGAATTTTAATTCGTTTTCAATTCTTGCCTTAGACATTGTGTTTTATTGCGGAATGTATGGAGTAACTTCTAGTGGATTCTCATAACTAGAAATATCATAACATTATTAAAAGTCTATGTACGCTAAGTCAGTCACTTTAAACGAAATCACTTTATAAGCAATACTAAAGTGCTAAAGGATGACTTGATATGGGTCCTGAAAACGGCATATCAACAGTCTAGTGAATAACCGAAACATCGTTTTGTAAATCCAATCAAGACGACAAGCCCATAAAAGTAGCCCCTGGACATATAGTTTGCACTAGATTGTCGAATGCAATTAAAGCCATCGTAATTTACGGGAGCGACCGGCGACACTCGAAGATGCGATAACCTGTAGTCCCCTCCCCCGCAACGTCACGGAGAAAAGTCGGTATAAATGATCCTCTGAAAGGGAAAAAGTGCGAGACTCGTTGCGATCGCGGAGGGAGAGGCGAGAGAAACAGAGGGGACCTAGTCTGAGATCCCGCATCAGCAGCGGCTAGTGAAAAGGGGAAGAAAAGTCGCGATCGAGACGCAATGCTGTACCTTGGTAGACCTGACGACTTCTGATCGTGAGAGCTGCGGAAAAGAGATGCTAATGGTGTTCCCGATCGATGAGAAGTACGAAAAGTCACCGGGGAAAGCTTAATGAAGCTTCGTCTACAATAAAGCTACGCTTTAAAATATGATTTGGAATATTTTTGGGAATATTCGCCCGGATTCCGCTGAGCGACTGGCCACTGTAAATCATCACTGGCAAAAATGGGATCTCCTTGGGAGAAGTATTCATTGAGTAGCTAAATGCGAAGGAGAAGGAAAAGAAGATTACGTAAATCACTAATAAACGTTAATCAAACAGTTTAATAATATTACATATCCATTTCGTCAACGCACGGCTTGCTGATATTGGGAGTCACTTAGACTAGATGGGAATAAGTTATTTAATTTGTTTACTTTAACGAACGACTTAACAATGTATTTGAGTAAAGCACTTTTGTTTTTCCTGTTTTTGAACTTCGTGACAATGAGTCTGTCGCTTTCCACTTGCACCACTGTGGACATTGACCACATAAAGAAAAAGAGAGTCGAGGCTATCCGGGGACAGATTCTGAGCAAGCTCCGATTAACCAGCCCGCCGCAAACACTGGGTCCGAACCAGGTCCCTTTCAACGTACTGGCGCTGTATAACAGCACCAAAGAGCTGCTCGAAGAGTTGGGGAGGGACCGGCAGCAGAGCTGCGGCCAGGATAACACGGAGACCGAATACTATGCCAAAGAGATACACAAATTCAACATGATTCAGGGACCTTCAGAAAACAGTAAGTATTTTTGTTGTTTACAACTGCTCCATAAATACTGTGAATAATTTTATTTGTTGAATCTCATAACGTTTTGAGTGTCATTGGTTATTTTTTAATCTTTTTGTTGCACACAAAGCGCAGCTCCAGTAATTCCCTAGCGGCAGGTCTTTCTGCGTAATTGTCGGCGCTCAGTGTTGACATTATTCCCTCTCTGGAGGCTCGGAGTGGAAACTAATGAATGAGGATGCCCTGCGAGTAAACAGGGTCTGATTACGAGGAAGATGAAACTTTCAGCCCTCTCTCCCCACTTTAAGCCGTTTGCAAAACACCCACGCTAAAGGAAAATATAGAAAGGGAGCCGGAATTCGTACTGGTGAAATGGTCTACCTCATGTCATACAAGACTAAACGTTTCTGCAATATGAGAATAGAGAAAAAGAAATTTGGGGTTCTGTAGAATCCCAGTATAATACCACGGTCCAGTCATAAAACAGTTTTACTCCTAAAATGGTTTTCCGTCCGTCCTTTATTTCTGGTAATGTGGATTAGGTTTACTTTTTGCCTGTTAAATAAATCACTGGCTTGTTGATTTCCCCTTGTTATATAAGAATACGGTTGCCAATGCTCTGACTGTCATCCCAAATTTTTATATATATTTTTTTTTGCCTGTGCGAAGTGTGGCTTAGTCCAAAATACACTGGCAATAGCATATCCGAAAGAGGAGACTACTTTTGTGCCACTATACAAGCACAGAGACGCATATTATAGATGACGATGTATGAAGGCAAAAAAAAAAAAAAACCGTCAGTGACCCGGTCCGCCAGCTTCAGACTGCGTGCCTTAGATGAGGAAACCACCTGATTTCCCACGGATCGCCAACCCAGTGCAATCAGCCTTATAATAAACGACGGTTGGATCCGCTGGATGGAGATGCTGTAAAAGGGGAGAGGAAATGTTAACAAATTAGACTAATGGAAGGAGCTCCTCCTGAATTGGCAGGGGGACAGCGTTCCCTCCATCCCCGTGTGTTGGCCAGGAGTCGGGCCCCGGAGGAGCGCGGAATCGGTGCTACACGCGTCTCGGCCCAGTGGAAACACCGAGGAGCCGGGAGCAAAAGCAAACACATTAATTGCAGTGAGAGCCGCATGACATCACCCTGCGGACACAGAGCTGCAGGTCCACTACCGGTCAAGACGGGCCATTGCATCGGAACCGTTTTATTGGACTCCCCCGCCGCTGTCCGTGATCTGAGCTTAGCGTGTCACTTTTTCCTTTTCAGCTTAATTTGCTCCAAAGCAGTCATTACAATGCCACTCGTTTTACTGCACTCGGCAACCCGGTGTTTATTCGTCTTGCGTTTCATTGCCGTCATTTAAATTTCACTCGCTGTTTTACTGCTGTGCCTGAACCACAGAAACGGGGCATAAGCAGCAAATAGGATAATGGAGAGAGGAATGCAACCTTTCTTTAGCGACGCCAATCCGTTAAGATTAAGGACGTCTCAACATCCACTGGGGAGGTGCTGCGTTGAGCCAAAGGTATCAACACTTTGCCAAAGAAAGGGGGGAGGGGGTCTTTCCTGAATGCCTTGAAGTTTTGCAAAGGAATTTTCAGTTTGTGAAAGGCCTCTCGCAGGACACTGGTTTGCTGAATTGGTTGCAGACCTGTTGCGTATAACGCAGGAGTCTGAGCCATTGCGTCATATCGCTGCTTTGAAACGGACAGGTGTTTCATGCTAAAAGGACACAGAACAGAGCGCCCCCTGGCTCCCGGGACAGTCGTCCCCTCCAGATCAGTTTCAGTTTGACAGGACTGCTATTGACACTCAAAATACAGTTTAATAGCCAACCTGTGATACAGCCCCAGTTCAAAATGTAACTACTTTCTGTAGACGTGCAGAAGATAACCACTTCCTTGCTAATCCATACAAGAAATCACAGGACTGACAGCCCTACCAAGACCACATTCCAAAACCATATTTTAAGAGTCAAAGGAAAAGATGATAGGTCATAAAATATGTAAAGTATGCCCCAACAAGGCTAAAAAAAACCTGATCTTTTCTCCTGGATGGGCACCCCATTCTGTCTCATGGTATCCTGCTGTCCTACTCCAGCGCTTTATGTAATTTCACACGCGGTCGGGCATGTTTCAGTATTATGGAGCCCCACGCCATGTCCACACTGCCTGCTCACCTTCATTCCATCCACATAGCCTAATGCCTTTAACACACATTGCTCTTGGATGCTGGGAGCAAATTGAATTATTTTCAGGTCTGTGCTGAATGGGTCGTCTTTCCTTCATGCGGTTTACAGTTCCCTGGCAGCATCAGTAGAGTTAGAAAAAAAATTACATATAATAATAAAATAAAAGCCGTTCTCCCGAATCTTAAAAAGTACTAGGAAGCTCCAACAGGTTTTTCTATTTAGTTATAAAAAAATCACATTGTAAAACCTAGTTGAAATCTCAAAGGCTTTTCTGTGTGCTGAAATTCTCAGGTCCTTTTCTGGAGAACCAGCTGCAGATCTGAGCGGCCGAGAGAAAGAGAGACGGAGGGAGGGAGGGAGGGAGAGAGAGAGAGAGATGGAGGGCCATCAGCTTTCAAATTACTAAAGGATAGGCCATTGGAGCATGGCTGCCCTCCCAGAACCTTAGTTCAGATGTGAACAAAAAAAGGTGGAAAATAATCTTGTGGGAAAAAAAAGCGCTTTCGTATTTTCTATTTTACATAATTAGATTTTTAGGAGAGTGACCTAACTTCATGTTAGAAATATTTGGCGGCTTTTCTGAAACCTGAGCCGCGGGCCGTTGCTGCACTGAGGCTCCCACGCAGTCGGTCCCGAGGTCAGGGTACGGCCGAGGTGCGTATCGGTCGCGACCCCCGCATGCGTGCGGGGGTGGGGGGTCGGGTGTTTGTGAGATGTTAGGCCCCTCACTTCAGCCAGGGCTGCTCTGAGGCCTTCTCTCTGAAGTTTCGTGTTGTTTTTTCCCCTGGAATGTTTTGGCTGATTGTCACCTTGCGTACTGATGTGTTTCATTACCACCACAAGCCTCGCTCACTGCAGACGATGCTCTGGGTTTCCCGTCCAACAGTAACATTTGACATAGTATTCCGGAAGACCAGCGCCGCTCGGGCCCGGCTGCCTGGTGACGGGCTCACCAATCAGAATCAGCACCAATACCCCCCCCCCCCCCCAATCACCCCACAAGCCACTTCGGTGACAGAGATGCTGAATGTGGTTGGCGGGGGGGCAGCTCCTTTCGTTAGTCACCGCTGCCAGTGGAGTCATCAGGACAGGAAGTGATGCGACAGTAGGTGAAGCTCATGGAGGACACTGATGACCAGGAGCGCCCATCGCCGCATGGAGGCCTCACCTCCACTGATGTGTGTGCATGAAGCAGACCGAACCAAAAAGACAGGGACGTTGGGGATGTTATATAGTAATCGGTGACACCCTGTAGGGGGAGCCATATGGACTGAAGTACATAGATATTTGTCATATATGGAAGAATAGAAAGGTGATGTCATGCTAAAGCAGGGGCTGACATTCCAGCCCCATCCCCTATTATGTTTCCCCTTTTCTTCATCTTTGATGAGGTGGAAAAAAAACATACTACCCCCCCCCCCCCCCCCCCCCCCCCCA
>JAODJU010000025.1:1673949-1687755 GCA_026776725.1 Gnathonemus echidnorhynchus
ACGGGTGCGGTGGGGCTGGGGGATTATGGGTAAGAACGTGCCAGTGACTGGGCTGGACAGGTACGGTGGGGCTGGGGGATTATGGGTAAGAAGGTGCCAGCGACTGGGCTGCACAGGTACGGTGGGGCTGGGGGATTATGGGTAAGAACGTGCCAGCGACTGGGCTGGACAGGTATGGAGGGAGGCAGTGGCGGCTTCACAACCCATAACTAAGGCAGCCTGAGTCCTCATTATAACCCCCCCCAACCTACAGCAAGGTCACGCACAGTGGAGGGTGGTCTGCTGACACACATAAACACCAACGGGCCACTGGGATCCAAGCGGATGCTTCCCGTTTAAAAAGGCTGCCAGGAATGGCGTGGGAATGAAAAGTGATGGCGGGGTTAGAAGGAGGCCCACCCACCTGCTGTCCTGCATACGGCCTCGTGGACGGCGTGCTGGGTGCTGGACTCGGCCCTGCTGGCCCACACCTCTGGAGGGGCCTGCCTGGAAACAGAAAGGCGATAGCAGTGAGCGTTTACGTCAGGTCCTGCAGGCACTGAGCGGGCAGCCCCACCGGGGGAGGGGCGGGGCTCACATCTCCATTTCCTGCTTCATCCCCTGTCTCCCTCCTTTCTGCCCCAATGTCATCAGGTGCTGGAATAGAAGGGGGGGTCAAGCAGGGCACCTGGTCAGGGAGGGACACATCCCCCAGGCCCTGAGCAGACATTAACCGCTTTGCTAAGCGATCCCCCCCCCCCCCCCCCCACCTTGTTGGTGCCGTGCCAAGCCATCTGAAGCCCAACACCACGGTTACCACTCCCTTCTACCTTTTAATTCCTGCTGAGGTCAGCCTCTTCTCGAGGTCCAGGGGGGGGGCGTACAAAAGCACAGATCTAACATGGGACCCAGGGATATACCCCAGGGAAATGACAGGGCATGGGATTAAGGCGCAAAGCCCGCTCTTCAGAGGAAACACCTAATTACTGTTTTTGGGGGGGGTGGTTTCCCCACCAAGCGATGAATGGATGTTGAGCTGTCGGCTCGGCCCCTGCTGGTTTTTTCACAGGGCAGAATTCCTGAACATGAACTTCACAGAACAGGAGTCTTCGCATCCAGAACGCCATGGTAACATGCTAACGTTTGGCGAGGCAACAAGCTGATATTTCTTGAAAACAAGCTTGATTATGGGGGGGCTCAGAGGAAGAGAGCAGAGGTGGGATAAAACACTCACCCACCGCCAAACCCACAGGCAGTCATCAGCGCTGCCCCAGGGAGACCTCCAGTCCGCAGATGCTGAGAATCCCTGCAGGGGGAGGGGCCCAGCTAGACCGACAGAGCCCCTGCACTACCCATAAAACCAAATAATCATTTTTCCCAAGCAGTATACATCAGCGCAGAGAGAGTCGCCATGGCGCCTTGCCGAAAGCCACTGTGACGAGTGTATACAGTGAGGCCCAGCGGCCGCACACGTGTCGCCTTTTACGCGGTCATGTGACCACCCCAGCGACTCAACTACTGTGAATGGTGCAATTACGCAGCAGTGCTGCGGGGGTGGGGGGTCACTTTATGGGTCTGTTAAAATCCTGCGCCTGCCCCTTTAAATGGCGACCGGCGCACGCATCAACATGATCAAAGCGGAGAGTGACTTCTTAAAACTTAAATAAAAAAACACTGCTTTTACAAGACATAGTGGTCTACAGCTATATATTTAATCTTTACAGTTTAATGAAATATTTGAATTTGAATGTTTAATATATATCTGGGATCGGCTCCAGGTGACTTTGACCATGAGGTCAGAAGATAGATGGATGGATGTTACCCTAAAAAAGTTCCTAAACATGCCACAGAAACCACTGAGTGGGGTTGACCATCAGCAGTCCCTCGTCTAAACCCAATCTGAGCAATGGGTGGCGAAAGTTCTCATTAAGATGGGGGGGTGGACTTATAAAAGTCACACAATACTCTGGCCAGGCTGCCCGCCACACCCCCACCCTTCCGCGAAGCCCGATGAGCAACATGCTGGTTTGTTTGCTTTACAAACGGCTTACAAACCAGAGCGACCACGACCCCCGCGACCCCCGCACACGCTCCCAGCCCAGGACGCCTCCCCCAGGCCTTCCCTGCACTTATACTCTTTACAGGGCTCCACATCCCTTTTGCACAGAGCGGGAAAAAAGTAAAAATGGAAAAAAGGAGAGATTCCAACAGCTGGACCTGATAAAGGGCAGAGTGTTGACCAGGGCTGCAGCCGGAGGGGAAATGTAAACACCTACCGTTTTGGGGGGGGGGGGAAATACAGGAGGCTTAGGGAGGCAGGGGTCCGGGGATAAGATCTCACAGCGGCCCCCGTTAGCAGGGGGGTGTTTGCGGGGAGAGCCAGAGCGGCTTCATTTGCAGGTACGAACCTCCTGAGGGGATCCTGATTGGCCCCGAGGGCAGCTGACCGCAGGCCCAGTATTCAGCTTCAGAAGCTAAATCACAAGCTTTTTCATTTTTAAAAGCCCAAACGAGAACCCCCCCCCCCCCCTCCTTTGACCTGCTACTAGTCTGGCTGCAAGGTCCCAGGAGAAGTGTGTCACCATGCCCTCTGGGCGCCGCACAGTCCGGGTGCTGCATGGACCCCACCCGTAACCTCTTAAATGCCGTGAGGCAGAGACTGAGTGTGGGCCGGTCCCCTGGACGACGGGGGCCACTCGGCGACTGTCAGTGTTTATCGTTACTGTATCTCACCGCGGGAAGCAAGCGAGGACAACACATGTTAGTGATTACAGCACTGGGCAGCAGGCCGGAGCTCAGACTCGGCCAGTCGGAGGGGGCGTCCCGCGGAGGGGGCGTCCTGCGGATGGGACGCCACAGCGACGCGTGTGCGATCCCGCGTGGGACCGCACTCTGGGCGACGAGGGCCAGCGGGACTGAGAGCAACAGCGGAGGTGAAGGACTTAAACATCTGCCTCCTCCTTTCTTTGAAATACCGTCTCCTCTTTCAGCCCCCACCCCCCCCCGCCTCCATCTTCTTTTCCATCCGTGCATTTTTCTGCTCATGCAGCTTTCCGCTTTTCCCACACTCGCTCCCGATGCTAAGGGCCGGGAAGAGCGGCACGCAGGAGAGCGCGAGGAGGCTCTGGAATTTCGCGCGCGGAGGGTAAACACCGTGGCTGCCAGGAAGGCACGCATGGAGGAGGGGACCTCCCCCCGCCCCCCGCCCCCCAGCTCGCATTCGGATCCACGGCTCTCACTGCCTCGCCGGCCCCCGTGTGAATCACACCCCTTTGATGGGCCGCCAGAGCGGGCTTCGCGCTTTCAGCCCAAGCATAGGCAAACCTCTCTGGTGCCCTCCTATCGCAGCCGGGTCCAGCCGCTCACCTCCTCCAAACTGGCAACCCCCCCACAACGCAGACGCCATCGCGGCGACCTCGCCCGCGTGGAGAAGGTTCCGGTAATGTGCCGTTGTGGGCCCATGGCCACATCCACGGGCTCCATGCCAGTGAAGCAGTTGGGGGGAAAAAAACTGAATTAAAACTAACAAATATGGGCGTCCTCTTTTCATTTCCGACTACACGCTAATGCACACCACAAGAATGCGAGCGGACCGGCACTCAGCTGGCGAGGTCGGGGGAAGGGGCCTGACAGCAGTGGGAATGGATGCTCCTTGAGTGGGAGGCAGGGAGGGGGCGCCTTCTGCGCTCACCGGGGGGGGGGGGCCCTCCACTGAAGCCGGTGCTTTAAACAAACAGCCGTTGCTATCATGGGGGTTTGGGGCCATTGTTGTGTAATTTGGCCAGATGTTCACCAATAAAGTCATACTGCGGCGTGGGAAACACATGGCGGCCCCCCTACCCCCACCCCGCACATAACAAGCAAGGCCCCGCGGCCAGGTCGCGCTCCTCTTCGCAGAATCCCTCGGAAGTCATCGTGTGGGGGCGGGGCGGGAGGGGGCACTCCCATCATTACCGCAGCCCGCCAGTTTCTCATTGGCCCGCGAGCGGCGATCGTGTTGCTAGATAAGCCGGACTCCCCGCCTGCCGGACGCCAGTCTGCGTGACGCGGCGACGCCAGCTGTGTGATTTGTGGTCCCTGGGTGTCGGAGCATCTGGCAGATAGATACGGGATGAGGATTACAGTGCAGTACGGCGCAGATCCACCAGCACCATGTGACCGCGCTCCTGCAGCCCCGGTGCATGCGCTCCACTATCGGCCGTCATTCAGTCAGCAGACGCGGCGGTAGGTCCCTATATTTACAGCGCAAATGGGTAACAGATCTGCGGGAAAGCACCAGTGAATGATGATAAAGAGGCACAGCAGTTATTACTGAGATTATTTCATCTCTGTCCTTTCTGCTCTCACCTGTGGAGGCGTTGTGGTGCCGTCTTCCTGAGGAGGCCATCCCGGGCACAGCTGGGCGGCTTAGGGATGAGAGTGAGGTTCCCCGGGGCTGGAGTCTGGCTCTGCCACAACGGAAGGGCTGTTGCTGGGAGGGCCGGGGCCCCAGAGAGCCCCTGGGGTGGAGTGGCAAAGGCCTGTGAGGACAGGGCAGCCTGCAGACACATGGGATGGGATGGGGCAGGGTGTCAGGCAGTGAGGGGGCACGTGCTGCTGCCAGAATCCAAGAGCAGGAAGCCCGGATTAACTCTGGGAACAAACATCTTAAAAGCTGGCGCTACCCTTAATTCCCCGTTTATGAGGCCTGGCAGCGCCGAATTTCTGCTAAAGCCCCAGAACAGAGGTTTACTGGTCCCCTGGCCTGCTGACCCACTGTTTGGTTCATCAGGAGAATTGGCAATAACCAGGAACCAGTAAATAAAAATAAATAAAACAGGCACATGGCACTCGTGAATAAAGGCGGTAGAGGAGGGGAAAAAAAAAAAAAAAAAACACGGAACATTCCGGCACCAAAAGAACAGCAACAATAACCTTAAAACCATGTGACCAAACACAAGCCCAGAGCTCGAACACTCATGCGTTCCAGACATGCCGCTCTGTACACCATCTTTCAGTGAACGGGGCTAAAAGAGAACAAGCGTCCTGCCAAGAAATATGGATGCAGCCTGGAAGAGCTTCTGCGGGGTTGTATTTAAGGGCACCTGAAGTTAATTCCTGAAGAATGATTAACCCTTCACCTGGCTAATGTCTGAAAACAGTTCCAGAAAACAGAGATAATGCAGGAGCTGGCTTACAACAGGTATTTACAGGGACACACACACTCACTGCACTTCATTGCAGGTATTTACAGACACACACACTCACTGCACTTCACAGCAGGTATTTACAGGGGCATACAGCTTCATTGCACTTCTCAGCAGGTATTTAGAGGGACATAAAGCGACACTGCACTCCAGAGCAGGTACTCACACACTCAATGCACTTCACAGTAGGTATTTACAGATACACACACATTCACTGCACTTCACTTCACAGCAGGTATTTATAGGGATAAAATAAATACTTGTACTTCAAAGCAAAGGGGTCTCCAATATCCAACCTTTCCACTGTCACCTCCCAGTGTGGGTCACTTCCAAGGCAAATTCGGTACCTCGGCAGCTGATAACAAACATGCAGCACCAATTAACAGCCAGGCTGCTCTGTGGCTAATCCTGATAGTGGTGCTGCTTCGCGTCAGACTGTGGACGGAATTGGTGACGCCAATGAGCATGATGCCATTTTCTCAAAGAATAAAAGTCACGTGTGCATGTGTATGGGTCCGTGCCAGATTACCGAACGCAGGGTGTCAAAATATACATCAAATTTCGACAGGGCCTGCATGCCAAAAGGAACATACCTCTAAAATAATACTGCAGGCAAAGAACGGGAAGTAGGCAAGCTGGATAATCTTAGGAAGGCTAAAGCGTAAAAAGGAGAGAGGAATTTGTAGGGTTGATGATGCTCGAAAAGGACCACTGGCAGGAGCAAGAGAAACATTTCTAAAGGTTTCAAAACCGCTAAAAACGCAGCTGTTACACCACTGGCTCGTCACGGCGAGTGTCGCCACGGAGACCTTGCCAGGCCCGCTGTGGCGTAACCGCCGGTGAACGTTGCAGGGCAGTAGGAAGGACTGCCAAGTGGCCGGCTGCCGTGAGGGCGCAACGTGTTCCCGATTTGAATTTGGGGGAGGGGGGGGGGGGGGGGGCTCTTATCCTCAGGCTACCGCTATAAACGTGATGAGTCGACAAGTTCAGGGTGACCTGCACCCACTTCCATGCTCCACACTCCCTGCTGCAGGGTCGGGCGATGCCGAAAATCAGCCGCTAACTAGGAGTCCTGGGAAACATGGCCGCATTTCGCCGTGACGTTTAAAAGCCACCCCTTTTCCAAGAGTTCCGTGCCACATTCCAATTCCCCGGCTGCCTCCGCGCCTGGTCTCCAGGCCGCTCTGCGTATCTAACGGCCTAATCGCTGTTTGGCTCCTAAGGGGCGCATTTCAAAGGCGCTGGCCGCCGCCGCATGACAGGGAATATTTTGAAACGATTTACGTGTTGATAAATGAAAAGCTGAGTTTCCACGTCGGAGGGTCTGCAGCGGCGCGGCGGTTGAGCCAGGCCAAGAAGGGCACCTTTCTTTGGCTGCCAGGTGGCGCCGGGCCAGGCACGCGGAGGAGCCGCGCAGTCTGCAGCCCGTAACTGAAATACGGAGCGCAGGGGTAAACCTCCCTCACAGCCCGCTCACGCTCACACACACACACACACACACACAGCATTTACAGTGAGTTTACTGGGAGGGGCAGGGCGGCTGAATGGACTGGGGCTAAGAATCTGGATGACCAACACCTAGAAATGGCTCCAGATGAGAGAGACAGACAGGTAGAAGAGAGTGGGAGACGGGTAAGTGAGAGCCAGAAGGGGAGAGGACAGTGGAAGATAGGAAGAGGGGAGCAGGAGACAAGTAGAGGAAGATTAGAGGGGCAAAGGAGAAAGGAAGAAGAAATAGCATAGCGGGAGACAGAGAGGGAGAAGAAGGTAGGAACTACAGGGTGGAGGATATACTGGACCACAGTCAGGGAGTGGTGGACAGCTGGTGAGTCACGCCATGACCCTTGCTGCCCCCTCCCTGCCCCTGAGTGGATTGATACTGGGCCATTTCCTGCATTTATTATTATTTATTTTAACCAGAAACCCTCATCAGGGAAATTGTACAAGGGGTTCGCAGTGAATCAAGGAGGGATTGGAGGTCACAGAGATCACTTTCACGCCACAGGGCCAAGGGAAGCATCATCTCCTTGTTGATGATGAGGCCCGACCTGACAGGAACGCTGACGTCAGCGCAAAGGGATCAGCAGGGAAGGAGGCAATTCAGACAGCCACGTCCCTGCCACCAGGGGGTGCGGGGGGGCTATCATTACTGGTCTTAAAAAATGGTCATGTTGTTCTCCAATTACAATAGACAGAGAGACATTTGTCCAAATAAATCCTAATAAAACAAAAGTCTTTTAAAAATACTTTTAGCTCTGGATGATGTCCATGGTCACGAGCACAAAACGTAGCGTGATTTTCTCCGTCAGACCCGCTGGGCGAGCTTGGCTGCTACTTCCTGTTACGTCGCTCCAGCAGTTATAAAAAGACAGAAAGCTGAGAGGACAAAGGAGAACCAAGACGGGGGAGAGAAAAAAGAAGGAGACGGCGACGGTCAGGAAAGGAGGGCAGGAATCCCCAGATTTCCTTCGCTAATGCTAACAGGGGGCTCTGTTAAAAGTGCGAGGTGCCATGTGCGCTTTTACCGGGGATTTGGATAGTATACAGAGCGAAGAGAGGGACACCCTGATACTGTGCAGGCTATAAAGATGGGCCTTCCCCTTTTTCCGGGGCCCAATCAGCTTTTCCTGCCTTGCGAGCGGCTCAGGATCACCAAGTGTTTACGTGTCGACTTTGCGCGGGTAGAGTGCGCTTCGCACTTTCTCTTTGATCCCCCATCAAAGGAACGGGAGACGGGCACTGCAGCGTTTCTGACACAGACCCAGGGTCTGGCATGTTTACAGCCCCCTCCGGCCTCCTCCGGCTCAGCGAGAGAGGCGGCGTGAGCCAGAGAGCCCCCGGTGCAGACCTCCACGCCTCCTCCCCAGAGATACCCCCTTAGCCTGAGTGGCGGCGAGCCCACTTGGGGCTCCCCCCTGCAGAGTAAGTGGGCTCGGGGTGCTCCTCTTATTTGTTCCCATTATTAGCTGTGCATTTGCCCCCCCGGATCCAGCTCTGGTCCAGATCCAGCGGACCAATGAGTTAGTTGGACTCCTTGTGGTGCAGCTCTGAGGTGAGGTTTCAGTGAGGTCATCCCAGCACCAACAGCCCCAGCACCACTGTCCTCTGCTTCACTATAATCTATTATTATTATCATTATTATTATTATTATTACTGATTATACATTTATCCCAAAACCAGGTTACGGTTTTTACCATTTACATGGCTAGATTTGAATCCAGACTAGCTCATGTTAAATACCTCCTGCAGGTACAACATAACAAAAGGTACAACAGCAAGGCTCCTAGAGCCCAAGACACAAACACACATTGCGTAACCCAGGCGCGTTGACACACCAACTTTCGTGCGTCCGTTAGCAAAGCGAAGGCCCCGAAAGACGGGAAATCAGACCATCAGGAAGGCTTAGCATCAAGGCGGCATCTGCACGGAGAGAGAGCCTTATATGCCATCGCTGGCGGATTCTGGCATGAAATGCAGGGTCTCATTAGTGCAGGGGTCCGGTGGGGGGGGGGCAGGACAATAAAGCAAATGGACAGAGATCAGAAGATTGAAATTCACTCTTGGAAGTGATGTTGGTGAGCGCACACCATTCGGCTGCTGGGCCCCTCTGACGAGCACATGAGGTCGCTTTCCGAGGGCCCTCGACACACATCTCCATTGATGGGTCCGGCAGGCCGAGTGGCGCTGACAGGAATCAGGCTTGGGCTGACAGGAATCAGGCTTGGGGCATCTTTAGGGGCTGCCATTCAACTGTGTGCTTTTAACAGGAAGCGATGCCGGAAAGGCGACTCAGCCTTGTGCTGACTGAGTGCTTACTAACACGGAAGGGGCCCAGCTCTCGATGTTTTCCGGATTATTCCTGGCGGGACTCACCTGATGCCGGGCGCGGCTCTGCTCCAGCAGCTGCTGGGATTGCGCCTCCTGCTGACGGAGCTGCTGGATGGCGAACTGCAGCTGGTAGCAGCCCCAGGCACCCTGATGCCGCTGTGATGGGGGTGGCAGGGGCGGCACCATGGTGTCGGGCTGCAGGCTGCGGGACTCCCCGGTCGGCAGGCTGGCGTCCTCATGCCAAGTCCTGTGGAGACGGAGCCAAAGTGTGGGGAAGCAGGCCGGATACGTGTTATTTACACACAGACAGGGAGAAGCAGATGGAAACTTCACATCTTAAAATTCTCTCGGGGGGGGGGGGGGGTCTCTGACAAAGTGACACCTCCACGCTGCACCTCCCTCATTCTTCCTCTTAAATTGGTCCCTTTCTGCTTTTTATGGATAGAAAGCAGCCACTATATTTACATAAAGGCCTGAAGGCAGATGGGATGGGTGCAAAGGAGAGCGAGCAGAACAGAAACAGGTGAGGCAATAAATGGGGAGAATGTAAACATCGGGGGGGGGGGGCATCATGGAGAGGCTCCCTCTACCTGTGCAACACCCACTTTAGGCCGCTGCCTAGGCCAGACCCCATCCCCCCCCAACACACACGCACTGGCTGGCTCTGCCCATCAGTGTTCTGTAAATGTCTCGCCCCTAAACGTCCAGCGGGATCAGAGTTAACACCAAACCAGCCGCTCGTGTTTCCTCGCTTGTTTACAAACCTCACTGAGGCAAAAAGAAAAGAGCCCCGGACTGTTTCCCAGGTATAAACTTTACTGCTTGCTCCCATTTGCAGAGATGAGCAATCAAACAAACTTCGGCGCCTCCTGAGTGCCCAGAGTCTCAGGAGGACGCAGCCGTGCAGGGAACCCTGGCTGAACCTGCGAGTTCCAGCTATTTCAGACAGGTTAGAGCCCCGCTGGGAGGCCACGGGCAACCACAGCCGAACGGGGCAGAAAGGAAGTGCTCAAAAACGCTGATACTGCTATGAATTATAATTCCTACCCTGCTGACACCAGAACACAGAAAGGGACTGGGCTTAAACCATGGGCAGACTGCAGTCATTAGTCTGTTCATTTACAAAGATAACTCAAAGCGACATGAGAACCTAACTGATCTGCTGGCCCATCACCCCCCTCGTTTCAGCCTTTCTAAGTCCAAAGTGCAAGATGGGTGGATGGACAATACCCAGGATCTGCTGGCTGGGCAAAAGAACGCCAACCCCCAGCAACCCCCCACCCCTCACCGGTTCATGGAGAAAGGAATACTTCCCAATAGAAACCGGATTCTCTCTCACTAGAAGCCGCTCATTGATACCCCTTCCCCCATTTAACTTATTGGGCTGGTCCTGTTGCCCTGGAAATGAGCATCTCTTTAAAAAGACCATGGGGTCAGATAAGAGAAGGAGTGGAGGATCGCTGGAAATGCCACCTGCGAGCTGCTGGCCGTCAGGAAAACACTGCCAGGGCGGAAATGGGGCTGTTAACTAAACTCTGGCTTAAAGGAGGGGAACTCGAGGTTAAACGAGGGGTGGAAGATGAACTCAGAGAGCCCCTGGGGATGCAGTAAGATGCAGGGACCATGAGCAGGAGTACTCAAAGGCTACTATGCTCATGGAATTGACACACCCATTAGTAGTCGACATGCCCCCCTCCCCCTTCTGTCCCAGCCTCCTCTTAGGCAACTTCATCATACATCAAGAAAAAGGTATGGGGAGGGAGGGGGACTAGCATGGCCTGGCCACCTTTAGCTCACAGGCGCAAGGCTAACATGAGGCTAATGCAAGTCTAACACGAGGCTAATGCGAGGCTAACATGAGGCTAATGCAAGTCTAACACGAGGCTAATGCGAGGCTAACATGAGGCTAATGTGTGGCTAACATGAGGCTAACGCAAGGCTAATTCAAGTCTAACATGAGGCTAATGCAAGGCTAACACAAGGCTAATGTGAGGCTAACATGAGGCTAATGCGAGGCGAATTTCATTCCGGTGGTCACCAGTGCTGATAGGGCCTAAAATCAACACAGATCACACACTGGCGCGAGGCTAATGGAAGGCTACCATGAGGCTAACACAAGGCTTATATGTCAACGGTTGGATGGCATGCCTGGCGATCAGCAGCTTCGGTAGGACTTAAAACCAACACGGGCTGCACTCTAGCATGAAGCTAACACAAGACTAACACGAGTCAGTGGCTGGATGGGGTGATCAGCAATGTCCACTGAGCTTGAAACCAACAGAGGCCGCACACTGGCATGAGTCTAGCACACCAGTAGCTAGATGGGGTACCCGACGGTCAGAAGTGCCTATAAGGCTTAATATCAACACAGGCCACATGCTGGCGCAAGGTTAACATGAGGCTAGGGTTGCCAACCGTCCCGAATTGTCCGGGACATCCCGAAATATGGGTGATTTTGATTCGTCCTTTCAGTGAAGGGAACGAATCAAAACCACCCATATTTCGGGATGTCCCGGACAATTCGGGACGGTTGGCAACCCTACATGAGGCTAACATGAGGCTAATGTGAAGCTAACGCATCAGCGGCTGGATGGAGCAGCCTGTGGTCAGAAGTGCAGATTGGGCTTAAAATCAACACGTGTCGCACGCTGGTGTAAGGTTAACATAAGGCTAACGCATCAGCAGCTGGATAGAGCGGCCTGTGGTCAGCAGTGCGGATAGGGCTTAAAATCAACACAGGCCACACGCTCGCGCGAGGTTAACATAAGGCTAACGCATCAGCAGCTGGATGGGGCGGGCGGAAGTCAGCAAGTCCAAAATGGCTTAAAATCAACATAAGTCTCATGCTAGCGCGAGGCTAACGCATAATCTAATCTAACTCACCGTCCCCGCCACCCACCTCCCGTGGTCGTGACCCCTTACGTGATCCAGCTAATCAGCACAAGGCCTTTCCGGAGAGCACTGCCAAACACTCAGAACCCCCCCGCCTCCACAACCCAGAAAAGGCCCATGGAAGAAGGGGTTAACTCCGGCCCTTTCCGCGCAGCCCTGTGCGCTCGTTACCGTGGCCCTGTTATCTGGGAATGGAACTTTTCACTCTCCGTCCACAGGGAACGCCGAGCTGCACAGTGTTACATCTGCTATCAATTAAGGTGAATAAGAAAAAAAAATCATTTTTATTAAAAGGAGAAGATCAGACAAGGGGCATAAAGCCCAGCCTCACATCCCCTGCCCACGTTAGCTTTTCAGGGTTTGTTTCCCTCCAAGGTTTCTGATGGTCTTTGTTCCATCTGCAAATTGATTGATGCTGCTTGTATGAAGCCTTTTATGACCTCAGGCACCTATTTGCCAATACAGTAATGCCAAAAAAATGCCAGGGCCAGGGACACGGTAAGGAATGACCAGGCACACGAAACAGCTCGAGCACATTTCCAGGGACAGACACTGCCTGATAGCGTACTGAAATTGACTCTTATGAGTTAAACTATTACCTGCCAAATACCAGCCAATCATTTGCATACAGGCAGCTTTTCTAATGCAGATTTAAAGCCTCGAACGTGGAAATGCCTGCCAAGTCTGGGCGGGTCTCAACCTGACAGCCTCCCGCTCGCCGATTGGCTGAATTCAGCACAGACGTTCATTCGCTGTTTCCGGTTCCAATTCTCGACTCGGTCTTTTCATCCCGATTTACTGGAAACCGGAACCTGACAGGAGGCAGAGCTACAGCTAAAAACGAACAACGGATATGATATGTGTGTTTCGGCGTAAAGGGGGGCTAGCGGTTATTTAAATATTCAGATAAAGGAAAGAGAGGGGCCACGTTTAGGTGGCCGGGGACGAGAAAAAGTCTCACAGACCGGTATTACATTTATTACCCAGGCTTGAGTTACCTACCATTGTCTGTTCCAGACCCAGCCATCCGACAATTATGACTTTCCATTACAATAATTCCAAACCGCTCACATTAGAACAAAACTGAAGCGGAACCCAAGCGCTTACGGGAAACTTGGCCTCCACCTGAGCCAAGGACGAAAAAAAGACCCAAACCCAGAAACCCAGAAGCGGGCGGGATGGCCGAAACAATCCCATAAGGGTCGGAATATTCCTGTCTCTGTGCGGGGTATTAAGGCTTGGAGACAGAAGGCTGACTCCACCAGGATGGGACGTGGACCGCACAGACTGGGCGGGGATGTCACTGAGAATCGGGAAGCCACGTGTTTCAGGCCGGACTCCCACGCCAGTCTCGGCGTGTGAACAGAGGGCCAGGGAGAGGGTTAATTTCCCAAATGTTCCGCCCGGGTTTCATACATCCCCGCCTGCTTGAAGCAGATGATGGGGGTGGGGTGGGGGATCAGTGGGAAGCGTCCCTCAGAGCACAGAGCCAACATACCTGCCGCACCCCCCCTCCTGCACGGGTCTTCAAAGGGCCCGGCTCACTTTGAAGGCCACTGTGCTACGCCCCGCTGCTTCCTGCGCCTGGCCAGGGCACCTAACCGCTTCAGCATGTTTGGCACGGGCACGGCAGCTGGTGGATTGGGGGGGGGGGGGGGCTTAGAGGCAGCCCGTCCCTCTGACCGTTTCATTAGGGGCAATAACACCAGGTTCACAGACACGAATGGTCCCTCGGTCTCCGTGGGAACGGGGAGAAGCAGGCCGTCCATTGGCCAGCTCCACAGAGTCGGGAAGATGAGGGGAACCGGCAGGAAAAGCCATTTACTTTCTGTCTGTGATGTCCCCCTCGGATGCCTGCTCGCACGGATGCTGGGGGGGGGGGGGGGTGTGAGAGGGGGTTAGCCATTTACCCAGCTGCCTG
>JAODJU010000025.1:1713595-1742672 GCA_026776725.1 Gnathonemus echidnorhynchus
GGGGGGGGGGGGGGTTTGGGGAGGCAGGCCCACAGAGCCAATACTAACAGTCGGAGCGCCTTTGAAAGGAGTTCACAGGAGCCAGCCCTGAGTCCCAGCAGCTTGGAGGTGCCTCTGCTGGGGAGCCGAATGGAAACAACTGAAAAATGAGGGGAAGTGGAGGGGGGCTGAATACCTACACATGCCCTAGGGGGGTGGTGGTGGGGGGGAATATTTTCTCTGCTCGAGCCAGAAGATCAGCACTTCCATTTGGAGGCATTTGCACTGGATTTGTACAGGTTTGAGCAGTACTCTTGGGGGCTGGAGAGGCGGGGCAGGGGCCATTAGTCCTGGCGTCAAGGATTTAGGCAAGAGGTTCCTGGGATAGGCCACGGGGAAGGGGATGTGGACCTTAAGAATGGGGGGCGGGGCTTAGGAGAAGGGGGCGGGACTTACCAAAACAGTTGGTCCTATGGGGCACAAACGACTTGCAGGCTGTGGCGATTTGCAGCTCAGCGCTGAGGACAGCCTTGATCACCAGGTCCTCCACCTGGGTCATCAGCGCTGGAAGGAACCAAAGAGCTCGGTCAAGCATGGCACAGGAAGCCCCTTTTACTCACAGTGCAGTACATTCTGCTGCATTCGGCCTGTGCCACGACCACCTTCGCAGACACATGCCCGACATCACTGGCCAACCTGACAGGCTTAATAAAGAACGAATATTCAAGAGCCTGTACTACATGTGAAGAGAACCCCAAAGACCTGTCACAGTGTAAATCCACTCCAAAACACAGGGGGCACCATCAGTAACGTAGAGAAATAAAAATATTGGCCCAGACCAATCCCAATGTGCAGACTGGATATAGACGGCAGGGGTTAAAACTATAGGCACTCACATGTTGTGTCCTTCCCTTCCTGCTTGAGAAACCGCAGCATGGCGCTCATGCTCCACTTGTTCCCATAATCCTCCACCTCAGGGTCATCGCAGCTGAAAAATCACTTTAGAGAGTCAGCGGTATTCTGTCTGCTTCCCAGGGGATTCCTGTGGCTGCTTATTCATACATTTACCTTGCTTTCACTACAATAAAGACTTGTAACCCTTCCAAAAAATGGCCAAGATCACATGACCAAAAGACTAAAACACAAAATAAACACGGCAACTGAAATATTAAGGTACTGATGTACAGTACGTGTGTGTTGAATATGCCTTATTCCTTTCGGTTTAACCCTCTGGCACATGAAGCAGCACGGAGTGGCTGGGGGTGGGGGGGGCACCTGACATAATCGCTGCTCTTCTTGTTGACACTGTAGTTGGTGAGGTGCATGAACTGGTTCCTGATGTTCTTCGCGGAGCGGTCATACTTCACCGTGGCAAACCTGCGCGTGGAGGAGACCAATCCCGTTTACCGCAGCGCCTTGCGGGGCTGTGACTCCTCCCCCCAGTCAGCAGCCTGCCCGGAGACAGGCTTTTCACACCGCTCCTCCTGATAGCTATCCCCCGCTCCCCCCCCATTCCAAAGGAGCACTCCGGTCCAACGTGGACCCGATCAGGATCTCAGGATCGCAGTGTGTGGCTTCTCTGAGGACAGGAGGCCCTGGGGTTTGTGTTTAATAGGCACCCGGGCAGGAGACACTCTGCGACATGCAAGGCTTTCTTTGTTAATTTCAGAGTAACCCGGAGCCCTCCTTCCGCTGCAGAATGATAAAAAGCCTGTTTGGACAGCAGCCGACTCCTTCTTGACGCACAGCTGCCGTTTATCGGGAGAGCTGTGATGAAACGCCCCAGAAGAACTGAACCGGGAGGTACAGAAGCCTGACTGCAAAACTCAAACAAGCCAGGCCTCTGCAGAAAGCAGAAGCAGCTTTGTGGGAGGGCTGCAGAGGAGGGCGCAGGTGATGCAAGGCTGCCCTCCTACCGTGTAGGTTTGGGAGGACTGGATGCCACATGTGAAATAATGAGAATTCCTTGGCATGGTGCAGCCACCTGGAATATCTGTGAGGCTGCAGGAATGTCAGAGATAAAGGGGCGAGGGGGACAGGAGCCGGCTAGGAGTTGCCCGTGGCTGATTCCCCAGGGAAAGAGTGAATCCTCCAAACAAATGACAAACAAACATCTGATGATGGGAGCACGTCTGTGGCTGACCCTCCAGGGGGTCTCCTTGCTCCATCAACCAATGACATACAGCAGTGCCAGAACAGAGTTGTAAAAATCAAACTGGCGCAGAAACAAAGGCCTGAAAAAACCTTATGACTCATGGGTGTTAACACTGCACAGAGCTGGTCACCTGTGACGGCCAAAAGCCTGAAAAACATGCTTTATACTTGCTTTTAGCCCGTAAAAAACAACTTTTAGAAAATAGAATAAAGTTGTGTTTTCAAGCATTTGAACAGCAAAGTTTTCGCTGCCATCTAGTGGTCATTTCAATGCCAGCACAGTTTACTCACTCTTCTGGTCACTGCAGTAATGTGCCATATATGTATTTAATTAATGTGTAACATGAGTTTTCATCAGTAGGGGCTACATGCGAAGACAAGAGTGGATTTCCTCTATTATACTGCACTGCCAGCCCTCTTTTTCTCTATGCTCCTGTACTTCAAAACATGGCAATCATCATCGCCATTGTTGTCATCACCGTCGTCACCATCATCACGGTCACAATCACCATCACCATCACAACACAACCACCATCATCACCATCATTGTCAGCACCACCACCATAACAATCAACGTCACCATCACCACTTTTATCATGGTCATTCACCATCATCATCACCATCGTCACCTAGAGCAAGCCTTTTGCTGATGTACCACAAACGGCACATAAGCAGCTAAAACAAAATTCCAGAATCATCTTTTTACTTAAGGCATAAATAAAGAATCGAGGCAAATTAAGACGAAGGCCTTGCATGGCTGAATGATGGCACCTGTTTTACCTGGCGAGCCCTTCTTCGTAGAGGTAAACAATCAGGGGTTCATAGGAGGTCACCAGAACATACAAGCGCAGGTCGAACTTGAAGTCTGAAAGGCAGGCAGAAACATGACTCAGGCCGAGCGGGACGCGGCGATCAGAGGAGGCCCAGCGCTACGCGAGACGAAAACAAGAGGGTCATGTTACTACAACGCACGGGTGATCGGGGCACGGGGAGGGGCGCAAGTCGCATTCCTCGCACGAGCGCACGCTCACCGTCAATCAGCAGGGGCTCGCTGATGTAGCGAGACACAAGGATGCTCTCATCCAGCGGGACCTGGTTTGGCTGCCACCAGGGGAGAGAGAAGGTATTACAGTTATGTGCTGTGATGTAAAGGGTAAGAAAACATCAATGGTAGTTGGGGGGGGGGGACACAAACTAGACACACCCTTGTGTGCCCCGATGATGTTGTGGGGGATTTCTCATGCTACTAACGAGACTGATGATCATTGAAATAGTAACAAAAAGGAGACATTTGGCATCTTTCCTCTGCACTAAGGCAGAAGAGGCAGCCAGGGGCAGTTTGGTGAAGGGAGGAGGGGGCGTTTTCACAATATCCGTCCCCAGGGAAACAAACAAGTGACAGACTTTACTCCTCCTAAGAGCAGCCAGACCCCCTCCCCCCTCCACGGCTGCTCCTGTCTGGAACATTCCACCAGCAGCCCGGTTCGGAGACAGGGGGCTGCCGGGAATTAGCAGGGAAAAAAATGGCAACAACTTGAAATGGTAAGATGAGCCAGTAGGGGGCGTGAGGCGGGCGAGGCGGCCAGCGCGTGCCGCAGGTGTGGCTCCCGGAGAGAGCGCTAGGCCGCGGGCCTGGCAGGAGATCACACGCGGCATAGGAATTGATCCCTCACCATCCAAGCACATTCTTTCCACCATTTCATAAAAATTCTTCCAATATAAAAAAAAAAAAACTCCGTTTGATGTCCAAGTGGGGGAGCCTTACGGGGCTCTTACAAGCGATCGCTTGATTTACTTCAGGGGTGTTTAATAGGAAACACAGTCCATGACGACTCTCTCGGCTAGGCTTCCCCCTCGGCTGACACTCTTCGCCAGCAATCACACTGGCTGTGAGATCTGGGCCGGGCCACGCCAAGCAGCCAGATTTACGTAACTACACAACCCTGCCCTCAAGCTTAATCCCGCCCCTTTATCCCGATTGGCCCAGCAGCCTTTCTTACGTTGCTAACCAGGTAGATTCCCCGCCCTCTGGAGGACGCCACCGGCTTCACGATCCACGGTCCCCTGTCCTTCGAACACGAGCCTGGAACAAGGAGCACATAGACGTTGGGGCCTCAGCAGGAAAACTCCGGAGGGGCAGTCTGGCTGCAAGGAGGCCCTACGGGCCGGACGCTTACTGCAGAAGTCCTGGTACTCGGCCGGGAGCAGGAAGGTGTGGGGCACGATGTGAAAGCGCTTGAAACCATGAAGCTGTTGCATGCGCTGGATGTTCTTGTACAGCCGGTCCTTGCGGGTCAGTTCGTAGGACCTGGAGTGAACAGGGGCGGCAAAGCAGCCCAGAGGGGGGCCCTTTAAGATACTTTATTAAAGTCATTACTTGGATGCTGTAGTGGGGGTGACTGGCGCTAACTTGAGCGCGTTCTAAGTAGCTGCAAGACGCTAACAGGCGACAGGCTGCCCCCATTCCAGGCCCCATAGCGGAGATCTTGGACATGTGGCGCTGTGGGGGTGGGGGAGTATTACCTAGGGAAATGGTTGACCTTCTGGAAGTCCTGAAGGTTCCTCAGGAGGTGCGGCTTGAGGTGCGAGCCAGTCCACATGAGGTTGAAGTCGCTGCTGTTGGGATGGACCTGAAAGACACATCTATTCAGGGATGGGACCCGCTAGCGAATCCTCGGGGCTGCGGTGCCCCCCACTGACGGGCCTGTTGCGCAACAATCTGAAGCCGAAAAACACGGAGCTGTCGCTCCACACCCTGAGCGAAGGCAGCCAAGCTAGTGTCATCCCACCCGGCCTGGCCCAGAGGCCCAAACAAGCATAGAGCCCAGAGGCCCGGCCCAGAGGTCCAAACGAGCACAGAACCATGCTGACTTGCGTCATCACTAACAGCTCACCCCCGGGGGGGGGGGGGGGGACAGACAGGGAAAGCTGCAGTTCTGCGCAGATACATTGTCATCCAGTTGGACAGCACCCACCCCAAAGGCTATTTATATACCAGCAGCACTAACAGGATCTCCTTCAGCTTTATCCCCACCCATGGCTCTCCTCCTTTCCTCATGCGGACCTACCAGCCGCAGATGTTTGTAATAAGAGTTAATAAACGCTGGCCTCTGGGCTGGGCGGGGGGCAAGGAACAGCAGCCAGCGCTGCCCTAACCACCAATGGAGCTGCTCTAGAGCGACCCCTGTTGGACACACCCTGTACAGTAACCCCAGGCTTAGCTGACCTACCTCAGGAGCTTCACTAGTGAACGGCGATGTCACATCGCACCCGTGCTCACCTCGTGGAATCCGTGACTGGTAAGGATGCTGCGCACAAGCCGGCTCTCCGTCCGGACGATTTTGAAAGCCAGGTTATATCGTTCTAGAAATTTTTATTGAAATTAAAAGGAGGGAGAAAACAGGGGCAGTTTAAGTAGAATTTCCTAGGTTTTTACACCCTATTCTTCCTGGTACAGACTGAATAATCTACCAATAAAGATGGATGGATGCATAGATTTGTGGATGGATGGATGGATGGATGGATGGATGGATGGATGGATGGATGGATGGATGGATGACTAATTTAAACCAATTTTTCCCCTTGCTCATTTTTGCTTCTCTCTCTCAATACTGCACATTACCTCCAATGCTGCGAAAGTTCCCATCTTTGGAAACGATGGTCTCCGCATAGAACAGCAGCACCGGAACCTTCCGGCTGAGTCCGCTCCAGACGATGCAAGGGTGGTCCCTGGGGAGGGAGCCCAAGTGAGGCTGAGATAAATAGCATTTAAGTCACAGAAATGCTACAAGAGTCTGGAATCCTGAAGGCCTCTGGGTGTCTGCTGGGCTCAATGCTCATTTCCATGCAGAATCAGAGGCGTGAAGTACTTCCAATCCAACAATATGAGGGCTTCTGGCCGGTCAAGAAATAAAAATCAGTCTCCGCAGGACCTCAAAGGCAGCAACTGTCTGCTGTACAACAGAAATGTCCCCGGCTTCTTTTTTCAAATCTTAAAAGCAATAAATTTCCTTTAAAATGAGGGAAACAGTCACAGAAGCTTAGATCATGATGCTGGAATGCAGTTTACCAAGATCCTTACTTGTGCATAGTCAAGAGACACGCTATTGGCTGACCAACCCTTATAGGAGCAGTGCTGTGAATATATCAAATGGGAAACCATGCAGCCAAGCAGTACATATCTGATGGCAGAGATAAGGAGATGATAAACTAACTAAACCCGGAGGTAACCTGAAAAATTAACCCTGGCTCCTTTCTGCATGGCGAGATCCAGATTATCATTCTGAGGCATTCTGAGCAATTGGCGTCGTGGGCCTCACACTGACAGGCTCGGCAACCCCATCAAGCAAGCACCTTTGAAGATGCCGCAGAGATACATATTACTGCCCTTTAAGGGAAATTAATGGGAAACATCTAATGCAGGGCTTGGCAAAGACCATCCAGGCTTAGACAAGATGGGAGGAAAAGAAAAACAAGACAAAAACAAAAGCGGTAAGTGTATTTGGGACACATTGCTTAGAACACTAGCCAATAAATGGTAGGGTCACCCTGAAGAGCAGTAAGCCTTAATAGGACAAAATGATGCTTTTCCTTGGCTCTCTCTCCAGAATTAATACGCCCAGTCCATGACTGATGCAAGCTCAGGGGGCACATTAGGATCAGGACCTTTCTAACAGGCTAAGGTGCCCAGCAGTTTAAGGTGATGCCTACAAGCGACAAACAGAATATCCACCAATGCTAAAAGAACCAGTCAGCATTTATTATTAGAGATTCTGAGACCTTAGACACCGGGGACAGGTAAAGCAGTTATATAAAAAGTTATGAGTGCTGACTTAGCAAAAACACAATGCTTTTTCAGTTACACTCATATAACATACCGTAGTTATTCACCTTGATCTACATGTAGAAAGGCCTTTTGGTTCTATGTATGTCTAAAAAAAAAATCACAAGAGGACAGATAAGGCATGCTCAGTGACCTCACAGGAAGTGAAGGAGCCTGAACAGGAAGTGCTGTCAGCCCAGCCCCAGGAATAACAGGAAGCTCTCGATTTCTTACGTCGCTGTCATAGGTGATGGTTTTATTAGGCGAGCAACTTTTGGACTTGTAAAGCACCATGATAAAAAGTTTATCCAGGCAGAATTCTTTGTTGAGCACTTAAGACTCTAGCTCTGAATAATTTACAGTATTATGCCAGAAAAATGACTTCCTGTATATTTATATCCCTGACGTAGACCATTATGTGACAGACTCTCTGTAACTTGAAACATGACAACTGGATGAGAGTTAAGAAAATAAAGCGGTGGAATTTTACGAGAAGAAAATGCAGTAGAGAAAGCCTCGATAAATGGGAAAGAGAATTTAATAAACAGATAGAAACCATAGTAGATGAGAATGGCTATTTTCCCTAATCAATCCCATTTAGACTAATAAGCAACAGTTTATTAAAGCAGTACAGTAACAAGCACTTGAATGTTTGGTAAAATTAAGCATTTATAATTTCTGGTGAACATAAATCATTTATATTCTATAGTTGATTTTTTTAAAATGTTTTGTCTATAAGCGATACTGAAATGATATGGCCTGGTCTCCTATGCATTATAGTTACATCGTTACTACTTCGAGCCACTTGATATTATTTTTGCACTATCATATTGTATATTATTGTAAACTAACATTCATATTGTATATATTGTATTTCTTATTTCTTAGATATATATATTCCTATTTCTTATATTGTATGTATATCTCTGTCTCTCTTACTGCACTGAGCATGTGTATGACAAAAGAATTTCCCTCGGGATAAATAAAGTTCTTCTTATCTTATCTTACAATTATTTCAGGGGCAAATGGCATTAGGATACATTCACTAAAATCGAGAATCAACAGAACCCTAAGCAGCGAGATGTCTGAGCTCTGCCAAAGCACGACAGGTTTTGGGTCACCCACTCACTCGTGTTCATCTTCCGAGGAGATCTCAGGATCCACTTTATCCTGGATCACCGCAGGCATTTCCACTAGCCTGGGGGGTTGGGTTGGGTAACCACCAGAGGAAATCTGCTTTGTGTCAGCTCCGCGAGGATATGGCCGCGCTCATCTCCAGGCACCAGCAGTCCCACGAACTGCAAGGATGCAGAAAATTAGTTACGATTGGCTGAAACTAACTAGAAAGCCTGTGTGTTAGGAGGGCACAAATCTGAGAGCATCCTTCATGCTGCGGACTCGAAATCCGCTATTTCGTGGTTCCGTGCTTATTTTAAATCACAGGAGATGCTCAGCTTGAAAACCGCGAACGTTTGAGAGTTTCGTCCAAAATTTTTAGGAAAGGGCAACGATAAATGAAAAATAACTGCGAAGTGACAGCAGAATACAAAACCAGCTATGACCACAGACTGTCAGGCATATGTAACTGCATGGATAAAGCTGTTCTCCAGCTTCGCTGCTACAGAGTTGTCACGATGTAATATTCAATCACTATTAACTATATAGTTTAACTTAAAAAGACAAGCTGAGAACCGACATCTAATAGCTAGCTAGCTAATTAGCCACTACTTTTTATAGCAAATGCACAATTTTCAATTTTGAATACAGCAAAGATGACATGTTCACAAGATATAATTTACATACCTATATTAAATAAATGTTTAGTATCGGTTTTAACGAAGCCCCGAGCCTTGTCAGATTTAATTAACTAGATGGTTAACTCATATTAATTCAGTCTATACTACAGCTGCTGGCGTTTTCCCTTCAGCTGTAACTACAACTAACCGGCAACCTACAAACAGGGCATGCGCACACCACGGAGTCTGATTGGTCGTGACGTTTTTGAACACTGGAAACCGCCGGAGCATGCGTCAGGTACAAAGTTGCCTCCGTGTCCCATGGCAACACTCTCGCGCCGTTTTGTGGTCGCTTCGACGTTTACGTGATTGGCAGAAAGAGTAAAAGTAGGCGGGCGCAAAAACCATGCAAGTACCGAACGACTCGTAGCTGGCGCTGTCTTACATTATAATTGGCTATATTTCACGCCCGTCAAACATTCCATTGTTGAGCGATAGCGACTCAGTCCAGAGCCCTTCGCCTTTTTTCTGACAGGTTGTAACAAGTAGCCAATTAACAATAGAAGGGGTGGGACCGTACTGGTCTGTCAGTTATGTTTCGTGGTGGAGGTAAGTTAACAAAGCGCGTGAGATGTGCCCGTCTACGGCAGTGCGTGGGAACAGCAGAAGGTAGCAGGATACCTGCACTGAGCCGTGGCGTTCAGCTCTGTGTCTAAGTGCCTGAGAGAGGCAGCTTGCTCCCCGATTAACCTTGTTTCTGCGTTACGGTGTCGACCAGCTGTGATCTGGTACGTTGCAGTTTTAAAGCTTGTAGAAAATTGCTGTTTGGCAAGCTGAGCTAGGTATAGTGTGGTCTGACTAATGATGCTGGCATGCTGAAGGAACAGACAGCATATGAACGTGCTGCTAAACGTATCCGATGCCTTACCCAGCACTCTAAAATGTCTTTTAAATGCAGGTAGCTGTGTTTCAACATTCACAGTGGTGCCAGTGTATTATACCGTGCGTGTAGAGCAAACGCTATCAGCACAAAATCAGCCTGGATGTTTTGCAATAATATGCTAATGCGTTGCCAGTACAGTAGAGGTATAACCATTTAGAATGTTAAATTTAGCACCGTCTCATTGTTATTCCTCATAAATGATTCCTCCCTTTGATACATAATTCATGACTGATGAGTTGTTTTGGCAAATATCCAGTATTTGTTAATAATACTTGTTCTCTATGTCATTGACACAACGTTTCACAGTGACCCATGTGTTTGGCTCACACCTTGCAGTTCCAGGTTGAGCTTCTGGAAGGATGGGCCGGTTTCTGAACGTGCTGCGCAGTTGGCTGGTGATGGTGTCCGTTATTGCCATGGGTAATACCATGCAGAGTTTTCGGGATCACAGCTTCCTCTCTGAGAAGCTCTACACTGGGACACCAGAGTTTGGTAAGTGGCTGCTGGTTTTCGATGATATAATTGGTCGCGGTGATCAGGAATCCGTTCTGGAAAACATCTCACCTCAAGGTTCTGGTCTTGATGCCATTTGGAGGAGGGGCTTAGAGCATCTTGGAAGAATGAAGGCAGATGCACAGAGAGAGCTGGCCCTGGGTCAGAAAATCCTAACCCTAACGTACAACCTTGGGGCTGTGCTGAAACATACAAAGATCACACCCATCATTGTTTCCGAGGGCCAGGTCTGATCAGGGAAACCTGTCTGTATTGCTAAATCAGAAATGATTGAACTTTAATCACAGGGACCCTAAGGTTGGCTCAGCTTTTTACAGTAAGGAAAGAAGAGACCAGAACACTGGAGCCAATGCATATTAGTTTGAGAAGCAGTATTAGCCCACCCGGTTTGAAAGCACCATGCCTCGATCCGAGCCTGACATCCCATTGCTTTTGGGGGCCGTAAATTTGCTTTGCTGTGGGCCCAGCAAGCGGAGAGCCCTGGGTGGCTCCCTCAATCCGCAGCTCGGGGGAGCTTTCCCAGCACGCCCTATTTCAACCACACCGCGGCCCCTAATAAAGACCAGACGCGGCTTAGCGGGACATGCGCCGGCCTCTCTGCCGGCGGTGCGTGGGGAGGGGGTGGGGTTGCGGAGGCAAAGTCAGCGCTGATGGGGGGACAAGGCAGATTAGGGGCGTGCTGATTTTTTGAGATGCTGTGCCACCCTCTCTCCGCCAAGAGTCTGTTTAGAGGTTTGCCAGCAAGGGCTGTCTGTAATGAATTTGGACTCAGAAAGCTGCCTTTACAAACTCAACCATGACAGAAAGACCCCAGAATAAAGTTCTCAAATTTTTGCCCTTTATATGTCATGATGCCTTAAATAAATTGAAAATATATGGAAAACTTTGTGGCTTCTTGTGACGCTATTATGACAGCATTCAACAGCATCCCAATAAAAGGTTATGCCATTGGATACTTTCCTACCGATTCCACCAATAGCTACAGGTTATACTGGCTGCTGCAACTGAACGGGTGTCCAGCTCTGTGTTCTTTAGCTTAGTCTTTAGCAGCGCTGCAGATCTGACCGCTACAATGCTATGCCCTCGCAGTGAACGGACTTCAAGCACGGACCTTCGGCATCTGGACCCTGCTGTCATCGATCATCCGTTGCGCCTGTGCCTTCGACATCCAGAACAGAACGTAAGGCAGAGGGCACTGTACTGCGCAAAAGGGGTGTTGGCTTTTTGGGCAGGCGAAGGAGGCTGTATTTACCCAGGCTGCTCGCCACTCCTCCCTCTGCAGGCTGTATCACATCACGCTGTGGACCTTCGTATTGGCCCTGGGCCACTTCCTGTCGGAGGCCTTCATTTACAAAACTGCCCCCCTGACGATCGGTATCATGGCGCCTCTCATCGTCGCGAGTGAGTAGCAGTTTTCCTCCCCTGAGAGGAGGCAGTGAGGTAACACCTTTACCGTTTACTCCTCTGACTCCTCTTTTGATGCCGTCATTTACGATCCCGTTGAGTTTGATCTGCAGATGCATCCTTTCTGTAACCTGTTCAGTGGCTGTCATGGTAAATTCGACTTCTCTGGGCAGTTGAGTTGGGTGTTGGCATCAAAGCCACACGTGCCAAAAAGCCTGCCCGCCTCCCCCTGGTTTTCCCCAAGGTTTCTCCATCGTGGGCATGCTGATTGGCTTCCAGTGTATCGCCGAGCCCCAGGAAGTGGTCGGGGCGCGACAGAAGAAGCGGAACTGAGCCCGTGGAGTCGCGGGGGAGCCACGCGGCCCCCGGCCCAGCGAGCAGGGACTGCCAGGACTTGTTCCAGGAGGCACCTGTGTGAACCTGTTCCAGCCCAGCCCCAACTCGCCCTCCCCCCCATCACTACGCTACGGGTTCCTGTTTTATATGGTCACGATTGCACTCTACAGAACGCTTTTTTTTTTTAGTATTCTAATGGAGATGCATTAATGTTTTACAGTTAAGTTGGATGGATGGTTTAGCTCCCGAATAGTGAACACACTTGCTCAATTACATGCCTTGTACATGGGAAGTTGGTGTCCACCCCCCCCCCCCTTCTGGACTAAGTGCAGATTTCTATAAGTTTTAATGAAGCCCAATTCTTAAGTGTCAGTGTCCATTTTGGACATTGGATTACGGTCCCAGTACTTGACCCTCTTTGTGCCTTCTCAAACTGAGGCAGCCCAGTCAGCCCCCTCACCATAGGAGAAACATGCATAAGGTGGTCAGTCGTTGATCAGTTAATCAGCTGATTCATTACCCTTTTCCCTTTCAGCATCATTTGATTCATTAATTTAATTGGTCCAGTTGTTACCAAATCTCTCTCCTTGAATTCAGATTTGTTCTTCCCCGACATTAAAATACTTCAACTGATTGGGATCGATTGGCCGAGTCAGGTGGAATATATTTGATAGCTGGGACAGCGGGGGAGTGTGGGGGGGGGGGGTTGATGGTCAATCCAAACTGGAGAGGTTATACCTGTGCATGTGTGTTACATGACCAGTCATTCTGGGGTCACCCACGGCACAGACAAGGCATCAGACCAGTTCTGTAATAAATGACAGAAATCAGTGTCAAAAAGCGTTCCTCGTCAGGCTTTTTGTAAATGTACCGGAGAAAAGTAAACATGGAGAATCTTTTCAAGAATGACAGGAAAGCAGCTTTGTGACTTTAGGTCTTTACTTTGAGGGGAGAAACATAGTGGATGACTTCTTTTAATTTCATGTACAGCTAAGAATTTTAATAAAATTACACCAAACTGACGTCCTTCCACTCCATTTCTAATGTTTCACATCACAGTGGACATTTTATAAAATTAAAAGAGACCAAATTGAACAGAAAGGAGAAAATTTTGTGTACTTAAGACTACATTTCTCAAACACATTAGCATGCCCCATATGGAATAAAGCAGTCGGCATTTAAACAAATAAGTAGACATTGTTCTGAATTCAAATCCTAAATGGTTCTTTTTTGATTTTTTTTCTTCTCCCTCCTCATCTTTGGAAATCACGTCCTCTTTATCCTGAAACTTTGACACCAGTCACTGTGCCAAAACAATTATTTAATCTTAAACAATTATGTAAAATTCATCCAGCGGTTCCAAAACCCATCAAATGACACAGAAAACAGCAGCCAGGAATGGATGTCGTCCCATCACCCAGTGTTTTCTAAGTATTTTTTCAAAGAGCTTTTGTTCAGTAATATTAAGAAATGGCAATGTGCACATACAAGTAATAAAATAAATAGTTTGCCTGAAGTTTAAACAGGAAACAGATTTTGGCAGAATCCATGTTAAAAAAAAAAACAACAAATCAGCCACACCTTATTCGCATTTAGCTGGGTGGCGGGCGGCATGGTGACTCTCAGGCCTAATCACGAGGGACACAAAGATGCCTCGGTTGCCGGGTTACGACGAGGACAACAAGTGAGGTTAGTGTCTCGACATGTGCGTATGCTTACCTCAGCGCATCCAAAGGCAACGGGCACCCAGACTGCGCTCTAATTGGTCAGCCAGCCCCACAAACCTCATACGCACATATACACACACACAACACATTTACTGGGAAACACCTTTTCCAAGACACCCATTATTAGTTTGTGTGGAAATATAGTATCCACACAGCAAGATTGGCAGCTACTTCTGCAGTGGTCTTCACTTTAAAAAACAACAGTATTAACAGCAAGAAGGTCTAGTTTTAGTTACAGATTACATTAAACTAACACAAATAAAGCTTGGTTTGTATTAATATATGAAAAAGCTCCAAGTCAGCAAATGTAAGAGCTGGCAGTTTAATATTTGCACAAATATATATATTGGAATGGAAAAAATATATATTTGTATAATACTATTAGTTTCCATGGTGACAATTCAGCAGAGAGGCTGAGAAGGTGCCTGCTGAAGTTTTTGGTGCACCACTCCAAAGTACAGCCTTGGTCCGCGCCACATGGTGCTGGGGGGGTGTGCAGGGATTGTTATTGGAACAGTCCAAGATGCATGGGTGTCATCAGTGTGGCTGCCCCCATATCACGCTCTGTTCTTTTTAAAAATGGGAACGCCAGCTTCAGAGCCTCCGCTCCGGACAGGTTGTTCTTTTACCGTTTCCATCCATGGCATTTTTAGACATCAAGAGAGAGAGAGGAGGAGGAGGTCCAGGTCAGTGACTCCGTGTGGGGGCGGGGTCTCGCAGCACCTGGTCACTCTCTTCAGCTGGATCCCCTTCACGTGTGCGTCATAGACGTGAAACCTTGGGCGTTGTTTGGAGTGGGGGGGTGGCAGCGCCCCCGCTTGTCTGTCCGGTACACCCGTTGCCCCCATAACATGAATCAGCGATGGCAGGCGAGGTCACGGCTCCCTCCTGATCCGCCATCCTCTGCCAATCAGAAATGCCGCTGGATGCAATCAGCCAATCAACACGCCCACAGTCCTTAACATATACGTAGGATAACACGATCAGATGGAAGACAATTCTATATCTGCTCCTCTGCGCCTCTTCAGCATGAACATGCACATACCCTTACTTTTGAATACACTCCAGCCAGTCCATAAGCAGAATTTAATGTGGGGAAAACAGCAAGTGAAAATATACATTCAAAAAGCTTACGGAACCAGGGCAAGCACTTAAAGATATTGTTGGTCATTAAATACAACACGTTAATCTAATCCTGCTTTTAATCCAGTCATCACACTCACACATTGACAGAATACCATACTCCCCCCCCATGTAGGCACCAGGAGGCGCTATCTCACGGTAACCGGCCACTCATCTGCCCCAGCACCCAGGTGGCCCCCATGAACGCTGCCCCAACATTAAAGTCATTTTTAAAGGCTTACCTCTCAATAAATAGAAAATATTTGTAAAGGGGCCCCTTCATGTGCAGTTATTTGGGGGGGGTATTCAGAACATGCCAGAACCATACACGTGGGTGGGCTATCTTCCATTTGACCTTCAGTTTTGTTCCCCCCCCCAAAAAACAAGGACCTCCGGACTCACACACGCATGTGACCCCACCAACATAATACTTAACCAATTAACATGGCAGAACAGCTGTGGGGGAAAGGCAGAGAGTGAACGTAACCACGCGAAATCTCCAGAACGCCCCCCAGCTCCTGCGGGTAACAGGAAACAAATGTTCTCCCCATGTTCCTCAGGAGGATCCCAGCTGTGGCTTTAACCCCGACCAGCTGCTGGAAGTGCTTCAGCCTTTCGAAAGCACCCGACTGCCTCTCATGGCGGTTCCATGCGAGAGCCGCCTTTGGCTCTGTCTGCTGCATGAAGGCGAGTGTAATGTCACAAAAACAAACGTGGGTGTGTAGGATCCCGACCCCACTCTGACGCATCTGATTTTCAGGTTGGGGTTCATAACCAGCGCTGGTGCTACTGGGGAAAGCGGGGGTCATTGTCCTAACTATAGCACCCCTCCCCCCAATAAACACACTCACCAGGTCCACGCCCACGCCAGCAGGAACAGTACCCGCCCACAGCCGAACACTTCACCAGTCCCCGCTGACGCTGACTCAACCCGTCGATGAATCATTTGCTATAACATGTCAAAAATTCTGGAGTGCGGCTGCAAGTGGGAACCGTTTAAAATCCAGCCCCATATCCATCTGAAGCTAAAGCTAAAAGCAGAAATATCCCCAAATCGTCAAACCCGTACACACAGAGCAGGGACAGACGCCAGCAGCTGAATTCTCTTCGAGGGTCACAAGGGCACGTGGCCATTCGCTGGAGCTGGGCTCCACATGCTTTTCAAAATCATACGTGGAAATATCAGTGAGTTCTTGTGAAGGGAGAGCTTATTGTGAAACTGCTCAGCCCGTTGGAGATTCACAGCTGTGAAAGGCAGCATTTCAAATGCCGGAAACGTATGGCCGCCAACTGGAACGGTGCAAGAAACCTGTCACTTTTTACCTGCACTTGTGCTTCCATTAAAAAAAATTGTTTGCTAGTTTGTGAGGCACCACCCCCCAACCACGCCTCCCCACCCCGACCAATCCCCTGCTGTTTGCCGGGTACAGACCTCGCACGATCCCCTTACGTTGGCCTCGGCCTGCTGGTTCGCTTTCTGCCTCCGGAGGTCTGACTTGATAAGTCCTGTGGGGCGAGAAACCACAAGGGCCTCAGTTAGCTGGATCACTTTTTACTGCGACATTTGCTGTAATTTTCCTACCAGTAGATGGCAGCATTGAGCTAAACACACACACACACACACACAAACACACACACACATACTAGTTAGCTGGAGGGCAGAGCACGCAGCATTGTACTCTGATCTTAAAAGTTGTGTAATACAGATCCTAAAAAAACCGCCAAGCCTCCTAATTGAGCTTCATTACATAAATGGATTCAGGCATGAAGGGTGAGCAGCTGAGCCAAAGGAGCACGCCCCTGCGAGCGAGCGAGGGAACCTCCACCTGTCATAACTGTCCCTATGAAGAGGAAGACGCAGAGGAAGATGTTCCCGGGCAGAGTCCCAAAGCGGTCAATGATCTTCCCCTGACAGACGGTGAATATGATCCCAAATATCTGGTGAATGGCGAGTGACAACATGGTCAGCACAGATACAAAGACACTATTTTAAAAAATGATGATGAAAAATGGATTTCACAAATAAGCTTGGGGCTCATTGGGGCGTGAGTGTGTCCCCACATGACATCAGCTACACGTCCGTCCTCTGGGCCACGGGGGAGCGTGGCACCCAGAGCGGCAGGGGTGAGAGCCCTGACCTGCGCGGAGCAGTTGAGCAGCCCCGAGGACGTGCCCTCCGACTCCGGGTATGTCAGCTCTACGGCGAACTCGAAGCCCAGGGGCAGGTACCCGGTCATGAAGAACCTGCCGAAAGGGCCAACATCACAAAGGGCCTCCCAGAAGGGGCCACGTGTGGCAAGCAGGGTCAATCAGCACAGGAAATGGACCACAACTGTTACAAAATTAAAATAGCAGATTTACTAGGTTTTGGGGCAGAATTGTTTTGTGGTTGATCTTTTAATCATATTTGCCAGTCTGCCTAACTGCACGCTCATGGAAGTTTTACTTACACAAAAATGTCCTGAGGGCAGAATGAAAAATGATTGGTTCAGAGAGATAACCAATCATATTGTAGACGAGGTGGGTCCAAGTAACTTGAGGAGGTGGGACCAAGATATTTGATTGGTTGGTCCCACCTCCTCTACAGTCTGATTGGTTAGCCCTTTGAATCAATCATTTTCGTTCTGCCCCAGAACATTTTTATATAAGTAAAACTTCCATGAACTGCACGTCAGAACTAATGGAAGAAACGTATGCAATATGGAAAGAACAGAATGCATAATTCAATTAGTAGATGGACTCCATCCATTTTCTGTAACCACTTATTGTATTCTAGGTCACAGAGGTCCAGTACACCCATTGCCCCCATAACGTGAATCAGTGATGGCAGGCGAGGTCACGGCTCCCTCCTGATCCACCATCCTCTGCCAATCAGAACTCCACACACAAGTAGCCATGGCAGTGACTCAAACCCTGGCCCCAGAGGTGTGAGACAACAGTGTTAACCACTGCACCACTATGCGGCCCCTAGCAGATGGACTGTTGCAATTAAAATAATCCAGTAAAATGAACAATCAACTTTCCTTTGGCAAAATAAAAGTCCCAGATGCATTTCTCTCAGAGCCAATAAGCATTCCCAGAAGCTTTCCGGCAAACACGTTAGCAATGTCGCAACAATGTAACTTGGAATCATGGCAGAATCTGAATCACATGACACATTACCCAAGCGTCCCGGCCGTGATGAAGACCACCCAGAGATGGCCGAGGGTGAAAGTAAAAGCGTAGACCAGCATCCCCACGAGGGACAGAAGGTAGACGGCCAGGGTGGTCTGCCTGGGCGGAGAGAGAGAGGGCAGTCTGTCGTCAGCACACACTCTTCCCGCCGTCTCAATCATACTTTCCACAAAGAATGACCGGAAACAAGACAACAATGACACAGCGGTATACAGCTTTCTAGAAGCTAAATAAAGCATGCCGTCTCTTTAAGGAGACCCCCCACCCCACCCCCCCCAATTCAGTCCCCTGATTTGCCGGAGTTTGACAGGAGATAATAGGGAGACACAGGCAATAACACACATAAACCTCGATGAATAATCCAGTTAGGAGAACAAGGCCTGGCTTTTCATATCATCGGAAACTTTTTCAAAACATCCGTTTCATTCTTGGGCATCCCTGAGAGGTAATGCAGCAGGGATGACTGCACAGCACTGAGGTGGAGGCATACTGGACAGCACTCATTCACAGCTGCTCATATTCACCCCCCACAGTAGGCTTACATTCACCCATGGAGGGCGCCACATGTAATAACGACAGCATACCACCTATCAATACAATGAGCTCATAATTAGCCTTGACCAAGCTGACCATTTTTAAGCAATCTGTGCCTAGTATATTAAAGTGTATTAAAATCATAACAAATCATAGTAATTCAAATTGCCACTCATCAAGTCTAGCAGTAATTATTATTTATAATGTATGCACGTAAAGTAAAACTTTATTTGGAAGGTCAATAAGAATCAAATTTTGACATCCAAGTCTGCTGGGTGATGTTGATAAGATACTTGTCAGTTCTCCAAAAAGTTGAAATCAGGTTATTTTTTATTACCCTGAGAAAAAAATCCCACCTAAGCCATCGCTGCAGGAGATACTGCGGCGTGACGGTGCGGGGGGGGGGGGGGGGGGGCCTGCCGAGCCAAACGTCCCTTATAACCGTCACTCAGACCACTGCACACCAGCTACTGGGGGAGGGTTTAGCCGAGGGGACATGTGGATAAAGGCTGTCAGCTCTGATCTGCAGGGAGACGCATCCAAGGTGGCAGCACCCCCCCCCCCGAAACATGTACCCTGGTCTCAACTTTAGCACCTCTGTGGTGGGACACTGCAAGACGGGGTCCAAGCCTCTCAACGTGCGCCAGGTAAAATTAACCTGATCAGGAAAGAATAATAATCTATTGAGATGGACTATTTAATACCTTCGTTCCCTCAGACATCTGTTCCACATTCAGGATTCAAGGACTTGCTTCAGTGGACCCAGGTAGGGTCACCGATGAACATTACGCCCTGATTGCCTATGTTTATAAGTACTGCCTGTGCATTTGAATCTGCTCTATGAATTTGCTGCTATTTGGTCTCACTGAGGACAGAATTTTCCTCACTGGAGATAATATTTAACTATCTAGCAGCACCCCTGTAACTGTAACAACATTGACTGCCCAGATGGTTTATGTGAACTACACCTGCACAAACAGTCTGCACCCAACATCGGAACAACATGTATTGTGTGGTTTTGTCCTGCAACTGCAATGTTGTTGATATTATCGTTGCTTTTGTTTTGGATTTTTTTTCATATCTTACGCCAAACATCTGGTCCCGCTGTGGTGCTCAATATACCCACTGGGGGCAGCAGTCCACAGACGGGAAATAATCGTACGACATAAATTATGCAAGCAGATACACCCAGCGATTTGTCAGTCTAAGTAGCCTGGGAATTTGGCAGTGTTTCTCACAGCCAACACTGGCCGCTCGCTGCTGGAGTTTACAGTTGTGTCACCTTTACTCACTTGTAGGTTTTTGTCTTATCAAGCCATAAACCGCAGATGAGGGAACCAAACATGCCAGCGATGACAATGGTGAGTCCGATCCTCCCTGCGTTCACCTCCTCCCCCTATCAGAGGAGAGACAGAAGTGTTAGCACAACGTCACCACGGCCACCGACAGCCACACGCAAGACCCTTAGCTTACTGTCCTAGGCCGGGCACAGAATTCAGATTCATAAAAGGGGCCATCGATCCGTTGTCATGGCTATGGTTCTGGCTGTGTGTGGCAGGGTTGAGAGAGGGAGATTCTGGAGCAGAATAGACATACCCTTCAAGTCTTGTTATTTTATGGGCCATTTTTTTAATGGAACCAATTCTAAACAACACCAGGCAGCTGGGGAAGAAGGTCATTGTTTGGGGCTGGACTGGGGAGAATGTTTATCAGCCTTTTGCACACAGCTCACTGATGTCCTTGTAGGTCCGAATGAAGCCCCTTCGCGAAGTGATAAGGCCGAGGGCTGGTTGGGAAGCTAGGGCAAGCTATCAACATGACTTAGGCAATTTGATACTTTGAAATCCAGTCTCCAGACAGGGGGAAACTATCCAACAGTCCCATCAGCCAGAAGCTACCACTGCAGTCAACATGTCAAGCGACCAGGGGCACAGATAATAGGGATAACAGTTACCTCAGCCACCAGCCGCTGCAGGTGTTAGCAGGAAAGGACAGGAAAACCATAAGCCGACAACTTTACGCTATATATAGTGAAGATGACCAGAAGGGGGCGACTGTCATTCAGAATCGCTAATGGTTAAGTGCTAATGAAACGGGGTAGCCATCTTGGTGCTGGGCACAGGGACAGAAGACAACTTACAGGGTAGTGCTCAAGTATCATTTGATTCAGCAGTGTGGAGACGGCGTAGAAACACCCCACATTCAGTCCTGCCGGGGGAGACAAAGTGACATGTCAGAGGTAGCAAACATTCACGACAAGCACCAGGGGAGACCTGTGCAGGCAGGGGCCGACCCCAAAATAGAGCCCGAAGAATCACCCAGAACTCGACCCCATCGACCATTTTCCAGTGTCTGTGGTAAAATACATAAACAGTACAGCCAACATCTGGAGCCGGTGTTTGTCTGGGAATCGCTTTGTGCCCTGGAAAAAGACTTGGCCTACAGTCAAACTCAGCACGCCAGAGCAAGGATGTATGGCAGTGACATCACAGGCTTCCAGACTCACGTTGGTTTCACTGTGAACTCTCTGGGGGGGTTCAAACAGTCATAACAAGGGCGGAGAAGGAAACAGATGGAAAAAAAATAGTTAAATAGTTAAATTAGATAAATATCAGTAGTGATGAGTGAAAAGTATCAACCACCAATTATCTTATGAGAAGACATGCAGTTGATTGAGAAAAGCTGAAAAGAGAAGCTTCAGCATCCGTTCAATTTGAATTTATGACGCCAGAAAGTCAGGAGTGAACAAAAAAAATTATATCTAGTACAAAATCAGATTTCACTGAAAACATCCTGCCCAAGTTGATCTGAAAAAGCTGACAATCAACTGGAACAATTAAAAAAAATAGTACGTCCCCTGAAAGTCCCAACCATTGACTCGTCTGAGTGACCTTTAGGGCTGGGTCTGATACCGCAGCCGGATATTGACCCTTCATGGAATTTGACTCCTCATCTCATTCGCGTGTATTTTACTGTCACAGTCTTACACATGGGGCACCTAAAAACAGTTTTACGGTCAGCATATGGAAGAGCGTGAGAGACGCTCTGGGACGTCAGCACAGCACTCCTACATCCAGCTTCTCGGCATCAACTCTCGCATGTTAGCACCTTAGCGTTTTAGCTCACCCATAGCATATAGCAAATTGTTCAACAGAACCTTTCCATTACATACCACCCCCTCAAAAACCACACTGGGTATTACCGTGAGTTAAAATCTCTGTATCCACATGGTGTTTGCTAAAGGTATTTTTTCATTGGTTCCCCAGTCCTCTGACTGAAGGTGTAGTGGGTGTTAATGAAGACGTGTAGTGAGAATCAGTAGTTTTCACTGTGTCTCTATTAACCTTTGCATGTTTTTTATTGTGGGGATTCACATGCCTTTCATCCTGGCAGCCACAGCCTCATTGCCAGGCTAACTGCAACCAGCTAAACCTCAACAGGCCCAGGGCGAGGAAGACCCACCATAGGTGACGATGAGGAGGATGAATGGTCTGTTTCGCAGTAGCCTCAAGATGGATGTCGCATATGAGTAGTTCTCTGGCGGGATGCTGCGGGCGATGACCTGGGCCTGGGAAGGTGGGATATCCGGCTTTTCCTGGAACACTGTGTTTTTCAGAAACAGCAGAATGAGTTCCTGAGAGCCAATATCAAGCAGTACCTGCACTGCATCAAAGAAAAACTCATCTCTGACCGTCAACGCAACTAGGGTGACAATGCGTCCTCTTTGTCCCAGACTTGGTCTCTTTTTTGGACCTAAAAAAGCCTGAAATGTCAGGGATCTCGATTTGCTTCATGCTGGCATTTGCTTTCTACAGTCAGACTACTTCCTGTGTGCATATTTGCGTTGCTTTGACTCCCCTCCTAACATCCTGCCCCTGGTGTCCTTTTGTTTGCAAAGTGAAATATGATCACCCTACATGCTATAGACTGGCGGCTTGGGTCTTTGCAAACCTGTGTCCTGCAAGTTTTACAGTTCAGTTAGGGTTGATTTACACCTGAAACATGGAGCGAGGCACCTTGAAGTAGATCTTGCGACTTTTGAGAAGGAAATCTGTGCAGCTCAGAGTGCTACGTGACTCTATCACAGGAGTCAACAATTCCGGTCCTGGAGGGCTACTATCCAGTAGGTTTTCTATCCTACCCGGCTTCTGATGAGCCACACTAGTTCTCAGGTAAATACCAGGAGCAGGTGCGGCTCATCAGAAGCCAAGTGAGAGAGAAAACCTACTGGATAGTAGCCCTCCAGGACCGGAGTTGGTAACCCCTGCTCTATTGAGACAAATATGTCTTCTAAGCATATACTCAATACATAAAAATGAAAGCAACCATTGCAAAGAGGCATATTCCTCAGCTCCATCTAACTCTCAGAACCGTGTCCCAGAGGCCTGGAAAATGGGGGCAAGTGCTGAGAATGACTGTCCCTCACTTTATTAGATAACAATCTGTCCTTCTCCTCCACCCTATTCCCTCACAATCTTTGGCCAACAGGGGGATGCTGCCATGTCACAGTACAATGTAGTTCTGGCATCATCCTGGACCTGCGGGTCACCTGGATGGCTGCGGTACGCAATATGCATCATGAATCACACGACTGGTAGCCTGCCGTGAGTCACAACTCCCCTGGACGGTGCCCTTATCATTTTAGAATGTTTTATAATGTTTATACTTTATCTACCAAACAGCACTATTGAAAGTGAAAGCTGCTTTTAATTCTGCTGCCATTATTCAGTTATACGTTTTTCATTGTCTGATCGATCAGCTCCCACGTTAAAGAATCTTCCCCAAAATTATAAACGTAGAACCGATTCCAGGAGCCAGAGGTATTGTTTTGCAGTCCAAACTAGTGCTTCTGTCACTGTGGAAGTGACTCACATGGAGCTGGCTGTCACATAACCACCAACACTCTTTCAGATGTACATCACATTGAACTTTATCTGACTTCTGGGAGCCTCTTGATCCTGGACCTTGGATGGCACCCTTCCAGCGTGGACAAATACCAGCGACGTGGAGCAGCAGCGAGAGCAATGAGATCAGACAAACCTACAGCCAGCAAGGCTGGAAACTGTGGGCTTTAAGTCCCAGCTAACAAGACAATGAGCGGTTTAGTTTGTACCGTAACGCTAATCTACGGGAAACAAAAATAACGGCACAAATCTTGGCAGAACCCAAGCATGTACCCTTTGGATGATGCATAAGGACCAAAAGCGTGACTGCAACCCAAAACAAGTGTGAGAACAGCAGCTTTTTCCAGGATTAAAACAAGGACGAGGATGGCAAATGACCAGTTCTAGCTTTCAGTCTCAAGGTACATCTGTTCCCAAATTATAGTGTTTACCTTCCTTGGGAAACCCCGTTCTTCGAAGGGTTGAGTGAGAAAGCTTAGACTGGCCCTGAAACGGGGCCCAGAAGATGTGGCTCGCTTGCCATCATCATCTGCGCAACAAACCTTCCTTTATGTAGCGTAAGCAGAGCCATGAACCTTAAATCTCATGCCAACATCTGAAAAGGGGCCGACGGTCCAAAAAACAAATCTGCAATAACTCCTTAAACAATCCGTGCACCCAGCCGTGTTCCAAGCGCTTATCCAATAAAGGGTGACGGGAAGGCCTGGAGCGAACCCACGCGGCATGGGGCAGAGGGCTGGGGTGCCAGTGCATGCAGGGCAGACACAGGGTGGAAGGGTGCCAGTACACACACTAACACTTTTAGAGATGCCAATTAGCCAAATGTGTCGAATGTCGTTGGACGGCAGAAAAAAACTCGGTAACACTTTACTGATGGCCATTCATAATGCATAATAAGCACGGCTATAATGTGTTATGCCTTTAGATGAATATTTATAACCATGTTTATAATGCTTTATGAATGCATTACAAGGCATTATGAATGTGTTTATGAATTGCTGAAAACATCGTGTTACCAAAAACTCATGCGACGTGGGGGCCCACTAAAACTCTTCAATGTACTAGCCACTTAGCCCCCAGACCCCCTAAAACGTCAAAACTGGGGGCGTGGTCTGAGGTCCGTGGTCTTAGTAGTTGGAGAAACCCCTCCAGGGATCAGAAATACCTGCTTTCAGAAGTCATCCTTGCTGGGCTTAACCAATATAACATAACTGAGCTTTCAGGGTAGAATCGAGAGAACCAACTAAACGACGGCAGCATCTCACATTTGAGACAAAAAAAAAAACTGCTAAACTCCAGCTGTAAATTATCGCACCCCCCACCCCCTCTGGTACTTTCTAGGATTAGATGGCCTTCCGTGAAAAAGCCGACTGCAGATCTACATGTGCTCCATCTGCAATCACGTCCATGGAGGTCTTTTCAAAAGCCCGTCAATTACAGCAATTAGACCGCCGCCTTCTCAGCTGAGAGAGCAGCAGGGCAGCGGGGGTGACAGGCTACACAGCGCACAGGCTTCAGACTCGCCAGCCCTCTTTACGAAGGTCACATGACCGGAATGGAAGCCAAGCGCCAGGGAACAGTAAATTTGACTTACGTGGTATTATAATTTAAACAAGCACCTTGTTTCACAAAAAGAACTATGGATGTTATATGGATTCATGTATTAAAATTAGTATATTATAATTTTTTTTCCCCCTTCTTATGTTCAGAAGAACTCCAGGCAAACCAAATATCACTGTTCTTCAGTTGTTCTTTGTTCTTCAGTTGTTCTCTATGGCTGGTTATGCCAAACACTCCTGATAAGCACTTTGACATAATAGTGGGCTCACTGTCCTACTACAGCAGTGTTCCCCAGTCCGGTTCTCAGGAACCCACAGACAATTCATATTTTTGCTCTCTCCCAGCTACAAAGCAAAAACATACACTGTCTGCCAGGGACCTTGGAGAGCACAAGAACGTGGACTGACTGTGGGTCCCCGAGGACTGGACTGGGAAACACTGTACTACAGCACAGGTTGTTTATCTGTTTGCCGTCTCTGAACTTCTTAAAATCATTCAACATTCAGGTGACAATGAGATAGAAATCAGATATTTTATTCCATGTATGAAGCTGTTTTCTTTCAACTTTCTGGCTTTCTGCATCTGTACTTCTAGCAGTAAAAATACTCACCAAGTCTCTCTGTGTTATAATACTCTTTGAGTTGCAGAGTAAAATCTTTAAAAAGTTAATCCAGATTAGAATTTTTGGCAGGTTTTAGCATTGTGGAATGTGAAATAGGGGCATGACAAAGTCTGATTGTTCTTGTAGGACTGTATGATTACATAGATCTGCGCTTTGTATTTTACAACCAAAATGATCCCTTTAATGTGATTTTTCCAATGATCCACCAAGAAATTGAGATGTAAATAGACAGAGCGGGACACAATGTGGCAGATCACTGAGGAAGAGTGGGGTCTTACCAAAGATGACGAGGATGAAGAGCAGGGTCGCTACCCCCGTGGTGATGTAGAACATGATGCTGATGTGGTGAGCCAACTGGTCCAGGTCGTCCACGTTAGGTACCAGAACGGGTGGAACCAGGAACCCCAGGGCAACACCCAGCTGTGGGACATTCACAGCAGAACACCCTCTTAACAGCAAGTTTACACCTCATGTTAAGCCAAGAAGAATGTTTGATGCTAGTCAGCAAAAATTTGATTTGGGAGACCAGGACAAAATCTCGCCACTGAGCAGCTCACAAACACATCAAGTCCACCATAGTCAGGAGCTGTCATTTATCGTTTATATTTTAGTGGGCTGAAAAGTGAATAATGATGACAGCTGTCAATAAGGGGACCTTCCATTCTAAAAATGTAGCTGTTTGCGTGACAGTGGAGACTCCGTTTTTACTTGCCTATCAGCCTTAGAAATATTTCCCACCACAGTAGGAGGACAATAGTAAAAAATAGCTCACCAAGAATATTCTGAAAGCTCCTGCTTGAGCAAAGTGCACAGACCACCCGTCCGTACCTCACCTGTGAAATGCTCCGACTGCATTACAAAGCAAACTCCAGGCCTCCATTCAAAGGATTGGGGCCGGAAATGTACCCAAGCACTTGAGTGTACAGACTCTCCTTATTGGCTAACCCCTAGCAACCACTTTAAGCCCAGGTCTTGACCCTGATAATTGTAAATTTCCTAATAGGAATCCTGGTGAAAAATAATAAGACCAAACTTCTGATCCTTTAGTTGATCAGATACATTTATCAGGTGTAATTCAATCCAGCGCACAAAGCCCACAAATTTAGGACCATCCTTAATCTTGCTCTTGTGCAGTAGTTCTTAATCCCCGCCCCCCACCACCACCAGAATGTTTTCATTCCAACCCACGCTGATTTCAACCTGCCACATTCATTATTAGCCTATTAAGGACCATATAAGCCTGATTAAAGTAGAGTTGGAATGAGAACATTCTGTCAAGGGGCTACTCTATTCTGCAACTGGCATGGTTCTCCTCAGAAGAATCTAAATGATCATCACAAGGTGTAAAGACCCCCTTAGTAAGATGGCAGTCCTGGGGAGACTCCCCAGGACTCACAGAAGCCCCAAGGCCCTGCATGTTGCAGATGATGCATACAGGAACTGCTGGTATTTCCTCATTTGCTGACACAGCTTCGTGCTTCACACAGTGCCAGAAAAACACAATGGCAGCTCCTGGGGCTGGGAAGCGGCTGACAGACTCCCTAAGAGCAAGATCCAAGGCGACACAGAGGATTACATGTGCTGTGACCATCCATGTGTAGTGTACAGTGGCAGAGAATTTGTATAAGGATTTCAAGACGAGAAAGGCGTGGCTAGAATACTTATTTAGCTTTACTGACTCACTGGCTTAGCAACTTAATTTTGGCCTTGGAGAGCACAGGGATAATTTTTCTATCAAACACTCATTTTAAGGATTTTTAGAACATCAATGAATTTTAGGTGAATTTTTGCATTGCCGTCAATATTAACGTCAATGGTAACATTTGCAGAAGTTGCACCTTGATGGTACCTTGAGCTCATTCCCATACCTACCATAGAGGACACCAAGGTCAAGTCCTCAGTATTTTTTCTGCACCTCCAATGACCACAATCCATTCTGGGACCCACCTAGGAAGGGCTAATGCTTTTGACTCAGTATTTTGAAAATCCTGGCTACGGCCCTGCTTGAGTTAATTTTTAATTTCACACACAATTTATTGTCACACACTTGACAAGTGGTCAAAGACCACTTTGCCAGAGCTCAGCTGAGACAGGAAAACATGAGCAGACGTAGTCTATGACTGAGACCACCTCACGTGCTGACTGCCCTTTGCTTGTGCTTCCCGTCAATAGCGTGTCATGTGCAGCCAGCCTGTGCACAAGGGGGCAGACAACACCCCCCCACAGCGATAAAGAACCCAGTTATGCACTCGCTTCTCACTCACCCAGCAAAATGGCAATAAACCCTCGCAAGAAAACAAAACATCCATTATGTAATTGTATCTGCCTAATATCGTTAATCATGCCTTCATTTATAAATCAGCCTCTCATTAACCCTTTTGCCAAATTGGCATCAATCTTTACTCTCACGTGTGCGATTCTGAAAGCAACCCTCAGATCAACATCACATAAAAATATCCAATCCGATTTAGAATTTGCCCTCAATTCCCCAAGCATTAACGTGACTAACACAAACACATAGGAGAATCTGCCGTACGAATTTATATTCAGATATAATTTTAGTCAATGGGCTAATTCTACCGCTTCCTTAGTTGTATGTTTGCCTGACGCTGCTTGTCCTGCTTGTGAGAACGTGTTGTCATTTAGAGTCGTGACACATGACTCACAGTCCTCAGAAATATTGGTTTTCTCTGAGTATCCTGGGCCCAGATATCTCCATATGAGAGATCGCTGCTAACCATCACATGTTGTGTGGCTTACTAGAGCAGTACCTAAGGCTCTGGAAAATACATTGTTTTACACTGAAAACCATAACCTTCTGTAGGCTTTGTGACAAACCAGAGCTGTCTGTGTTCTGAGCGAGCCTTGTCTTTTAATGGGAAGCCATTTCAGCCCCGATGAGTGTACGACGATGATTCATGCTCCTACACAATGTAGTCACACAGCTGAAGCCCATATGATGATCACAGACAGGCACCAAATGGACATTCCCAGTACAAGATACCAGAAGATGCTCTTTGAGCACTGGAAACAGAGGCAAATTCCCTACCAGATACTCTACATATCTTGGAAGGATGTACCCATTCAGGGATTTAAAAAAGTGACCCTTGGACAGCAGGACCGGCGTAACCCAAGCACCCTAATACAGGTTGGTCTCGGCAAGTAGACCCAGGCCCACTGGGCATGGAGTTCATCTGGCTGTCATTGTCCATTCCCATCATATGAGCACATCCAGCACGGCAGCAAACCCATCGCCATGCCATCATCATCACGACACTCATGCCAGTCGGAGCTTTCGGAGGATGGGCAGATTTTCTCCCAAGGCGGGAATCCCAGGAGGCCACTTCCTGTCACACTCTCAGATTCCTGTTGTCTGCCTTGTGCGGTTGTGTGTGATCATGCTGATTAGGGCCTGCACTGTTCTCAGGGTTGCAATCACACATGAGAAATTCCTTCATACATATTCCATGCTTCTCCAAACTGACACACAAGTGGATTTGACACGGGGCTAAGGAGAACAGCCCCCCCCCCCCCCCCCCCCCCCCCC
>JAODJU010000025.1:1742682-1763758 GCA_026776725.1 Gnathonemus echidnorhynchus
AAGGTTGTAGTGTTTATTCAGTGTGAGTTTGTTGTGATGGCCTCTATTCCTTGGTCTAGGAAGATGAATAGTGGAATAAGGCTGGTTAATAACAAGATGTAGCAGGAAATGTAAAGTACCAATATGGCGGCATCACCATCAACGTGGCCTGATCTTCAGTGCTTCTCGCATGGAAGTGTGATCCAGGTTATCCCAGGGTGTTTCCTGAACTCCCTTACATCCCCATCAGCCTGGTCATACTCAGTACTGTCAAGCTGCTGTACCAGCTCTGATAAGTACTGATGCCTTCTTGATGTTTGGGTTTTCTGAACAGACACTGAGTTTGCTTGCAGTTTTCTTGAGAAATGGTGTAAAAATAAACTCAGCGCACGTCCCCCTTATAAGAGTCGCACTTGTCTGGAGTTTCAATAATGTTTTCATTTTACTGTGAATGGAGATAGAATTCACTCGGCTGTGTAGATGCTGTATTTTTCTCTTTTCTCTTAGCAATTTATTCTCAAAGAATGGTTGACTTTTTTCCAGAACCAGGATGTCTTTTCAACCAGACAATACAAAACAAGCAGCTCCAGTGCTTGTAAATTCTTAAGGTAAAGAGTTAGCTGATATTAACTTTTCAACTACTTAATCACACCATACGATGTCGACTACTCACTACATCAAGGCACCAACTATGGTTGTCATAACGGCGCAGCTTGGTAATAATTGGGTTTAGAGGCTGCAGAAGATAAAAACACTTTTCAAGTAAATTGTGTGTGCATGTGTAAAAGTGAGAGAATGGGCGTGTGTGCATAGACAATACGCAATATGGACGGGATGTGTAAATACCTCGAATCTTAGATCATCAAAGAGTACAGAGAAGAAACAAAATCTACTTTCCATTTAAGTCAAATATTTCGGGAATAAGCGGCAAGAGCTTATCACACGCAGACCAGACCAACGGCGATTAAGTCCGCGATTCCTGCATCGTCAAATACATGTTTATGAAACACAATATGATTAGAAAATACTAGCAAACGATTTTCTTAAGGGAATTTAAATTTGGACAACCTTGTGACGTTTATGGTTGTGGACTTTTCCGACAGGTTCTTCAGCATTTTGGACACGCTCCATCCCCTAACCGAAAGACAAAACTTCTGCGCTTTAACAGGCTGTAAAGGATCAACCTACACGACGTTTTATGTAGCATCAAACCAAAACCAAAATCAGAATGATAAAATCACTCAAAAGTGACGCAAAAATGTGACAGACGCTGAAAGCCTAAATATCTTACCACTTTATAACTAAATATATGTGGTCATTCTCTAGCTATGTCTTATCACCCACCTAAAATGAAATCTTAGAACTACACGTAAAATAAAAATAAAGTATGATACATATTCTTCCCCACAAAAGTCCCAATTGTGCGTTGAAGCGCAATAACTTGCAACTTTGTTTTTGATTAGTTTAGTTTAACATCATACGTCTTACTGGACGTCATAAGTGTTTGTATGAGTGTATGTGTGTCTATGTACGTGCGCGTGTCACATCAGCCTTTTTGGAGCATCTGACTACATGACAGATCGTGACGCAACGCATTTCCAGGTGTCTTTCTTTGCACCTTACCTGGTTGCCAAATACTCCGATGGCGCAGGCTGTAGAAACCTCTTTGGAGCCAAACCACACCGAGGCGATCCGGGACGGCATTCCAAGGATGAATACTTGGGCAAACGCGCAGGTGAACTGTCCGAAAATTGTTACAACAAACAGGTCTGGCCTGACGCTCGTCACCTTGATCCATGTTCCCACGCAGTTTATACCGCTTGCCAAGAGCGAAATAACACGGAGACCCTTCTTGTCTAACAACCAGGTGACCGGGAATATGAATGGGATGTACGTTAACATGTAGATCATAGACAACCAGTCTATGGTGAAAGAATCCTTACTGTAAAACTTCATAAAGATATTGTTGATGATTCCATATTGGATCCATTGGAATGCGTTGCAGAGGGAATATGAGCTGAACAGAAAAACTATTACCCATCGCCTCCTGTATAACCAAATGGTCGGCTTTGCATTCTTGTCGTCTTTCAAAACTTGGTTTAATTCCACCCGTACTTCTGTCTCTTCGGACTTCACCCTCTTCACTTTTTCCACAGCAGAAACGGTCTTACATTTCTTGAACTCGCCGGTAGCGTTATCGCCCATATTAAATGTAACGTTTGACTATTTCAGCATGCAAGTAAAATCCCCGACAAATTCTTTGCAATTAACGGTATCTTGCATCTACAGTGTCATAGTATTCTGCAAAAGGCACATTAGTACATGCTTAGGTAGATGTTTATTTAACATATTATGTATCCTAATTACATTACGAGCTATATTACACAATTAACTCCAGAATTTATAATTCAACCGATGAAATACTGTACCAAGTTATTATCGAAAATATTCGCACATAAATCAATTTTATATTTTCCTCCAGGGATAACAAGAAGTAAACTGAATATAGTAAAGATAAGTATCGAAAAAAATAACTAAGCCATTATATTCCCATGTCACGTGTAGTACCTTTACCTATGAGAAATGCTATAGTTGCGGTTTTGGTCCAGTTATGGACAGACGCATTTAAACACCAACCCCCCCACCTCCAACAGCCCCCCGCACACATCCCAAGTGCATAATTGGTTTTCACTCCACAATTCGTCCAAAGTTCGTTTATTCCCCCATTTCTCTTTTGTGACCACGTGATGTTCACACTCCACCCTTTGAACTTTAACCAATGGTTGTTAAATTGCTGTTCTTCGTTTTGACAGGACCCAAAATTAAGTACCGAATTGGGAGTTTCTTGGCGATCAGAGAGTAGTGAAAGTGTCGAGTTCCTGAAAATGAACATTAAAGAAATGTGAAACTATACCAGTAAATAGATGAAAATGCAATGGTTCAATTAATATAATGTAATTCATGAGTTACGTTCTGTATTTCACCTAGATACATGCTTTTTATTTCCAGACCAAACTATGAGTGCCTGTGTCAGCAAGTAAATGTTTTAAATTATTAAGATAGGCTGTCAAATGTAGATAACCACATGATTATACTTAAAAGTTAAACATGCAGTTGTGCATCATTAATTTCACATTGCCATGTTGCATCAGGTTTTTACGCTACTACAAAGCAATTCTGAGATTACATTCCTTTCCTGTTTTACACTAAATAAGCCCTTTGTTACTCACGAAACCAAGTCTATAACCTGCTTAGTATCTTAATCGCCTCAGCTAGAAGAGGAATCGGTCAAAGGTTTTAAATATTGGCACAATGTATGAGTGAGTTTTGTAGGAATATTGCCGAGTATAGCAGAAAAAAAATCTGACAGGTCTGAAATCCTTCAAGTGAAGCGAGATAAAATTGTAGCCTTCTGCAAATAATAAGTTTCCTTTATATGTACAATGCTTTTAAAAACGCCAAGGGTTTTTTCAGTGTTCGCTTGCATAACGTCGCTACATATCAGAAGGGCAGTCACAAGAAAACACACTAAAGGTTGTTTTTTAATATTTTAATTTTAAGAAAAATAAAAGCGCATTGGAATGTATTACATATTTGTGATATTCACAATACTGAATATGCTATGTAATGGTACATTAATAATAAAATACATTCATATATTCGTGAACAAAACAACAAATACCGTGCTTTCAAAGCGGATAAATAGCGCCCTCTACTGTAAGCACAATAATTGTTCCTTACCATGTTGACGAGCAGCTGTCAGTGAAACATAATGAGCAACAAAACATCAAAGAATCACGGGTACTTCGCCGGTTTAATGTGGTAGAAGAATATATTCAAGAAAGCAGACATAAAGACATAAACGTGCCCGCGAAGATTTCGCAACATTTAAATCCAACAGCGTTTTTAGGATTCATTAGACAGTTACGCTTTCCGCCTAAAAAAAATAATTTAAAAAAATTCCCCGAAATAGAATTCAGGCGAAGGTGTTTTCTCCCTAAACCGTCTTCCTAAAACACTGTGTGATCTTTTGCTGTCTTCAATTCTTTGCATAACCAAAAGCACAAATTAATCACCAGATGTTCAGCGGTTTCTGTGAGATGGATGTGATTACCATTACCACGCACGTCGATGCTGCGACAGAAAGCGAATATCTATATACCATGTGCACCAAGCAAACATACGATCATCAACACTACATTATAGCATTGGAAGCAGGGCTGGAGGCACATTCACAGGCAGTGACACAGGTAATCGAAAGCAAAATAAGCCAGTGAATATCCCGCGAATCTCCACATAAAAGCCATAAGTTCACACCAGGCTTTCATGACCAGGCTTTCAAGTTCATTTTATCATAGAGCCCCATGCTGGTGAATTCAAAGGACTGCATGATTATAATGTCTATTAACAAAACTGGGAATATTAAGCGTGATGTTTTGTTCCTGAATATTAATTCCATTCAGGAAAAGGGAAACTACGAAGTAATCTCGTAAAACACGTTTAATATACAGTCAAAGCATCGCCAGTTTGTTTGTGCGCCCGAGGTATTTGTTGAGTTAAAGTGTTAACCCTAAAACATTCTTTTACGATGAATGCAACAACCAAAAACATTTCTGTTCTACATAACCAATAGACAGTATCCTTTAAAAAAATCCCATTTTCTCGTTATGCTTTGTCAGCAAAGGTAACTTTTTCCCCTCACAATCCCAATATGTAACAAGAGCAATCTCCATTACAGAAAATGAATCAAAAATTCAAGGCCTTTTTTCATAATACTTATGATTCACATCATAATCACTTAATATAAATAAGACATTTAAAAATAAAAATCTACTCACGTATGACACAAAAATAAGTCTGCCATCATTGTATTACATTTACACTTTACTCACAAATACATTACTTGTGGTTGTTACTGTTTTTTGGAATGAAACATTTAAGTTTACTTTGTGGAACTACTATTTGACCCTGCTGAAATCTTACATACAAAACATTCATATATTCAGACATTCAAATATTCAAAACTCATAGCTAATTCAGCTGCTATGAAATCATATTAAAAACCATCATAACTCAACTGTCCAGTGGTCAAGCTGATAAGTTAATTCAGTTTCTTAAGGATGTGTCATTGAGGTGGTTATTCCATTTGTCTCGAGAAACAATTCCTTATACGTACCATGTAACCGCAGACTCACCCTTACAGGTTACAGACAGCCTTATTTGAACCCAATGAGCTATCCTGGAAGGTTCATTGCTCCATGCACTGAGACAGACAATTGAAAAACTTAGCAGGTGCACTTCTATGCTGCCCCCGGTGGTCAGTGCTGGTAGCGTGAGGTCACTTGAGGCTGGTGAAAAGCCCCCTGGTGGGGGGAGTAGAGGATGTCGGTGGACTGAGGCAGGAGCGCGGAGCACAGTGGCTCATGGCTGCTGAGAACGGAGGACAGGTACTTGGCCTCCTCATCCAATTGCTTCACCTCCTTCCGCAAGGCAGCGTTTTCCTTCTCCAAGTTCTCACTCTCCTGAAATGGCAGAGGAGCTGTCAGCAAGACCCAAACCGGGTCCTAAATGACCCATGACCTCCATCCCAACCAAAATCAGATGAAGTCCAAGGTGGCCCAACCCTGGCTGGGGCATCCGCACATTCCATAAATCACTTTAATATAGTGCTATGCTCAGTACTATGATCACTGAACATGTCCTCCTCATTTTGACACGGCCTTTATCTGTTCTTAGAGGCACTGAGCTGTTAGCTGTTTTCCTAAAAAAGGATCTGCCAAATCAATCACCATAAGCTGGAAGGCTACACGGGGAAGGTGGAGTATGTGCTTATATCCTTCAGGAAAAGCCACACCTCCATCTACACTGGCCTGCTGCAACCCTCACATGGACGTCCATGAAGAAGATATTCTCTTATGACCTTCTGAGCAAGAAGAAGCCCACAAAGCCCATCCCACAAAGCAGTCACTTGAGGACAGTGATATTAATGTGATTTCTGTAGTTTTCCGGAAGCCATAGTTAATGGTCAACACTTGGAAGGATGACGGCAAAATAAAAAGTTTGATTTGACTTCTATTACCCTTTCAAAGTGAAAAAAGCCACCCCACTGTAATGGTGACAAAGAGGTCACATGACTGAGAAAGACTGAGGGACCCTGAACACCACAGCAATGGTGAATACTGGCAAAATGCGAATTAGGTCTCAGGGCACATCAGCCATCATTGTTCCACTATGATTGGGAGATAAACACCTTCATGGTTCCACACTTTTCCACAGAGAGGCCTGGCCACCCCACGGAGGCATTACCGTACCCTGGACTTACTGTAAACAAAGCTAAGGGTAAACCCCATTCTTAGGAATAACCTACGTCATTCGCCCAAACAGTGTGATGTTACAATACCCTTACCAGAAATGATGGCGTCTCTCATCTGCCCACCGACACATTTTTCATTGAAGAAAATATAGCTGAGAAAAAAAAAACCAAGGCCTCTGACAGGAAACGTGTCATCTGAGGGAAAATTGAGCTTCCTGTTTACCATGCGGGGGGGTGAAACCGAAACCGCAGAATATACTAGTCCCGTCTTCACACAAAAAAAAAGTGTACATTTTCTTGCACCCCCACGGGTGCTTGGAAGAGGGGTGACCAGAAGTTGTCCTCATGCACAGACCCCCAGGGTCGTAGCTGCTATCTTAGGGGGGCGAGAGGCAAATGGGTCATTTACCAGATCCCAGCAGGGGGTGTTTTCCGCCCAGATATTCTCGAATGAGCCCTTTTTTTTGACAGTCCTGTTAATAGCTCTGTGTGGGGATTTTTTGACTGTCAAGACAACAAAAAAACATATGCAGCGACACAAGGCTATAGAAGACACCCGCCTCAGATGAAATTGCCTTAACTCATCTCACCCATCCATTTATCCATCCACCAACCAATTGAAGCCTGCAGACTCATAATTCATAAGAAATTCTGGGCACAATGGTGGTTTCCCTCAGCTAGTCATCTCTGGATGGCACGGTAATCACACGACATCAAATGATCTTGGTGTCCTTCTACAACGTGGCCCAGTGTTTTCTGTTGTTAGCCACTGCTGGAGCCTGACTGAAAACCCCAAAGGAATAGAATAGAGTGGGGTAAGCTATAGGGAGAGAGGTGCTAGCTGTGTGTGTCAAGGGTGTGACGGTAAGTGCGGAAGGGCGGGAGAGGCTAATTCATCACCTTTCCTCTCGCAGACGTCTCTAGCAGCCATGGCGGCAGGGAACAGGGCATAGGTTAGATATGGCGGATGGTGCACTGGTGAAAGTACAAATGCTGGCTGGTCTCGGCCTTAGCGTTAGCGAGGCCTCGGGAGGAAGTGGTCTGCGTCATCGCAGCTCAAGTGAAAGCGACTGAGTAAAACAGGGAGTCGAGTATATCTGGCACCCCAGAACCAGAAATACGACTCTCAAGTTGTATGACCAGGAAAGAAATCGCTATGGGGACAGCTCTGACAAATCACACTTCCGTGCTGATGCAGAGGGACCTGGGCATCACCCGGGCAAGCAGTACAGGCTGGGGGGATGGGCGGGCATCCCACTGTATATGTGCAGGATGGGGCTTTGCTATAACATTTAGTGCCCAGCATGCCCAAAAGATGCTGCTAATTTCCACACGAAACTCGCATGCACGTGCTGGCCTGCCGCGCTCCAGGGGACCGGCAGGCCAGGCTCGAGCTCAGCCGCACGCTTCAGTCCACACCTACGGCTCTCAGAAGGGACAGTCGCCCACGCCTTATTAATCCATGCAAAAGTCTGCTGTAAACACGAGGAAGGTCTGCTCCGTGTGTACATCACAACAGAAGCCGCGGGGATGACTGGGCTCCATATGGCCACAGTAACATCGCGTGCGATTCCAGGCTGCACCACTGGCCTCTCGTGAGCTTCCTAATCTGCATCCTGTGCACCGCTCACTACTTTCCCGCCGGCCTGGCGTTCCGGTCGCCGTGGCAATGTTTACACTAGGCACCGAGTTCCGTTTGGCTTCCCGGCAAGGTGCGTCTTGCTCCCGAGAGACTTTGCCAGTGGAGGACTGCCGAAAACTTAGGATGCTGTTAGCCCCGCCCCTTGAGCCCTCCCCCGCCAAACCCCACCACACCTTGCCGGACACAGTAGGACGCAGTAAAAGCAGGTCCTCTCACCAAGTGCAGGCTGTCTGCCTTCTGAGTCTGTCTCAATCTGCTCTTCTGGGCTGCGATGCGATTCTTCTCCCTCCTCATCACCTTCTTCATATCGTCTGAGGAGTCCTGAGGAGCAGACAGGGGAGGATCAGGCCCCGTTATCAACTTTATTTTTATAGCCAATACTGCTTGTTTTCTTTGTTTTTCAATTGACATGCAAGTTTTATTTAATCAACTGTTTACTGGATTTTCTGTCAGCATAATATAGGTCGGCAACCACGTTCTGCATCGCAACAGTCTGGCAGTTAGTGGGAAGCAAACCAGCAGCTGGGTTAAACCTCGACATCCTAAACCACATAACGGGCTGCGACCGCAACGCACAAGCGTAACGCGGAACAGCCCGTTAAGGTACGAGGTGCCACTTGAAGAAAAAAAAAAAACGACCGCACTCATCAAAGCGAAGGACTCCCGAGTCATAGAACGACAGGAACCGTCCCAGCTGATCAATGCGGCAGGGGGAGGGGCTTCACCAAAGGCGCTTCAAAGAATGACTCTCCCTGCCTGACCTTCCGAGAAAGAGGCCTTTGCTTTTGACGCAAAAGTGACGCTTTGAGCGGTAACGGCGGCTCCACACGCTCACAGCAGCCAACGGCTACAACAGCACCTGAGGGGGACCAGGACGAGAAGCAGAATGGAATGAGTGAAGACATCACCAAGTGGGGGCGCCGTGCCGCATCGCATGGCTGGATGCAGCAGACATACCCAGTAAGGCCTCACTCCTGAGGTCATTCATTTGGATAGTGCTGCCATCATCTTCACATGACACTCCAACACCGTAACCAACTGCATTCAGTTTAGCGACCATTACAGATTCATACCACTGATAGTACTCTTTATTGTCATATTCATTCATTCAGCCATTCATTCATTTTCCTTGTCCTATGCAGGGTTGTAGAGGTCCGGACCCTATCCCAGAAACAAGGGGCACAAGGCCGTGAATAATCAACCACGGTGCGCCAACCAATCACATGGCTGTTATATTTTGTAGCACATCAGATTAAATCACAATATTTCTAGCTGGAACAATACAGTCTAATTTCCTTGTTCAAGCGCACAACAGCCTGTTCCAGGTGAGATCTGAACAAGCAACCTACGAGATCAAGGTCTTAGCTGCCATGCCAACACAGGCCAAGCCTGCATAGCGGCGAGCTCTTTGCATGATGCACTGTTCCTGTTACGGCTCAGGCTGTGCAGGATGTTCATTCATTCATTCACTCCCGCCACATTCCATCACAGAACCTACTCGGCGCTCCATCCATGCCCAGAGCAGGACCCACCACTTTTGGCAGAGTGGAACCTGAATCAGGTGCCGCTAATGCTAATCCCGGCGCTCACAGCCAGAACACCCCTCCCACCACCGGCCTGCGCGACGCACAGATGCGCGCAGAGCTGCGAGGGCGCTGCACGTGCCAGGCGACAGCGAGAGGAAAGGCGGTCCCCGCCGGCGCGCAGCTCAGGGCACGCAGGAGGCTGGCATGCGACACGGCACGTAGCGTAACTGGCGGAGGAACCGGACTCGCGAGCAAAAAGTTGCCGAGCGAACATTCCTGAGGGGGGCGAGCTTCAGTCGGGGTGCGGGAGGGTGGGGTGTGAAGCCTGCAAATGTGCATCACCTGCAGCCCGTCCTAACTTGCATCTTTAGCGCTCACTCGCCTGCAGAACTCGCCTCTGCCCCATTTCCCAGCTGAAAGTGAGAGGTCACTCATTTACCTGCTTGCTGCCTGGAGATGGAGACCTGGTGTAACTTGCATCGTTGCTGTCAGAACCTTGTGCCATAGCCAGCCACGTCGCCGCCAGTCCCCGAGACTCTACTTCTGTTTTCTGCGTGCTTGTGTGCTCGCGTGTGTGTCTGTGTGTTCACTGAGCCGAACAACTTGACGGTCTGGTTAATGAGTAAGAGAACACTCACTCCTCCTTCTCTCTTGCGCACGACTGCTCTCGCGCGCGCTCTCTCTCTCTCTCTCGCCCTCTCTCTCTTTCTGAGCTTTAACATAATGGTTCTGATGTGGTTTCTGGTAAAAACATACGAAGTAACACTCGACTGGAAGTCACATGTGTGGAAACTTTTCATGCAAACATACAGGAATATTTAGCAGCTTGACAACACAGAAAAGGCCCACCTTATGTTATCGATTAAAGCACAAGGATTAGCGTTTGGAACTGAACAGGCTGATGACACCTTAGATGACTATTTCGGCAGCACAAAGTCTCTGCAACTTCCTGCGTGGCTGATAACACAATACCATTTAAACTTATCGTGCAGCTGAGTGATTCAGACATTAAAGGGGCGTAAATGTGAAATTTCAGAGTAAAAATAAACAAACAACACAACATGCACAGTGAATTATTTAAAAAAGAAAACAAAAAACTTACAGCAAGCAGAGGCCAAGATGGACAGCACTGGATTAAGAGCATTAAGTGCCCCTGGGCTACAGCACGTATGAGATCATGTCAGAAAGAAAGGGAGCTGACTGGGTGGCAGACAGAATTCAGAAATGCACCCAACGCAGGGAAAACATTGCATGGGTTTTCAGTGAGTGCTGAATTAAAAGGACAATATAAAATCATATTAAATATATCAGGTATTAAATCGCATTTACTTTTTAAAAGACATTAGTGAATGGGACAGGGGGGCTACAGGGGGTTGCCCCGCTTGGTGCCCTGCATAGATGTGGTGCCCCTGGGCAGGCAAATGAGGACACACAGGTGAGCACTGAACCCACTGCATGCGGAAGCGATGATGTCACATGTGGGGGAGGGGGGACTTGAGGGGCTCCCCGGAACCCGCAAAAAGTCCGCTCACCCAGCCTGCCGCACTCTTGACCTGGTTCCGGGTTTCTCGCTCACGACACACATCGTCGCCCCCAGATGTGCCGCCCCGAAACAGAGCCGCCGCTTGGGGCCCCCCAGGGCCCGTGGAGACACCTCACTCTGGACATTCCTGCTCACTGCACAGCATCCACAGCTCAGATCATTTTCTCTGCCCATTTCTGACTCATTGACATAACTGAATATTTTTCTACAGCAGTTCAGGTTCAGAAAACCTCGCCCAGGGTTCAACGGCGAACCCATCCTCGTACATCAGCCTGCATCCTTCTTTAACTACCTCACCGTCAAAAAACTCAGCGGAACGTTGTCGTCCATTTAAAGGAGATGCTTCAGCAATTAGTAACGGTTCACGCCTGAATTTAGTCATTTGTATTTGTGCATCGCATCCCCGGCTACTTCTTGGAAGGCAGGTCTGGTCCTTCAGTAAAGTTTATGCCGTGCAGGATGCTTCTGTAAAGTGGGCCGCCCTGGGAATGCATCTCTCACGGCCAGCAAGGCAGCGCCCAGGGGCCGGAGGGACACCCAGCGGCTGCTTCGGCCAGTTCAGAAGCCGCATTTCTTCATCACCGCCATTACAAAGTGATTAAAGCACATGCACAGAGGGCTTGTAGAGGAGAGAAACATCCTGGTAAATAAGGCCGGCACGCTTGCATTAAAGTTTTCACGTCCTACGTGCGGCGTTATTTACCAACAGCAGATCGCTGGCCGCAAGTTGCACTTGTGCGTCACGTGAATCGATTATCATAATTAATATTCATGCTGTTGTTGTTGTTTTCTTGATCACTTTGCGAGGTGTCATTTAATGGCACCGTGTCAAGGTCTCCCCGTGTGCCCAAAAAACGAGGGAAACAAATTCTGCCTGGCAGCACAGTCCACCCACACACAGCAACATGTTCTGCTGGCGACTTACCGGGGAGGAGGAATTTTAAAGAGCTCAGAAAATGTCCAAAAGTGGAGCGGATATTTTAGATGATCTGCAGTAGAATTTCCAAAACAAAAAAAAAACAAAAAAAAATCAAAAGCTTAAAGATCAAAAGGTATTACATTCGGGAAGACGTTTTGGCTCGATGCAAAACGTAGCCCACCTACTGTGTACTGTGGCTCAATCTCGGCTGCTAGCCCCCACAGAGAAAGTCCCTCTTAAGCTTCACTCCTAGGAAAGTCTCGTGGGAGGTGTTTGATAAACGGTAAATAATAGGGTAAGGATACTCTGTTATCAGTTTTGGCGTTGCCTTTTTCAAAATGAACTTAACATTTAAATCTACAAAATATCAGCTGAACAATGTGCTGCAATTCAACACCAATCTGGGGCAATAGAGTAACTTAAAGCCGCTGCTTTCGCTCACCTTGCGGGGAATTGAAAGCTCAAATTCTGTTCGTATTCACGTTTTAAACGGTTTCCACATTTACCCAGCAAAGTGAAAAGAAAAATAATTAATATCTCATTGCGACAACATGAAATCACTCGACGGCCTGACCTTTGCAGTGATGGGAGAAGCACCATTTTAAACTGATCTCATCTATCAATTCCAATGTACTAATGCGAGTAGGTGGAGTCTCATATAACTTCTTACAACATGTCTTAAAGTCAATAAATTAAGAATCTGGTCTTGGAAAAAAATATTTTTTAAGTGATTCAAATTAGCTCCTCCCTTCATTTTTATGGGCGACGCTGTAAACATTTTATCTTCTACACCTCATTGTTATGTGAATATCTAGTTTATTTCACTTCTTTTAAAGTAAAATGAAAACAATGGAAAATGTGAACGTATATGATGGGAAATTTCTGCTGGCAATGACAGAAACTGCATCACCAGCATTTGTGTCTCTGACTTTCGTCTGCAGTAACAGATCTGCTTGTAGCACCAAAAGCAAATGGTGAAGGGTGATAAGTTAAACGACAGCTACGACAGGGGGATTAACGGGGGACGCTAGCCCACACCAGCTGCAGACCTACTGGGCTATGTTAATGTGTACTTCTCATTCCCTCTCATTTGCAAATTGCTGTATCATGATTAGTTACTGTAAACGCTCAATATTCTGGTACAAACTCCTAAACAACAATATACAAAATCTACAAGGAATTTACTGTGGATGATCTGAGCGAATAGGTGCACCCCAGCCCATTAAAAAGGCAATGTGTCACCCAAAAATTCCTCCGCCCATGAGGCAAGGATGGCGCCATTTCTTACTCAGATTTGAAATTTTCACACCAATGAGAAGGGCATCCCCAGGATGGACCAATCAGAGCAAGGCAAGACAGTCCATTGTGGTGGCTGTGGGGGAGAGGTCACTACAGCTTTTACCATGTCAACTCATTCTTGAAATTTTGTTTACGGAAAGTGATATAACTGGATTGCACCCAGGGCCCAAGGGGAACCCGGTAAGCCAGTGCAAACCACCTAAAGGACACTGCGTTTCAACCCTTTTCATCCAAACTTCTGCACAGTTCAGACCTCGTATCAGTTGTTCCAAAGTCTTACGATTCGGTCTCAAGCGACTGCATTTGTTGAACACCCATCATCAGCACAAGCAAGAGACAGAGAACTGACAATGACGATATGCATGGCCAGTATGCAAATGGTATTTTCTGAGAATGATTAAAAAAAATCCTATATGTGACGAGACACAACTCCGTAAAACAGAAATGTTGACTTTTCTCTCTCGCTGTCACTTCAGCTCATTCTATTGAAAAAACAGATATTTTGTGCTCTTTGGGCACATTAACTCATAAACTCATTAACTCCTATCCTTCAGCTGCTTATGAAAAAAGACTTGACAAATTGGTTTGCACACTCAAAATTTTCTAAGCTAAAATTCAGCATTCTCAAGACATCCCTTTAACATTCTGTCAGCAGTCTAAGAGGTTTTTTGCATTTGTTTTTTGGAAGACCCTTTAGTAACATCTACCAAGCAGAGATAATTGAGACCTGCAAATTTTCTTCCATTTAGCCGTGATTTCTTTATTTTGCACATTATTTGCACTTTTAAAACAGAGAATTGTCGGCATCCCGCAGCTGAATCCGGGATGCTGAAGGTTACACTTGGTATTCTGAAATCCAAGGTCGATCAATCCTATTGGTGACATAGACGGCTGCCTAGGGCACCACTTTCTAAGGGGGCATCGATTTGCCAGCCAATTACCTATATGCCTCAAGCGGGGGGCACTGGCAATGTTGCCTGTCTAGGGCCCTACATCAGCTAGATCCGATTCTGCTTTAATCTTGTCTCTGCATTAACAGGTGCAATAGGCAAGTCACATAGGAATCTATATATTAAAAATATGTCACTTCCAATATCAAGTTATGTCAGTTAGCCAAGTATACTTAATGATCAGACCTCCATCAAAATGCCACGGCATAATTACTTCTGAAAAGTCTCACATATGTACGCGTAAACATCTACCAACATTATATGGATAGTTTTACTGTGACATCAGTTCTCACATTTCACGGATCCAGCTATTTCGTCCTCTACAGTTGATAAATAATAAAAACACGTTTCAACTGCCTCCGAGACACCGTAGCCTACCTGAACGTATTTCCCCATCGGGTGATATTTTTTTTCAGTTCATCACCCAGTCACGTTTTTTCCCCCGTACCATAAAATAACTCAGAGAAATTTTAGCACAAAACTAGACGGTATCTTTCTTTTTTCGGGGGGGTTACTTGAAAATGCGCCAGAGTGCAATTTTAAACCATCAAATTGGTTTTTTTGGAGATAACACCTACATTAACGTCCTGAATTACGTCATGCGTAGGTCGGTTTGGTCACACCGTTTGGCTCCGTCTCAAAAATCCCTCCGAGACCACTGACATTTTCAAGGCAGAAGTGTCAACTTCGAACTTAACACGAATGCTGATCATGCAACCAGAGAAGAAGCAAAATCTAATCAGTTGGTGTCATGCAGGGGCGTTTCGAGTTATTGAAAAGATCAGGGGCTGAATCAAAGTCAAGTGTACCTGGGGTTTGCCTTTTTTTTTAGAAGGAAGATTAGTATCGGGGCTAAAATACTCGTGGCTATATTTAACCCTTCTCTCTGTTGGACGTTGTTTTGGATAAAAGCGTCAGATGAATGAGTAAATGTAAATATTGATTCTATTACATATATGGGACGTAAACAGTTTTACGTTTTTCTTTGAATATCAGTTAATTAACCAGTACATTTCATTCTTTCTATCTTAATGTGTTAAACACACAAACGCACACACTTGTGTGTATGTATTTATTTTTAATTCTATGAATTATACTATTGTATATACAAAACTGGAGATCAGGTGACCTAGTCGTGTTCTCAGGGGTGTTGCTAGACATTTTGGAGTGCATATCATATTGGACCCCCATCCCAGACCAATTCAATTGTTTTCCATTTTTGAGGGGGATCATCCTAATCCCCACCCCTCTTTACAGCGCTCCAGCACATTCATTTCACTTTTTAGTTACTCAACTCTGCGAATCACGTTTCACTAACTGCAAATCCATGCAAACAGCGACTACTAGCGTTTTTCAGAAAACTGCATTTTTAAAACTAGACACTACTATAGGCGTCCACTAGGTAGTGCACGTGGAATGAGCAAGACATAACTTAACAGCATACGACAGCATATAACAAGGGGAAAAACGAAAGCTTTGAAATGCAGTTGGGTTTCATATTTAGTTAGATTCAATTAGATTCGAGATTAAATACAATTTGAATTATTTTTTTTTATTTGATTTTCTGTTTAAATTGCTCGTAATTATAAATGATTTATAATTCAAGTTATTGAAAATACGGTGAGAGACGAGGAAAAAGTTTTTCCTCTTTTTTAACACTGCTAAACTGCTTTTTTAAACACTGCTAAAGAAGTGAAAAGACTGTGTCCCACTGTATTGCTCAGGCTGCACTACAGTGTCTATTCACGGGCGCGATCCCACTACTGAGCGGCACGGGGGCTTTGACCTGCTCCGTTTCCGACCTGGGCCGGTTCACCCCTCCTTAGACGACCTGGTGGTCCCGGGCTCCCCCAGGAGCACCATATCGATGCCGAACTTAGTGCGGACACCCGATCGACATAGTCCACAGCAGCCCAGAACCCCTGAGCTCAAGCGGTTCGCCAGCCTCAGCCTCCCAGTAGCTTGGATTACAGGCGCACGCCACCGCGCCCGGCGAAAGCAACGTGCTTTCTGCAGCAGTTCAACTCAGTTGTCATGACGTCACATAGCTGCAGCACCCGCCCTCTAGCGGCCGAGTGCGAAAATGACAGTTAGTCTGTGCCTCTCGCCCTAAACTCTAAAGATTGCCCAAAGACATTACATCCCCAGCGTCTAAGCATGACGTGTCCTAAATGGTCTATTCCGTTTTCAACAGAGAACTACACACAGAACAAATTACTATTAAAATGGTTTTACTATTTGAAAATAAGATTTAATAATATGTAACAGAGTAACAAAGACATACATGTTGGAAAAGTTTAACAAAGACATTGATTCCGAGTTTAAAAAAGGTTATATTCATTTGTAACAGAACTATAAAATGCATCACATCTAGTGATAACATACAATATATATTTTCTATAACATAATGTGGCAGTATAAAAAAATACAAAGTGAATTGAAACCAACAATGACAAAAACAGCACAACTGTAAACATGTCATATAAATGTGCTTTTATGACGCCTGCGTCACCACAGAATCGGGTCAACCGGACACTGCCATCGTCAAGGGCAGAATATAATTCAGCATAAAATACTTAAACTGCTTATTCCATCAAAGATGCATTGGCAAATAGAACAAGTACAACATACCCTCTCTGTCTGAGTACCTGAGACAGATCTACCATACTGATTTAGAGTTTCTTCAACATCAACCAACTGTAGTTTTTCATTGCATTTGTTAGTTTGTAGTGATGTTGACAGGAGCTGTGAGGCACTGGATAGAGACAATAGATATAAATGGCTAATGGCTTCCAGCTCCCAATCACTTTGCCCTTTAGAGAAGTTCACCATCCCAAAGCCATTAGTAGGTGTGCCCTCTCTCCACCCTATTAGGCCTAGAGAGCAGAGCTAAGTGCTGCTGGCTATTAGCTGCGTTGTAAACAGTCACCATGGCAACAGTTGCTAAGCGACCTCGCCCCCCCGCCCCGCCTTCACTCCACGCCCAGCTGTTCCAGCAGGGGGTTGGCCTCGCTCTCGGGGGTCTTGATGCTGTCCGTCCTCACGATGCAGGTGGGCCGGTGCCGGTTCAGCATGACGATGAGCTGCTGCCTTTCGTGTTTCAGCTCCTCAATCTGGGCCTTCAGTTCCGAGTTCATGACCTCCAGCCGCTCCGACTCCTGCGCCCAGGGAAGGAGAACGGGGATTCCGTTAGAGGGAGCTGTGGAACCCAGCGCCGCAGCCACGCTTTGAAGATCCCTCGGCTAACCTGTGGTGTTAAAATGTCCGTACAGTAAGACACCGGGTGTTTCTCAATATGCATACTTGACCGTACTTGTGCTCTCGTTGTACCCGTCTTACGTCATCTTCCATCGTCGAAGACCAGTTCCAATACTCAAGAACAAAAGTACAGAGGACAGTAAAAATCCCTGGATGTCATTTTTGCCCCACCCCAAAGATACATCGGTTGCATCCGCGCCAAACGAGACCAATCCCATGATTCATTGCGCCCCAAGTTCATTCTTGGGAAGCAAGTTAGCAAGACCACTCTTGGCAAGACTGCAAGTACAATCTTGTTCTTGGTATTGAAACACCCACGGTTCTGCTGAGATATAAGTGGCAACTAGTATCCTATACCAGTTATAATCCATTTCTGCTTAAACCTGCCCTTCAGGTATGATTATTGAGTTCAGCTTTCGAGGGCTGCCGGTGACACAAGACTTGGAACAGTAAAGCCGCACCATGAGCAGTTTCATGAGTCATAGTTTACGTTGGGGGATTAAAAAATAAGATGAAAACAATCATAAGCCAGTAAGAACCTCAGGCTTCAAACTAATGTCGTGTTTATTTTCCATAGAGTAAATGCACAGATTCCTGGAGACCAGATTCCTGGCTGTATCCTCCAAAGGCTACAGACAAAACCCGGGAAACCCTGGAGCTCTCGTCCAGAGCCTGGCCCCAGGGCTGCAGAACCAGGGAAACCCCAGAGCTCTCATCTGGCCCCAGGGCTGCAGAACCAGAGAAACCCCAGAGCTCTCGTCCAGAGTCTGGCCCCAGGGCTGCAGAACCAGGGAAACCCCGGAGCTCTCATCCAGAGTCTGGCCCCAGGGCTGCAGAACCAGAGAAACCCCGGAGCTCTCATCCAGAGTCTGGCCCCAGGGCAGCAGAACCAGGGAAACCCCCAGAGCTCTCGTCTGGCCCCAGGGCTGCAGAACCAGGGAAACCCTGGAGCTCTCGTCTGGCCCCAGGGCTGCAGAACCAGGGAAACCCCTGAGCTCTCATCTGGCCCCAGGGCTGCAGAACCAGAGAAACCCCAGAGCTCTTGTCCAGAGTCTGGCCCCAGGGCTGCAGAACCAGAGAAACCCCAGAGCTCTCATCCAGAGTCTGGCCCCAGGGCTGCAGAACCAGAGAAACCCCAGAGCTCTCGTCTGGCCCCAGGGCTGCAGAACCAGGGAAACCCTGGAGCTACCGTCTGGCCCCAGGGCTGCAGAACCAGGGAAACCCTGGAGCTACCGTCTGGCCCCAGGGCTGCAGAACGCGCGGCCCACGTACCCTTTGCAGAAACTCCGTCCGTTCTTTCTTTTTGTTTCGACATCGGGCTGCCGCCACCTTGTTCTTCTCCCGCCTTCGTTTCCTCCGCTCCTCTTCCTCATCCATCTGCACATGGTGAAAAGTTGGTGAAAGGTGACATATTTAATAAGTCCCCATCCAACAATTACCCCAGGCAGTAAAATAAATATGAATACAGGCATACAGCTTTGATATTTCAAAAGCTGTCCTCTTAATCTGAATTCCTATCTTGCCATTTTTATCTTATTTCTTTTCTTCCCATCAACATTTTTAAAGCCGCAATAAATTGTACCATAGCGATGCACAGATGGAAGCAATTCTTACGTAAAATGTTCACTGGTGCAATTCGTAATTTTTCCACTAGGTGGAAACATTGGTGAACATTAGAGAGCCTCTGACATAAAGATTAATGAGGGGAAACACTCTCAGTGCCTGACGGAGCATTCCAGCGCTGAGGGGGAAGTTACACATGTTTTTCAGCAATGAAACCTACTGCTGTGTTTACTGAAACGCACCAATTTGTTTTAATATACGAAAATATTTCATAACATGTTCTACCCCTTAACCACCCTTTACAAGACATAAGGTATCTCTCAAGATATTTAAGGCTATATTAGCTGTAGGGTGCTGAATGCCACGCTGCTAGACGAGTCCCGATGTCGTGCTCGCAATCTGTGCTGCGCAATCTACGCCGGTGACCTCACAAGTTGAGAGAAACACTCCCTGGCTGCATGTCAGCAAGAGAAAGCGGGACATCTGTGAGCGAGTTACAGCCCTTTGGGGGGGGGCATTCATCCAAAGCGGCTTTATCTCAAGCCACGTTTCAGGCTTGAGCAAAAACCAGCTTGGACACGATTTTCCACAAGGCAAACATGATCCGTTCTGCGTGCGGAAAGTTGTTTTTTATATACTAACTGCGGAGAGTAGGCTGGGGACCCCAAAAGGGAGCTTGGAAAATGCAGTAGAGGATGGCTGCTGCATCCATTATTGGACCCAGGAGGGGGCGCTCACCTGTCATGCCCTTGTAAAAAAAAAATGCATAGTACAGACTGTTTTGTTATATAAAGCAGGTGTGAGAGGTGCAGCTAACCCACGGGTCGGATTGGACTCCTGGACAGTGCCAGCCGGCCTCACCTCTGCCTTTATCGGCGCTGGCCTCTTCCCCAGCCTCCCCAGGAAGTGCAGCGGCGACAGCATGGCACCCAGGCTGCGGAGGTCGGCGAACTTCAGCTGGTCTGTCAGCGTGGTGGCGGGGATGCCGGCCAGCGAGCCGAGGCTGGGCAGGGAGCCGGCCGGCAGCGAGGGATCTGGGATCTGTCCCGGCATCATGTCAGACCCGGCTGGCGGGAGGGGGCACAGGGAGGCACAGAGGAGGAAACATCAGTCACAGAAACCTTTAGGAAGAATAACGACAAAGACATGAACGTGTGACGTCTAGTGCTCTGCCGAGTCCCGCTTCTCAGTGTCACAGGACCAGTCATCCTACGTGTGACGGCTCCGCTCAGGCCCAGGGCCGTCGTCCATTTGGCGGCATCTCTGCACTCCACACCTAAGTAACTCTATGCGACCCAAAGTATGTTCTTCCCATCCCTGCCCTTTCAAAGCCAGTGAGTCAGGGGTCTTTGATATCCATCCTGTTGACATGCGGCTGCAACAAATCAAAAAGGACTGGAGATGAATCGCCCATCTCCTGCTTGCCGTGCCACTCAGTGCAAGCACATGGCTTTTGGTTACCGTACCTCCTTAGAAACCTTCGAGCGCGCCATGACTGCAGTGCAGCGGCGGGCAGGCTAAGTGCAGAGGGGAAATGACTACAGTAATGAGTAATCTCTCTGATTATTCCCGGAGAAAACTGCAGTCAACAGTAACCGGCAAATGAAAAGCAAATCGCGGAGAGCAGTGCCGCTAGCGCAGTCCATCCCAGCGCCTTCCGGCTCTCCATCAAGAAGCCGTCCCAATGATGTTCCGCAGCCGGAATGCGATTCTCCAAGAACCGGCCGCGTTACCTTAATAACGGCGATGAATTTTGTGGGGAAAAGCAGCCCCGACCACTTTACTTCCCTTATATATAAATCAAGAAAATCCGTGCAGGTAAAGAGATTTAAATCAGGCTAAATGCACCCAGAGCTTAACCCGACAGCACAGAGCACCACAATGTGGAACATTCATTGGCGAAATTGCGACCCCCCCCCCAATTTCATCTTCAGCTGCCAGAAGACAATGATATTGCAGAGGACCACCAAAACGGGGCCTTTCCCAGAGTGCACCTGGGCCAGTCTTCAGGATGAATTGTTAGCCTGTTGAGAAACAGGAGTCCAGAGCCAGTCTCCAGCAGCACATTTTCTTATTTCATTTTT
>JAODJU010000025.1:1784076-1802331 GCA_026776725.1 Gnathonemus echidnorhynchus
ATTTGGAAAAATTAAGCCGGGATTGTCGAAATAAGCCTGGCTTTTGAGGTTAGCTCGCTTCGTGGAACAGCCCCCTGGTGAGTAATTATAACATAACAACAAATAAATCAGCCTTGCATTTTACCTGTAAAACACACTTAAATGCAATGAAACCAGATTTTTTTGTTATAACAACGAAAACAGGCACAGCACTGTAACATTGACGATACAGCACAGAACAAAGTAATGGCTTAACATTACCACTACATGACAAAATTAAGATAACAATAATTTACAATAATAAATGATGAATAATAAGCAAGCGGTTTATACTGGTACTTACCGTGAGTACATCAAAACATTTTGTCCACACTTTTTCCTCTTCAGTTATTGTACCTAGCCAGAAATGAAGAAATTATAATTCAGGGTTTTAGTTACTTTCATTTGCTTCAATCACCCAGGACATTTGAAGATCCAAATAATTCAGAATATCCTCATAGCTTAGGTCTTTCACTTTCAATGTGTGTCACATCCAATAATATCAGTTTTTTTTCTTTATTGCTTGCATCTGACGGTAGCTGATTCACATACACAGAATACTCCATCACTACGACTAAGAAGTGCACCAAGATGGCGGTTAGAGGCGAAGTGAGGTGCGCTGTTAATTGCAACCCTCCTTATGGGTGACGCCTAATTCAACCTCTACTGATTTGTTTGCGGAACTAAACAACGCCCGAGGGACTGAGATGGCACTCAAAAACTTATTATCCAATGGGAACACATTCCTGGAAAAAAATAACGCCCACGGGAGAGGTTTGTAGCAGAACTCCAAGGAAAGAAATCTGGCAGCGGAAAAGCAAGTCGGGGAACGCAAAGGAGAAAGCTGGCAACATAATCGCAAAGCGGGCAGCGCAAACGAGAAAGCTGGAATTGGAAACAAAAGGATACATTATCACCAATAATTTGTTTGCAACTTATAAATTTTACTTTTGAGATTACTTTTTTATTTTATATAATTTTTTTGCTTCAGTGAGCTTTTTTCCTTTCAAATTGTTTTTTTGCTTGATGTTTAAAAAGTTTTCATTGATAATACTGGTATAAATCTGATTACATAGTTCCAAACCTACTGATGTTTACGGGTACTGGCGGTCCGATCGGTGATTTCATAACTTTAACCATTTCCGTCTTTTTCAGAAGCGAACAGAACGCGCGAACATGAGGGTCGTAAAAAACATAACAGGTTTTTTTTAAATAAAATAATAATAATAACCAACACCTCCGCAGTGCGCACCCCTGAAAAAACCGCCCCCAGCGTTCCGCTGCCCGGTGGAATCCTGGCCGTGGACTCGCAGCCTAGCTATTAGTCCACGGACCGGGGATTTGTATCGATGCTTTAAATTGTCAGAGTGTCACTATAAACCTATGCATAACCACATACATACATTAAATTTATTTATTATACAATGCTAAAATTATATATAAAAAGGCATATGCAACGATCACTGCATTTAACAAATGTTTCGGCAATTCAGTCACTATTGTAAATAACATTAATATAAACCGCCTCTGAGCATGTTAACGAAACATCTTTTAAACAATGAACGTGTTCCAATATCTATGACATAACATTAATATGCAGTTTTCGATCCACTGATTATGGTGTGGTATCGCATGGAGGACAAATTCAAATCAACCCCCTGGTTTGCAAGTAACAGTGAAAAAACGACAACGTCACTGGTACTTTCTATTTCAAAGGTTTCCATGCACAAAAGACCTCTGTCGGGGTATGCAAGCAGCTACTGCTATCTATCAAACTAGCTATCTGGTGATCAGCGATAAATATGTATTTCCGATCGAAGCTAAACAAAATGCTGCTTTATAAAGGCCGAGTGGTCAGACTGTGGACTTGTCGTAATTGTTTGCTTCCCGTAAGAACATAATGGTCAATTCTCCGCGCACACTGCTTTCCGGGAAAGCCTCACTGTTCCTATGGGAAAAATCGATTGGTCACTATGGAGACAAAACAAGTGTCCGCTTGACTTCCCTCCTTCCCGAGGGATCGGCCCTCGCAGGATTCCAGAACCATCCAGAAGTTTAGAACAGAGGTCGCTTCCTTACCAAAAATGGGCAAGGAAGTGAATCGTAATACACGCGTGTGACGCAAAGGAACGCGGACACGCCCTGACGTAATTCCTTTCACTCTGCATTCTAGTAGAGAGAGGCAGGGTTGGGTTATAAAATGATTTACAGGTTTGTGCATTAAGGAATTTTTAAGTAGAACAGCCAAACAAAAACAAACAACTATTGCAAACAAAATCGCGAAATAGTTATTTTTGATTTATGCTTTGTGAAATATATAAGTCCTTTGTGTTGCATTTTCATGTTACGTTTATATATCACCGGACCCTGAGTGCAAATTATTTCAAATTAGTGTCTGAAAAATGAGAACGAAATACAACTAACGGATAAATTTTTAATAAGCTGAAGTATCAGCTATAGCAATTTCCGTATACATTAGGTAAAATACTATTTGCAGAATACATCTGAATTTTTACATAGATCTCTTAGATATATTAGATAAAGTCAACAGATGAATGTCTTGTCACGCTGGCTAACCCAAACAGCATGAGCAATATTCTTATAATGCCAGTTTCCAAACGGTTAAATTTTAATCTCTCTGTGATGTTTTAGAAGTGTATTTACCTATGGACAATCTGAAATCCCCCTTTCCACCAAATGAAATACCTTGCCTTCAAACGTAATAGGCACAGACTCTGAAACATTCGTGGCTAATCCTCATTTAACTCCGTTTAAAACATATTTTATATTTTTCAAAGAGATGATGTAAAACACAAGAGACAAATACACTTCAAATATATTTAATGATACTATCCATAGATAAGCAGTCAATGCTTATTTCTCTTTTCTCCATTTGACGAACAAGTGAAAACTTTTAAGGTAGAAAAATAAACTATATCATAAAATACATCTTGATAAATTATAGCACACCACATGTTTTCATGGAAAACTGTAAACGATGATGCAAAATCACAGTTTGAATGACAAAATTGAGGTATGCAGTTACAGTACAGGGATATATACTTATACACACTATATTCATTTTTTACATTAGCATACTATTGCTATCAAAACACAAAACAATACATTTCTTAGCTCCACAATACAGTAAACAATCTAGCACCAAAAAAAAGAACAAATGGACTGTGTAATTCTGAAATGATATGGCACATTTTTTGCATGCGTTTAATACCAGACCATAGCTAACATTTCAGTCAGGGAAATTAATGTCATGCTTTAGCTACATCAAAATGCATTTGGAAGAAGTTAATACGGGTTCAGTCATAGTAAACATTTCATGAATGCAACCACCAGATCAACCGCTTGGATCACAGCAATGACCTCAGACAATATATCATGCTTAGTGGTGTCAGACTCTGCAGTCATCAATCGCTGTCCAGTTATTCCACTCTAATGCTAAACATTATAAGGCTAAGAGGGTTGGAGAATTGAGAATATCTACTACTGAGTCTGCTTTGCTTGCACCTGCTTTAGGACTAGCCACTCCCTCGTTCAACAAGTCAAACTCCGGGTAAGTGAATGCGAAAGTCGACAGGTAATTGGTGCATGTGGGGGTGCAGGTCACGACTGGGGTGCTCAGGGCCTCCAGGTCACTGGACACCGACTTGTACAGGGTTTCCCAGTCCGTCACCCCAAGGGAGCTGCTCAAGTCAATGTCCGGAACAGACCGGGCCGTTTCAATGGAGGTCTTCTCTAGGCTGGGGAGCAGGTCATCCAATGGCTCCTCTTTCATGTCTAGCGAAGGTTCCAGGTCGTTGATGTTGACATCAGCACTGGAGCACAGCAGGATGTTGGAGTTCCCTGAGATGGCTGTGGTGGGGAAGCTGGAGGCATCTGTATCCTGGAGCACAGGAGCCTCCGGTGCAGCGTCCTCTAAGAACTTGCTGTTTCCCAGATTGGAGAGCAGCTGGGGAGAGCCAATGGGCTCCTGGAAGATGCAATCCAGGTCTTCTGCTATTTTGCAGACTGGTTTATGAGCAGCAAGGATGAGCTCCAGCTTCTCTTTCTCCTTCATGAGATTGGTTATTTCTGTCTGAAGGGCTGCTTTTTCTTCTTCTAGCTTATCTGTCTCCTGGAGAAAAGCCAAGCGATAAGGAAAAACACATGGGTCTTGTTTATAAATGCAGACATTGCTTTGTTCAGTGTGATGCCATTTGATGATCATACGAAGCTCACTTACGGCTTGCAAGGTGTCTGTTAGCTCCCTCCGTCTGTTGCGGCACTTCGCTGCAGCCATCTTATTCCTCTCTCTCCTGATTCTCTTCTTCTCCTCTTCTTCTGGAGAGAGCTGTAGCATTTTGGCCAAAATAAAATGATGCTTACTTTCACAAAAACTCTATCCATCCCAGCTCGTCAACTTCCACAGCCAATAGATCCAGCTGAAAAGTCTACCAGTGCATGGTTAGCTGCAATGTGTCTAAAAATAGACCATTGTTGCAGACTCCCCATGACCTGAATATAAATTGGCGGCCTGAGCAAGGCACACCGGTAGAGCTGCGCTGTGCGATGCATGCACAAAAAAATACTGGACTACCGACAATACCGATTTTTTAGCAAAAACAGTTACTCGGAACAACGTTTGTTTCATAGGATTTAGCTACGTAGCAGATTGCGTTGAAAATGACGCATTTATTTACCGGCTCATTCTTCCCCTTTCTGCCAGTGGTTGGTCCTTTGCTTCCGCCTGCTTTGGGAACCGACTGGTTAGAGCTGCGCACTTTGTATGTCTGCGAGCTACCCAGAGAAGGGGAGACAGATGTGATCATGGTCGGCTGGACCATCCACTGCAAATCCGGGGTGGTTGAAATTGCAGTCACTGTCGGAACAAAGGGAGTGCCGGCAACATCCATATCTGTGCGAAGTTCCTGCAAAAGCATCAGATAATTTGTAAAATTGATAGTGCCACATTTTTATCCCGATATTTTGATTAATTGTGCACATTAAAGATAACTTACGTTGCAATTAACACAGGATATTACGCACAGCAAATCCCTGTGTAATTTATATTGCAGTTTATGTAGTTTTGACGTATAAATCTCTTATAAAGCAGGTTAAAATACAAAAGACAAAATACTAAAGATTATCAATATTTGCGATATTTGTCTGTGGCTGTTCATGTCTTCTGTGTAAGATTTGGTTTGAGTGCAGAATAACAGTGAAAATGATCAAGCCACATTTAACGTTAGAATGTATAAATTCTTCTTACTTTCTATAAATTTGTTAAATAAACCAAAAATAGTGCCCTCCCGATCAATATTGGGCTTTATAATTCTTGCTGACGTCGACACTGACGCAAGACTGCTGTGGAGTCTCCTGAATGATTTCTTTCCCCTCGCTAAGCCTCTGTACAAACATGCAGCCCTTTGAGATCGCAAGAAACAGAAATACACTCTCTGTGTATTTTTAGCTTCTGTCTAAGAGGTACGAGTGGGATATACCTTATTGTGTATTTCATAAACTCTTACAAACACTATTCCAGTACTGGATGATTAAAATTATTAATATATAATGAAGTAAAAATGATAAACTGCAAAAATACTTCCTATCTTTGAAGCCTATAAACATCATCGACAATTCCTTGAGCAAGTAAAATGGTGAAATTTGTTATATGTAAAAGTACTCACAATACTTCACGAATAAATTACACTGCAATGGACGCGTCCTTACACACATGACAGAATAACAGCGTTTTTACAAAAGGCTGAACAGCATTTTTATGTGCATAGATAATGATATTCAACAGGCATGTGTCATAATCATTTTATGTTGCCCTTAAATTCAGGTGCCAACACTGTACCACAAATAAATACTGTTTTTGTGGCATACGTGAATATGCACAAAAAATCACAAGCAAAGGGCATGCGTGATTAAAATTAGAAGAATTGTACCTGTGTGTTCCGGACTGGAGAAGCAGAGGCACTGGAGAACGAGTCAGCTGGCGACTGCTGGTAGTACGTAAGGGTGTCCCCGACTGGAGATGCGGTACTGCAGCGAGACGAAGAATCGTTGTCGGTGCTTAAGTTTGGAAACATTTTTCGTCTGGAAAGGCGATGGAAATTTAAGAAAAATTATCTTGAAATCGTTCGAGAGGCAAGACGACGAATGTTTTCTCGTGAGCTGCTTGCAATTCCTTCCACCAGGTTTATTAACCCGGTAACTGATGGATTAGTTTGCAAGCTCCCCCTTTTATACTGTGCCAGATTTTTATGAATGAAATCTGTGGCTAAGGCGGTACCATTTTCTCATGGTAGGGGGGAGGCAGTACTTGATAAAATAAACACTTTTGTATTATTATTATCAGGACAAAATACGCTAATATCTTTTATCATTAACATAAGAAATGTACGTTTTTAAACTATATTACATTGTAAACTGTAAAAGCCTAAATTAAACATATTATTATATATCCCCCTATTAAAACAAGGAAACTGTGATCATTGTCACGTGAAGCTTGTCAGTTCTGAAATACAGTATTTACAGATGTTTACACCCACGCATCGAACAAAAAAGCCATTTTTCAAGAAAACTGACGTTTTTTGATTAGATGTCAAAATACAATGAATTCTCTTTTTCAGTGTATTAAGCAATTATACGCGTATCTAGACGCAGCAATGTCATTGAAATCCGTCAAACGGTCACAGATCAGATATTTTGCCTAAAAATATCTCATAATCATATTGAAAGCATTCCCTCTGGGGAAAATAAAATTGCACTTTGTGATTGCAAAACAACACCGCTGGGTCCTGATCATAAAGGTACGACCGGTCATATTATACAAATACAAGTAATCTGACTGCCATGTTTCTGCTCAGTATATTAATTAATACAAATTGAGATGTGGCAACGGATACATTGTTTATTTCAGTTACAGGGTTTAATGATTACTGTAGCATATCACGTTTTACTTTTAAATACAAGCCATATTGCATAAACATTAACAAACCAATATAAATTTCACCAACATAGCAACAAAAGATCTCTCCTAAAAAAAGTGCGGTGGCATTCAACAGTGTGATGGCTGAGGACGTTTTGTGACGGGAATTTCAATTTTGGCAACAACCATCCACGCTGTGGCCTTTGTAATGCTCTTTTCATTATCTCATATTGCGTGTGTGATAGCCAGGCAGAACAATTGTCTCCAGCAAATTGCACAGAATGGAGCAGCATAACGTTGGTCAGCCAGCCAATCAAATGAAATGCCCACCATACCATATATGTACATCCTGTTCACTTGGCCTCAAGTTGCCGGGAATTGCATTCGCCAGTTGCCGCAGCAGCTTCTGTGATTTTTTTATATGGTGGTCCGAACCGGGAAAGGCAATGTAGAACCGGTAATTAAATCTTGTGTTGTACGGGAACTTTATCAGCATAGGTTTATGTTGTACATTTCATTTTAGTGATTTTACATTATGCATTGTACATGCATATCACGATGCTTTATATGAACTATAAACACACCATTACGTACATCTAGGCCTACATGAGTCTAATTGTCAAGTGGCTCTCAATACAGTGGAATAAAAAAACAGTTAATCTTGGATTTTTTTTGTAGCCTACACAACAAGACTCTTTCAATGGCAGTCAGTAGGCTATTTCTCGGCAATGACTTGACCTTCACGGCGAGATAATAGTATGTTATTCCTTTATACACACAGGCTACCGTACGTAACTTAGGACCTCGCGGCATCCGTCTAACAAATTTAAATAAAATATCCTGCATGTGAAAGAAAAGGTTTAAAGAACAGTGGTAAATCAACTGATAATACGTTACAAATTTCCATTCACAAACATATTTTTGTCACATATATTATCGCTTTAACCATCAGAAATGTTTTAAATATTACTTTAAAACTCCCCGACTGAATGCGCGGATAAGGTACTTCAGTTCCTAGCGGTTTCATGTGATTCAAGTGTTTAAAATATTATGCATGTTCTAAAAAATATGTCTTCTTTAATAGTTTATTAATCGCCAGATCTATTACACTGAAATAGACACAAACTTAGCCAGAGACAGTCGTTACCACTAGCTATACTGGCCCCGCCTCAAGGATTTACGTTCCGACGCTAATACGTCACATTGCGTCATTAACGCACGGCCTGGGGCGTTACCAAGGTAACGGCTTCTGTTTCGAATAAACACATTGCAGGCAATGGGAAGGGAAACCCTATCCAAATCCGACACAACCGAGAGAGAAATTTATCCTCGCAACAATCTAAATACATAATAAAAACAGAGTTTTAAACATTTACTCAATATTTTTACTGAACGGTCACCTTAAAACCGAAAAGGCTTGAAACACCAGTTACCCCAGATAATACAGCTGCATTAATCGATATGATATCCGGGTTACGGTCACAACTTTAATTACTTAATAGCTATACTGTATGCAATTTGTACAGTTACAGTACGTAACACGAGAATGATTTAATATGTAGCACGATAAACGCCAAAAATGATCACATTGGTAGTTTACATTTCCAATTCCATGGTCAGAGTTTTATTTAAATAAATGAAATAGTTAGCATTAAACCACTGTCGTAATGCAATTGGATGGAATCCTTAGCCTTATTAAGTTACTTTCAAGACTTTCAACTGACTTTTCTCTGAGAATTCCCAGCATAATAAATAAATAAATAAAATGGGAAGCAAACAGAACTGCACAATAGTGGATAATGACCTTGATCAAGCCTATTACTCTGATAGACACACCCACCTGAAAATTCATACCGGTACCACAGCCTTAGGCTAATGTAGGCTGACTTAAACGTAATTACGTAATTAGTACGAGAGCTGATTTCTGGAATTAACAAAAACGATCATAATGCAAGTAAAAATGCACAAAACACTCATTATAAACAATCATATATATATATATATATATATATATATATATATAAAAATTCTGTGTGTGTGTGTTTGTTTGTCTCAAAGCAGAGCAAGCTAGGAGTTCCTATGTATCTATACTCCCACATATACAATTGGCAAAAAAACTAACATAAACAAAATAAAAATAAAAGTACCCGTCACCGCCTTGTTCAAAACATTTTGTTTTTGGCAGCAAGGCCTTTACGCTTCAACCTCTCAGCCAATAACAGAAGACTTGCTTTGTACAGTTCCCATAAGTAATCCGCCCCTTTCACAGGATGCATTCCATATAAGGATAATTACGTATTGGGATCCCCTGTTCGAGAACATACTATATTGCAAAGAGAAGGTAGATGCGGTTTCACAATTTTTGGTACTTTTTACAAAAATACTGAATGTATTCAAATCTTTGTTATACTTTTAGCTTTACGAATAATAAATATTCTTATTTATCTTAAAAGAAAAACAAAATAATTTTAAAAAGTTACGTCTTTTCAGATTTTGTATAATACTCCCCCCCTACAAAATATTTGGCTCTTCCGTGAAGAGTCTCTGAGAAAAGTATAAAAGACTCGCAACTGCACCAGTCAACAATTCACTTTCCGCGAGTACGGGGTAAATGAGACGGGACATTTTGCTTCCAATGATCGTGAATTGACCGTCTATTTATCGACGAAACTAAGGAAAGGCAAGAATCATCGCTGAAAACTAAACTTTTCTTCAGGACGACATCTACTTTTATATTTTAATGATGTACAACAACTTTGCTCCGGAGTGTGACTCGTCTTCACGGTGCAGCACAGCTTCTCCGGCCGGTGACAACCTTACTTACTATCCATCTCCGGCTGACTCCTATTCAAGCATCGGCTCTCCTATTAATCAAACTCAGGTGAGTTTAACATTTGATTCGGAAATAACTTTAATTTAACGTATACGACATATACATATAAAACTGCTTTAGAGCTATTATAACGTTGTATATATACAGTTATATAGAAAAATGTCACATATACATTAACATATGACATACATTGCTTTTATTGAAATATTGCTTTTCAAGGCTGTCTTTGTTTCATTACATTATATTCGGCATAAGTTTCTAGTTGTCATATCAGAATAAAATTCTTCTATATTATTTCTCCGAAACTTAGTCAATTCATGTGCATGCAACTGCGACGAGCAGTACAGCACGAACATAAATTAAGTGGCTTGCTTTATTCATGTACAAATTAATTCACAGTAAACTTTAACGACAGAATGTGTACCACCCGGATATAAGCTACTGCATTTTCGGAGCTCGGACTAGTGTATATACAACTTCATGCATATTTATTAGCTGTGGGTGTAAATTTTATTAACGCCTCCACAACATCTGCAGCATTTCATTTAGCCAATAGTATGAAAGCTCTGCAAAAATTACTTCAATCCCGTCATCTTTTTTTACAGGACTTCACTGACCTCTCGGTCGCAAGCGCTTCTTTCATCCCAACTGTCACGGCTGTCTCCACAACTCCGGACTTGCAGTGGATGGTCCAGCCAACTACCCTTATCTCCTCCGTGGCTCCATCACAGACACGAATGCATCCATACGCTACCCAAGATTCGAGCTCAGCTTATCCCAGAATTGGGATGGTTAGGAGCAGTGGACCCAAACTGCATTCTGGCAGGAGGGGCAAAATTGAACAGGTAAGCGCAGATTGCGACGATAAAGATATCTTTGCAGCTTGCTTTATACAAGCTTTGCAAGTACTTCTGGGGGAATAATTTGCAATTTAAACCAGTAAATGTCCATCTGAGGATTAAATGACAGAAGCAGTCACTTTGAGCTTAGGTTAAATGAATTTTTTTTTTTTTTAGCTTTCTCCTGAGGAGGAAGAGAAAAGGAAAGTCCGGAGAGAGAGGAACAAGATGGCTGCTGCAAAATGCCGCAACAGACGGAGAGAATTGACTGACACACTGCAAGCTGTAAGTAAAACATCTCGAAGATGCTTTTATTTGAGAAAGGTCTGTGTGTATCCTGACTCTTCAATAACTTGTGTTTATTCTGCTACACAGGAAACTGATGTTTTGGAGGATGAGAAATCCATACTGCAATCTGAAATTGCCAACCTAATGAAAGAAAAGGAGAGACTGGAGTTTATCCTAGCCGCTCACAGGCCTGCCTGCAAGATCCCATCTGACCTGGACGCTGGCTTTCCTGAGACTTCAGTCTCCCCTGTACACAGCTTCTGTGATGACCTAAATTCCATCACCAGAAATGCCATTTTGACAAACCAGCCGAAGGAGTCTGTAGTCTCTTCCAAATCTTCCGCATTCCTTCCTGGCTCTGAAGCTGAGGTTAGTGGTTCAACAGTCAAGATATCTGACCTGGACAGCTCACTGGAGGAGTCTCTAGAACTGCTGGAATCGCTGAAGAAGACTGCAGAAGAGACCGTCCGATCTGTGCCAGATATGGACCTTTGCAACTCCTTCTATGCACCAGACTGGGAACCTCTGTGCACAGCTGACTTTGAGCCTCTGTGCACCCCAGTAGTGACCTGCACCCCTGCCTGCACAACATACACATCTTCCTTTGTGTTCACCTACCCTGAGGCAGAGGCCACTCCCAACTGTGGTGTGGCCCACAGGAGGGGAAGCAGCAGCAATGATCAATCTTCAGACTCTCTTAATTCCCCCACTCTTCTTGCCCTATGAGGGCAACTCTACAAACTCTCTACAAACATTTTAGCATATGAGCACACCAATACCAGGGCAGTGGCATGGACTTGCTGACAGGACACTCATCAACCATAAATGCCTAAGTGTAGCAAAAAGCATGCTAAATCCTACTACTGCTGTCTGAAGCATGTGACATCATGCATTGTAGAAGTATGATATTCAATGGTTTTCAACTTATTGGTGCTAGCTAGATATATTTAATCTACTACTTAAATTGACTAATGTGCTTACTGCAATAGTGATAATCTAATGAGATTAGTCTCTGATTGAAGTAACTATTGTGAACTCGCATTCATAAATGGTGTACTTTGTCTAACCATGGTCTATAAGTGGTCTTAATTGGAGTATGGGATAAGTTTTCTGTGAAAACGTTTGCTGTGTTTACATGTAACTGTTCTGACATTTATACTTTTATTTTTCTAGAGTTTTGAAATGCTTGTCTTAAGCAAAATGTTTGTCAGGTATAAGAAATAAATACGTCTGAAAAAAAATCTTCTGCTAATGTTCTTCCTATAGCTTGTTATAATTCGCACGAACTTTGCACTGCAGAAAAAAATTAATAAATGGCAAATAATAGCGGTTACTTAGCACAGTAACTCTGCATTCAGAGTGATGAGTCCGTGTTGAATTCAGACATTAGCCTTTAGTTTTGCATTAGCATCTGGTTCATTTTAGATAAGTAGGAAAACTAAAAGTGTAAGACTAAATTAAAACTGTCAAAAAAAGCCGTGGACAAAAATAAGATAATCCGACAACGATCCTCCCAACCCGACTGTTTGTTGTTCCGTCTCCGAGGTTTACGGAAAACGTCAGTACGTTCTAGCATGCGTGCGTGTGTCTTTTTTTATGTAACTCGTCAACGCTAGCGCCATGACGTCAGTTTCCGTGCCCAAATATAGACATGTCTTTCAACGGTGGAAATTTTTAGAAATATGACACGTTTTTACGTAGCCTGCGCACTGTAGGGTAAGCAAATAGTAGGCACCGTTTCCATGGCGATCGCAAGTTGTTGCAGGTTACTATGCAACCGAGAATATCGGAGCTATTTTATATAAAAAGGAAGCGTTTCAAATCAGTCAAATTGGCAGCATAGAGACATTTAATCTTGTTTACTTTAAGCCGTAGCAGCAAAGCTCCGTGTGAGATAATTGCACAAACCGATTGTGAATGGAACGGAGATACTAAAGCACTGGGAAGCAACAGCGTATTAAAAATGCCTTTGCACGTTAGCAACGATAGGGTGCAACAGGTATCGTTAAATTATTCTCCTCCAAGATATAGTTTTTTGTGATTATTATTTTTTCCTTAAAACGAGCCTAACTTTTGGACATCGAGGCAGAAAATGTTCACTGTAGGCGCAATAAAACGATTCGAACATCCTAGCTGTCACAACTAGTGCAGATTTAGGCTCACTTAGAAGACGCATTTAATTGATTTAGGTGTCAATATATTATAAATCAGTATCTGAATACTGGTTTGTAATCGCAAATCGGCCGTCCACATATAAATCACCCAAGCAGTAGACTGACAGTTAGCTATAAGCAGTTACTGGAAACGTACTGGGTGGGTCACGTTACATAAGCCGTCTTTCTACGTAGCAGCTGTGACTTGGGCGTGGGAGAGACTGTCTGCCTAGCATACTAGTGCCGCGGTTGTTCATATTAAAACCAGCGATCGTCATTGTCCACGGTCGTGGACCTTAATGCTGATTACATTGTACATCCTGCTAGCGATTGGCACTGTATACGTGCAACCTACTGCAGTTGCATTACATGGGATACTGCAGTAAGGTTTTATTCCTTTCTTTTATATGCACGGCTTGGTATATTTCAGGATATTTATATTTCAGTGCAGTGCTTTTGCTGGGAAACTATTAAAGTCTCACAGAAATACAGAAATCAATGTCTCAGTCTGTCCTTGCTATTTTCAGCAGGTGCATACTTGTAGTAATGCATTATTTCACACTAAGGGGGAAAGAAGGAGTGTGAAAGTCACCCGGAGACTGGTGTTCCAAGTCCCAATGACATTTTACCTCCTAAGCACTTTACTGGACCTCTAAATTAATTGCATTATGAATATCTGTAAATAAAATTGTCAGCTGAGGAAATATATGCATACACAATTTTGATAATAAATGGAGTAATAATTTGTGCTGTGATTTACAGCGCAATACTTTGTTCCTTTCCTGTCACATTTTCTTACACAATGTAATTAATGTTCTTTATGAAATGAGGCCATCAGTATAGCACTTTAAAATACAGCTGCACGCAACATAAAAATCAAAATGAAACGATATTGTAAATCAGGGCTATTCAAATCACGGTCCTCTGGAGCCATGTCATGCTGATTTTCCAGGCTTCCTTTACCTGTGAGCCAGGTGTGAAGCCTCTGCCCAATCACTATCAGTAATTAAACTTACTACGTGGGAGAGCTGAAAACAAGGCCTGGATTTCGAATCGAGGGCCAGATTTGAATATCCCTGCTGTAAATCATGTGTACATCTGGGAAATAAGTCTGAAGTGTGACCTAGACTAAACAGGTTCGATATGTGGGGGGCATGCTGCCCATGATCATCATGATCCTGTCTGTGATGTTGACCTTGACTCCTTGGAAACCATTGTTTTGTACTTTTTTGAGGTATGTGCTATAATGGTACTTCAAAAGCACTCAAAAATGTGTTGAAAACTAAAGGTAGAAGTAGAACAAGCTTCATTTTGAAAAATTTTCAAAGAAAGATACTGGTCTAGTTTTAATGAAAGCTTGGGTCATGACATGTAACATGCTGTGTTTTTCTATGACGGCCTCATCGCATGATGGCTTTTAAGTCCTTAGCATGACATCTTTCTTCATCCCGATTTCTCCTTCAGACAGTCAAGACCAAGAGCAATTTACTCAGAATTTAAATATACGTCAGGCTGTATGTTCCTCTCAGTCTAAAGGACAGCAAGGAGCAGCGATGCTGTGAAGGATGTTTTGGCTGTAACAGCAGCAACCTTCAGTCATCACACTTTGAGAAACATGATATCCTTACACAAAATGGACCATAATCCTAATCATGGATGACCTTCAGGTCATTGCTAATCAGTAAGACTATTTTCCCCAATAAAACCCTAAAATAATGAATAACAGCAATACGTGTTGACAAAATGACACAGTAATCGCTTAATACATCTTTTGTTAAAGGAAGGAACTTTATTGTTTAGGCAAGTGCATGCCGGATGCTGCAAATTCTTGATCCATTCACAAAAATCAGCACCGATCCAAAATGGTCCCCCACAGAAAAGCCATGCAGCAGATAATCACGTAATAACTGCGTCTATTAATACCACCTGCCAGCCCCTGGATGATAGAGAGGTAGCAGAAAATAGCAGGTGCCTGAGCATTCTTTTAACATCAGCATCAACAGCAGTAAAATTAGAACACTGTGACGCCAGCTTACGTCTGCACTCAGACCCAGGGGAAGAGGCAGGCGCTGCCTAACTGAGGGGGGGGTGGTGGAGGAGAACGGTGGCCTGCAGGTTAGGGGGAAGATGGAGAGCTGATTATCTTCCTTAGACTTACAGGATGATATTTTTTCTTTTAAGGGGAGGTCATGTGCTTTTTATTTATTATTATTTTTTGTTTCCCCTACATTAAAACCAGCAGTCTAGGCTATTTGACAGAAATTTCTGATTGGCTCTTGGGAAATATGATTAATAATTGTGAAAATGGCCAGCAGAGGTGATGGAACATTCGTAACCCAGAGCAAAGATTATGTCACCACGCCTTCGTCCTCATCTGCCAGCATAAATAAACAAATAACATTTTTCAAAATCCGGCGTTGCCGATAAGGATTGCTTTGAATGATGTAGAATTGTGATTTTAACACAAGAAAGCACGCTAAATATTAGCACAGCTTGGTCAAAGGAATGCCTGCTGCATTCGTAGGCACTGCATTGTGTTACGTAGCTGTTTGGGGACACTGCCCATACAGATGTCTAAAGTTATAAACCGTTCAAAATAAAAATTATTGCCAAAAACAACATTACAGAAGTATTTCTAGTTGAAGAGCTCTAGAAAAAAACTGATTCTCTTTAGAGGCTAATCAGAGACACATGGTTGTGTGAACTAGCGAGACTGGAGAATTCACATAATGTGTATGACAGTGAAAGAAACATTTGGCAGTCTGAGTTTGTGCTACTGGATGTAATTTTGCCTCACACCGAGGTCCTCTGGAGGGCTGTTTCCTTGGCAACTGGACAGCTCCGCTTAATGTAGATAGGTAATCCCTGCCCTGGTGACAATCGAATAATATTGTGTTTTGGTACCTAAAAATAGACCTATTAGCAACATTGTCCAATTACAGAGTAACAAAAAAAAAAAACGGAGTTAAACCCACTCCACAAAATATGTACACCTGTAGTTTTTCCAGTTTACTGCCTTCATTCCCCCCCCAAAAAAAAGTCTCAAGAGTGATAGAAAAGAGATGTTTGTTACAGTTGCAAGCTGTGTCCTACATGGGACTGATATAAAGGCAGGCAGCTCAGCAGAAGAGGAGTAGGATACCTGCTATACCTGGAGAGGATTCTTTTAATGGCCAGTAGGCTGTCGAAAACTTATAACATATACGTACACAAAATATTTTAAGCAGAATGGGGCAAAAAACATATATAGTAAACTACCAAATATTTAAGTTTGGGCTTAAGAAAAAAAATCCACTATATTACATACCCACAGATCCCATGATGCACCATTCCCTGACTCCCATTTATGCGGCTGTCAAAAGGGATCTAATTGTTTTTGCATGTATAACACATGTTTAAATTTGGAGAGCAGTCCACGGTCATTTGCATTCCCCTACCATAACACCCATTAAGCAACATTAAGTCTTTGTTATCCCACCTTGACCATTTCACAAAGTAAAAGTGCATTGTAGCAGGAAGTGCATTAAATGGGAACAACTGGCATTCATAGCAATAATAGGAGCAGCGAATATAGAGCCGACATCGCACGGACGACCTGACTCCGGTGAGAGTAGCTGCGCTTCTCCTCCACGTCAGGGACAGCGCTCTAGCTCGGCGGCTCGGTTCTACCCAAGAGCCTCCGCTCGGCATAACTATCGCTCGCTGCCGCGTCCGGCTCTCGGCAGCCATGTCTCGGGCTTACGCGATATTCCTCATCCCGTTTCTCTTCGGGTCGGCCCTGTCGATCTCCTTCTTTTTACCCGTCAATTCTCGCAAATGTCTGCGGGAGGAGATCCACAAAGACGTGCTAGTTACGGGGGAGTACGAGGTTGGCGAGCAGTCCAACACAAAGACCAACCTAAAGGTGAGCGCGCACCGCGGACGCGCAGGGAAACCTCCGCGACAGCCGCTCCGTTTTACAAAAGACGCATCAGCCTTTACATGTAATTAATATCATTTAAGGAATCACCCATCGATTAAGTCAGTAAAACGAAGTAGTTAATTATACAAACGGAAACGAATGAATTCTTTCCATTCGGCTTCCTGCTTTCCTGGTTGCCTTCAATCGGTATTATATAGGTATAATTATAGAAATCGCATCTGTACTCGGTTGTTTAAGAAATCGGCTGATTTGTACCTTCGTGTCGTTTAGTGTTAATTTCGAATTGCTACAGTCTCTCCGCGGATGTTTTGTGTTTCTGCAGCCTGTAATTGAGATATGTACACGTCACTCTAAACCCCGTGTCGCTCCTGACGCGGAAACGCGAGCTGCGGCGTAATGTGCACCAAGTCTGATCCACCGCCCAAAGACCCCTTCCAGAGCACTACAAGTGATCAAACGTTACGACGGAATCCCAAATAATGTTTTGCAAAGATTGTATCTATTGTATTATTCGAACAGTGTTGCATCTATATAGTTTCAGTGAAAAAAGGTGCAAAAGATTAGGAATTCGTCCCCTATGCATTAAAAATAAGTACCATTTAGACGTAAAGTTAAAAAAGCCTTTGTCATTAATTGGTGCTTGCAAATTGAGCATTTAAAATAATTGCATTCTTTTGTAATAAATATGCATCAGCTTGACGTGTAAAAGGTGTGTGTCCCAAAATGAGTCAAACGTTTGTCTCTAAATACAGCTTTCTAAGGTGTTCTGTCTGGTGTGGTCACTAAATTCACTTTGTGTCAGGTGTGACCCGCGATATCCCAGATACTGTTACAGTTGTCATTATATAATCCATGGAAACCAGATTACAGTGACATCACTTATTTGTTTTTGTGTTTTTCTGGATATTTTCTCAGATCACGGATTCCTCTGGTCACATCCTGTATTCGAAAGAAGAGGCAACGAAAGGAAAGTTTGCCTTCACAACAGAAGATTACGACATGTTTGAAGTCTGCTTTGAGAGCAAATTCCCCATGGGTCAGTGCAGGCAGATTCCACTACAATTTCTAATGTCAATCCAGTCCATGTCGTGCTGATTTTTAACCGTTGTGTGACCGTTATGTGATACTAAAAATTATGAGTCTTTTCCACGCATTTGTTATACTGCCACTAGCCACAGTTATTCGTCATGTCCTGCTGGAGGACTATAGATGATTAAAGTTGACCCACCACAAAGTGAGCAATTGTCCTTGAAAGTTGTTTTGACTTG
>JAODJU010000025.1:1802352-1830930 GCA_026776725.1 Gnathonemus echidnorhynchus
GGGGGGTTCTGACTCAAAGACACGTGAGTGGAATGTGCAGGGGGGGCTAGGTTGGGTTTTTTTTTGGGGGGGGGGGGATGGCAGTGGGTTATTTCCCGGAATTTTTTGGCCCCCTTCACAATAAGGCTTTTCATTCGGGGTTCCAGGAACTGGGCGGGTCCCGGACCAGCTGGTCAATTTGGACATGAAGCACGGTGTGGAGGCAAAGAATTACGAGGAGGTAAGTGACTCTGACAGGAGGTGGGGGGGGGGTACAGGATCAGGCTGCTCCTGCTGCTGGCCCAGCATGCACTGCTGCTTCAGCCTTTTCATCTCCCTGGGACTGGAGGTCTGACTCAGATGTGTGCTGGCTGAGGCACGATGAGAAGACCTACTCAGAGAGCATTCACGAGACACCCTTTTAGCCTCGTCTCTCCCCGCCCCTTCCTGAGGTGTGTCCCCCTTCCTTTCCTGGTGCATCCCACCCACCCCTCCATTCTTCCTTTGGCCTTTCGAAGACTATGTCAGTGCAGGGTGGGGCACATGCTCCAGCTCTGAGCGTCACACAAGTGACAGATGGGAAGCAGGCCCTCTTGTCACTTGGCAGGACATTCTGTGTTAATTGTGACCGAGCAGCTTAACCGGTTTGACGTGTGGGAGTTTTGAACCATTTATTTGGATTAATGCAAAGGTACAGGAGCAGCAAAACCTGAGAGTGCTGCTCACGCTCGCGTGACGTTTTTTTAGATCATTTATCCAGAGAAGGAATGAATTTCCTTGGCTTCCTGCCATGGTTTGCAGCACTGGGTGGTTGACGTTATCCAGGTTTCCAGTGCTCTTATGGGAGTTTGTTTTAGTGGGCACAAAGCCCCCCCCTACCCTCTTACTGGGCATTCCTAGTTTTTGATTAGGCCCAGTGGCCTCTGGCTGCTCTCCTCCCCGCCAAATGGTGTAACATTCAATTGGGCTCCATTATATTTGTCCTCAGCAGCCTCAGCAATGTAGACCAGGGTTCCCTCTGAATGTGTGTCTGTGTGAGGCCCAGGAGGGGGTTGGCCATCACATACCAGAAAGATTGTGTTGAGTGTGTCAGCTGGCAGCTGCAGTGTGTCTAGCAGCTGGTTCTGCCGGTGGCCGGCACTGACATCTACTGGAAGGTGCTGGTCATAACACCATGCGAGCGACTTAGCTGCACATCAGCGGACGGCATAATTATCCATGATCCCAAGTCCATATTCAGAAGCATGATGGGAGATTTTTTTTTTCCCCCCTTCCTTCGCTCAGATTGCTAAGGTGGAGAAGCTGAAACCTCTGGAGGTGGAGCTTCGGCGACTTGAGGACCTGTCGGAGTCTATCGTCAACGACTTTGCCTACATGAAGAAGCGCGAGGAGGAGATGAGGGACACCAATGGTGAGAGACGCCTGGCTGGCTGCTATGATTCAGAGGCAAAAATGCACGAATATCAAATGTGACATTCTGGTGATCTTTGTTGGGATTAAATATCTATTCCAGTTAGTTCTTAGGAGGCGATGACCCATGGCAAAGTGACTTATAGTGATGTTACACAAGGTTTATGTATTTGTATATTGTAAGCTGTAATATCATCCTTAGAGCACTACAGGAGCAACATGACACAAGTTTACAGCTCTTTTAGATTTGACAATTAACCTTGAAACTGAAACACTTTAAAGGAGGGTAGGTAATCATTAACAGTATTTAATTTGGGGTTTCTTGTTTGTTTTCCAATTTTAGTTTGAGTCACTTTTTTTAAAAGGGCTTGAAAAGCTACTAAAATCAACTCATGACTCTTAGTTTAACATGTAAGCCTCTGTCCATGTCATACATCGGATTATCATTCTAGCTGTCAGCAGAAACGCACAGGCCATCGAACCCCACCATCCTCCCACGGATAGATTTAATTTCACATCAGATATTGGCTCTCAATCTAGGCGTTATGAGGACTTAAGAGTTGGAATTTTCTTGAGGTAAAGGACATCATGAAAATCATGCTTATCGATTGATATTTCTCTGGTAAAACGACACCTTCAAAACTTTACAAAAAAGATGGAGACAGACATTTTAAGCAATAAGGGGTGTATTGCTGGACTACAATTGGCAGCATGTTTAGCATGTTCGATGCTATAAACTTTAATATAAGTAAACGGAAATAGTTTATCATTTATACAGGTGTTGCACAGGAGATTAAAGACCTATGTTTTGCTGTCCTGCACACGAGCTCATTGACTGTCACCCCCCTCTTTGCAGAATCCACGAACACGCGCGTGTTGTACTTCAGCATCTTCTCCATGTGCTGCCTGATCGGACTCGCCACCTGGCAGGTGTTCTACCTGCGCCGCTTCTTCAAGGCGAAGAAGCTCATTGAGTGAAGCTGTGGGCAACTGAACGAGGGAGGGCCAAGCCTGCGAGGACCACAGCGTGGTGGGGGGGGGGGGGGGTGTGGTGGTAAGCCTGCGGGTTTAATGTACTCTGTTGGAGGGTCCTGTTACCACTGAGATGCTTGTAATTTATTTGGTAGCTTTTGTTTCTGCATTAAGCTCCCAAATTTTCCCTGTCCTTTCCATACCTACCAATGTCGTCTTCATACATGAATGACCTTCATGGACACCCCCAGCTTTCCCATCCCACCCCTTGTCCGTTTGAATGTTTTTCTTAATCTAAATGAAAGATGTTAATAGTTTAAAATTTTCTCCATGCGAGTCCATAAGGCTTTGCTTTATCGGAAATTGTAGGTGGAATACTTGACCAAAAGTGGGTCATTCATAATTTCCCCCTTTGTTGAATTTATTTTGTCACAGTTAAGAGGGAAAAATTATTAGAATTTCTTGCTCCTGGGATTTTATGTCGGCCTGCAGCCATTTTTTTTTGTTTTGTTTTTTACTCTACTCTAAATGAAAATGGACTTGAAGCGAATGGCTTGCATTGTGGCTGTTAGGGGTCTGTCTCACATACCTACATGGAAAATGAGCCACCCTTTCATATAAATAAGGTAACACTGGTCGATTACATACTGGTCGAAGCAAACTTTTTTTTTTCTAAATGATGTGCTGTAATTTTAACAGTAATGTGTACCAGCCACAGGTATAAAATTAAAGTACCACTTTGTGGAGAATGCAGCTCTTAATGGAAATAAAGTTATTGTTTCAGCTGACAAGATAAAGCAGCATGACTCATATCATAGTTGTGAAGAATCCTGAAAAATATACCCAGATGTACAGCTATTTTGCTAAAATGTCGATGCCGCCCCTGACGTGTAGGTCAAGTGTCATCCTTTAAGGGTTTGTAAACCCCTGATGCCCCCTCCCTCATATTTTTCCCTGTTGCATTTCCCCTCTGACATCTGTTAATCCTGGGTGATTATGTACATTACAGTTCACACTGTAACGGATAAGATAATCTTGGCGGGTTTACAAAATAAAATTTTATAAATATACATTGTCTTTCCTTTTATTAGCTACCTTCCCCTCGAAAATGCCTGTTGTTTTTAACTGAGAGAGCTTTAGATGTTATAGAAAATAGCTACAACTTGAGACTGATTTAAATGTATCTGGTAGTATTATGATACTAAAGGTATTTTCCCCAAAATATACATGTTCATTTATTATCATCGAAATGCAGAACAAACGGATAAATTAAACCGACCCCGGAACAGTTGGTACAAGGGCCTGCTGCAATCACGTGACCCGGAAGTCTGTTTACGTACGTATACACCAGCTTAATGGTTCCGGGTAACGAATTGGTCAGCTAAGTAATATATTTGCGAACACGTTTGCTAGAAAAATATGCCGGGAGGCGATAGGGAAAGCGACCTTTCTGAGCGAACAGAGGCTTTCTTGGTTGAGCTGAAGCGGAGTGGTAGCGGAGCGGGACCATTCCGGGCCTCGGTAGAAACCGCCAAAGAGACAGCAGCGTTACTGCGAAAGATTACAGCGCAGGCACGATGGAGCAGTGCAGGTCAGAAACCTTCATCACTGTTCGTCTGCAGGCACTCTGCAACCACTTATGATTACGTTTTACTTACTGAAAATGTTTAATTGCTTTTTGACACCCCCGTTTAACAACATTATGTGCGTCATCATGTGGTTAGCAGGTCATCCCTGTCGTGTTATACAATGAATACACCTACTTGTTGAAACGATTAGCGTGCCTTAGTGTCGACGTTTGAAATGCGATGTAGGCGATCTTATGGAAATCGTGCGCAAGGAGGGGAGGAGAATGACAGCTGCCCAGCCGTCAGAGACCACTGTAGGGAGCATGGTGAGGAGGGTACTGAAGATCATCAGAGAGGAGTACGCGAGGTGAGGGGGCGCCCGTCTTTCCCTGCGGCGCGAAGGCGTAGTCACGCCGCAAACGTGAGGAACACTGAGCACTTCATGCACTGAACTCCATACGTCAAGCTGCCCTACGGCTCTGCGTCAGTACGCCCGTGACGCACGATGCCGTGGAGGCAGCAAGAATTGCTCTATGCAAAACTCGAGTTTATGACACGTTTACCTCAACAGTATGCCCCGTCCCCCACCCCAGGTCTCAGGGGAGCAGGGAGGAGACGGATCAACAGGAATCTTTACACAAGCTTTTGACCTCAGGAGGCCTGAATGAAGACAACTTCAGGCAACATGTCAAAGACCTTAGATTAAACGTCATAGAGGCCATAAACGAACTGCTTACAGAACTTGGTGAGACTACACTTAGTATTATGTAATTTTGAGAATAAAAATAGGGTTGCAATAGCCTCTTAATATTTGTAATATGGTCAGTGATCTAGTATCAGGTATTTTATTCTTAAGATACTCACAGTAATGTTTCATTTGGTGGGAGATGTTCTGCAGTGTCTCCTAAAGTACTACAGTAAAAATATCCATCTGTATAATTCTGTATAAGTTGCTTTGAATACAAATGTCTTCAAAGCAATGAAAGATGTATCGTGCCTTTGGATTAAGTTTTTGTGTTCCTTACCGTGTGGCAGACATAACTACAGAGAACATCGCCATGCAGGCGCTGGAGCACATCCACTCCAATGAAGTCATCATGACCACTGGCCGCTCTCGCACTGTCGAGGCCTTCTTGAAAGACGCCGCACGGAAGCGGAAGTTCCACGTCATAGTGGCTGAGTGCGCTCCTTTCTGCCAAGTAGGCAGCCCCGACCTGAGTCCGAAAAACCCATCCGACTTGTTTCATGTCAAAAGGCCTAATTTAAACCAGGATGTCAATAACACACACATCCATCTGTTTTTTTTCTCCAGGGTCACGAAATGGCAACCAGTCTTTCAACAGCTGGCATTGAGACTACAGTCATTCCTGATGCAGCGATATTTGCTGTGATGTCTCGAGTAAACAAGGTGCTACCTCATCATTCACACAGATGAGCATTTGTGCGAGTTGAAGTTTGTGAATTGCATAATTTAGGTTACTTGTAATTGAGATCTAAACTTTATAGATGGGTGTAAATATGTATATTAATCATTTCTTTCCATATTTATCCTGACAATTTTGTTCTGTTATGGTCAAACAGTTAGACAAATGTCACATCTAGAAATTTATATAATTGTGGGATGTTGACAATTATAAATTCACCCTTATTTCATTTTAAATAAATACTGAATGACAACACAATGGATAAACAGCTAATTAAAACGGGAAAATATGGAGTCTCACAATAAACATTAAAAATCCTTTGTTCGTATTTAAGGAAGCTAGGGTTTGTGTTTCTGAATTTAAAAAGGTCTAACGCACACTGTTTAAACAGGTCATAATCGGCACGCAGACAGTGCTGGCCAATGGGGGTCTACGGGCCGTGAATGGGACTCATACGCTGGCCCTGGCAGCCAAACATCACTCCACTCCCCTGATTGTCTGTGCTCCCATGTTCAAGCTGTCCCCGCAGGTAAGGTCTCCTCTTCCCCCACCTCCCCGCGCCTCTGATCGCCCTCCATCACTGGCACGCATTAACATTCCTGCTTTTCCTCTTCACTCAGTTCCCTAATGAGGAAGATACCTTCCACAAATTTGTCTCCCCGCAGGAAGTGCTTCCATTCACTGAAGGTAAGGATTCCTTTTCCTTCTGTTACGTATTTTTTCTCTCTAAATTGCTATCATGACTAGGAATGCCTGAAATGGCCGGTGGGTATTTACCACCAGTCAAACCAGTGTTTGTGTGGGGCCGCTGAAACCTCAAAGCCAGCCCTGCCATCCATGACCGCATACACCGGACACACAGTAGAGCCATGCATACGTTCCCTGCCTTTCAGGGGAGATCCTGTCCAAGGTGAACGTGCATTGCCCCGTGTTTGACTACGTGCCTCCTGAGCTCATCACCCTCTTCATTTCCAACATTGGTGGCAATGCCCCCTCTTACATCTACCGCCTTATGAGTGAGCTGTACCACCCAGAGGACCACGAGCTCTGATTCTCCCTGTAAATAAAAGACCATATTTAATTCTGTCTGGTTTGCTGTAGCTGACTTTGTATTAAACTTGAAGGAGAATGTATTTGAAATACTGAAATTGTGCAGAGCTGTACTCATTTAATAAATAATGTATAAATAAGCAGCTAAAATTCACAGCAGAGGGGAATCTAATGCCCAGTCTTGTTTCTGCAATGTTGCCTCGTAGCTTCTTGTCTTCCTTACTCGTTCCCATGCCGTTTCCAGGCTTGGTACCTCAACCTGAGCTTCTTTAGGTTTGGCTTGGGAGGCCTCTGTATAAAAAAAAACATAATGGGGGTTTGCAAAATGGCGGCGCACACAGGATCTCTGATGCTGAACCGATTCCTGTCATTATAAATGACAAATACTGGTTTGCTTGTGGCAGTCATGCTACGGTGCAGTTTATCAAATGATTTTGAAACATGAATACATCTGTCCATCCAGCTGCTTATCCTATGGAGTGGGGATGCACTACAAAGTTAGTGTTACATATCCAGCATTAATTGGCTAGAGTCAGTTAACCCTGATTGCTGCAATCAACATTCAACAGTACTGCAGTCCTGGGCAAAAAATGGGCCAAACCTTTCAATGGTCTTAAACAGTGTTTGCCAATCCGGTCCTTGGGGACCCGCAGCAGTCCACATTTTTGCTCCCTACATGGCAGGAAGCTGGGAGAAAGCAAAAACTTGGACCGTCTGTGGGTTCTGCAGGACTGGGTTGGGAAACACTGGTCTTAACCACAAAATTATTGGTCAGAGTCCTATATGGAGTTGCATGTTGAATCTTATTTTATTGTATACAATGACAATAAAGAAATTAAATTCAGATAAATAGCAAGAACATACATTTAAAAAATACCCTTCTGAGACCTGTGCTACCATTTGCTTGCTGCTGCAGTGAACTGTCGAAAGGAGAAAGCTGGAAACGGAAATTCACTTAGACCGAGATGAAAAGATTTAAATGTTTGATAATTCAAAGTAACACATCTGGGTGTTCAAAATTTTCCAAAGTATCTTCTATTTGCTGTTGAAACTGTTAAAAGTGTCATGTTTTGCAATTTTGGGTCAGGAGTGGATGTCGGTGTTTATCAACCCGGTAAGTTAACTAGGTTTGTCTGTACATGCCTGCATAAAAGGGGTGGAGCTGGCATATTGCAAACTAAAGACACAAACTAAAATTAGGAGGTAGGTAATACCTACCCTGCTTGGAAAACTACTGTCAGCACTCTAGCACCCCAGAAAGGTGCCTTAAAGGAACCAACGACGAATATCAGTATCGGGATAAAAACATTTCAATTCATTTGTTTCGGATTGAAATGATTTTTAGTGAAAGGGCGGCTTGTATATACATTTTTGGTGAAAGGGTGGGACTTACACCTACTTTAAGCCAAAAGTCTGCTCTTAAACCTGCTCGGAGCAAGTTAGGCGTGCAGCGTAAAATGCCATGATAAATAGTGAGCTACGATTCACAGGAGGCAAAACTCAGAAGTAAGCCTCAAGAAAGCTCGCTAAGCCAATAAACCTACTTTGTAGTATACCCCTCTGGTCAGGCTTATGCAGAACGGAGGGTATAATATAATTTCTAACAAAAAAAATCACATACAGCCTCAGTTAATTGGTAGGTACAGTAGTGAGTCATAGCCAGGCTAATTTCACTCAGACCTCTACATCCTGCTATGGCAATACAGACCTGCTGCTCAGTGTCCAGGTGGAGCAGGTCAGCCAGCGGCACCATGGAAGGCCGCCCGTGGGCGCACTGGAAGGGCAGTTTGCAGGTGGACAGGGAGCCAATCAGGCTACAGCATTCTTCCCTGCTCAAGCTGGCATTGAATTTAACGGCTCCTGTTAGTGTGATAGCAGTAACACTGGCTGGCAGGAGAGACAACACTGACACTGCATGTAGCTCATAAATGGTAGCTTATCTATACGGCAAACAGCACTACTGTAAATCTGGAAAACATCATGGTACAAGGTAGCGTACAGCTGTAATGCAGGGTTGTTCCAAATTCTGTTTGCGTGAACGTGAAGCACAGCAGACTGTAAGATGAGGCAGTCTGACAGCTCGATATGGGAGTACATGGAGTGAGCGGGGAGTGTTTCTGCGAGTGGGCTGTGGCGGCTCACCATGACAGGCCTGCGAGGCCAACACCTTCAGTACCGTTAGAGGCAGAGTCCCTCGCACCCGGCCGGCGGAGCGCAGCAGCTGTGAGCGTGGGAGGAACTAGTGAGAGCAGTCCTGTGTGAAACTAAAACTGAGGGCCTAGCTTAACACTACAAAAGGAGTAACACTGCCACCTAGTGGAACGATTGTAATTAATCTGAAGCAGAAACTGGATTTGGGCTAGACGTTTCAATGGTCATAAACTGCATTTGTACACATACTTTTGTCATGATTATAGCAATGCTCACCTCAAGCTGTTCTTGAATGTACTCCTAGAAGTAAGAAAGAAAAACACACTATTTAAATAATGGTTTCATGGAACCTGAAATCAAAATGGTGATCAAAATCAGTCTGTACCTATAATCAAAGAATTATTATACCAGCGTTGCTGCTGTGGAGAAGATTCTCACCTCCACAATATCCTTGGTGACGGTTTGCCTCCCATGGCGAAGCTCACTGGCTTCCCTCTCCACAAAACACACGGGCACCTTCCCCACCAGAACACGAGGCTCCTCTGCCTCCACAAATTTCATCTCTAGCCCCAGGCCCCTGAGGAACTGTGGGCAGGACCTACAGAGCCACAGCCACCATTACAAACACTTTGATTACAACACTGACCAACCCCATGGCTTCAGGGGTGGTCTGTAAATCAGTTATCCAATAAGAACCTAGCATAGCTGGTCCTGACCTAAGCAGCCTCAGTTCTTCCTCTGTGACGACAATCTCGAGAGGTGGCGACACATTGGAGGAACGCAGCTGCTTCTGGCCTAGAAACTCTGGATCATCCTCATAGGAGTCTAGAGAAACAGAGCATCCTGTATGTCACAACCCATCTGTTGAGGATCCCTTAACTGGAGATCAGAACACTGCAGTATGACGGTCACTGTAAAGATTTCCTCTCGCTACCGAGAAGCCAGGTTCACCTGCTGTGAGGCTCTCCAGACGGACTCGCTCGTGAGCAGCGTGCTGGTCCACCAACACCAGCAAGTTCCCTGAAGTTTCAGAAGAACACGGCGGACATGTTAACTTGCTGACTCACCACTGACTGAAAACTCAGAACATTTGGTGAATCGTAATAACCAGACACACACGCATAAACAAAGAGGAACACAGAAGAATGTGGAATGATACTTTCCTTCAGTATCTCTGCAGTTGGCATCCTCCTGGTCTCTTGTGTTAATCAGACATGCAAGAAACTTCTTATCCACTTGATGAATCACCTAAAGACACAATAATACAACATTAAGACTTTGGACATAGTGTAAGTTTCTTTAATTATGTGGTTACACGTTTTAAACTTTACATAATTTATATTTTGTTATGCTTTAAACATTACAGCAAAGCACCAAACGTGTAAATCTAGACAATGCAGGCGTGCGTCTGGTTCACAAAAGCACTTAGTGATGCTCAGCCTCTTGCCTTCATGGACAAAATCATGTCCTTCGTGAAGCGGTAAGGGTAGAGGATGTTGTGGATTTTCACAGCTAGTCCTTCAGCTTGACCGGTGGTCACATCTACTGCAACCTGGCGGAAGAGTCGTCATACATCTGAACATCATTTATTAACATAGGATGTTCTCTTCCATCGGCTTCCAGGGGCACAGATGGCAAGTGCGCCTTATGCTGCAAATTCTTTTGCTATATATTTATACAGATTTGGGAAAAAAAATTTGGAGATCACAGCAAAATTCTGTTTCCCTCATTTTTCAATTCATGGGTGTATGTCTGCGAATAATATATTTAATTTTGCAAAGTACAGCCTGGTTCTTCTCTGTTTCTCTTAATGAAGGGCTTCTTCCTTGCTTTATGGAACTTCAGTCCTGCTTCTAGGAGCCTGATACACACTGTCCTAGCAGGGCACTTCACACCACTTAATGTTTCCCATTCCTTTTGAAGGTCTGATAAGCTGACAGTCATCTCTGGCATTAGAATGTTGCTTCCGCCCTTTACCTGGCTGGTTTCTGGTCATTCCCAGTGTCTCCTGCTTTACCTTGTTCTTCTGTACTGCTATATTAGAAATTTTGAGCCTGGAAACAACCTGCTGCTCAAAGTAACCTTATGCCAGCAGAACCAGGATTAAACCAGGATTTATAAATGCAGATTTTTTTTATATGGTCTTTTCCATTTTTTCCAGAGTCGTATCTGGATTTAGGGGGAAGCTTAAATGTCGGCTCAATTATCAGCTTTCATGGTTTTATGCAGACGAATGGAATCACAAATCATCTTCCTCACCAATACGCCTGAATGATACCATAGTTTAAGTCTGTATGCGAGGACTCAGGTTTACCTCGGGAGGTCGAACAAACACTGGATTTTCCCACTTTGAGTACAGTGAGGACAGAGAGTCTGCAGACTGAGGTTCATCTGAAAAGCAGAGAAACACACCGTGGAACATGGCCATGCCTACTGAGAGAAAACCTAAATGGACACAACATGGTGTGACTGCTTGGATCCCCGTGGCTTTGTTGTGGCATGAAAAGCTCACCTTTCTCATCCAGGCCTGAACTAAGTACTCTCTCTGCTCTGGATCTGGGCAGGAAGGGCAACACTAGCTCTGCTTGAAATGGGTAACACCTGTACTCAAAGCCTACAGAGGAAAGCAAGCTGTGCTGAAAATACTCGAGGTCTTTAAAGCTCACATATTCAAAGCTTCTATGGAGGTATTTTCTGTCGTCTCTTTTCTCTGGAATTTCTGTGCTTTTGTCTATTGATACACTACATGGAATAACAAATAGTTACACAAAACCAATTCATAATTTTGAAGAAGTCAATTCTGACAGCAGATTAACATATTTCCCAATCACTAACATTTATTATAAGGAAATGTGTTACAGGGAATGTAAATCAGTACTGTCTGAAGAAAGCCTTTATGCAATTCAATTTATTTGTAACATTAGACCATCATGCGGTATAAACAATCTGCTTTCTTCGACTTACCATTTCTGGAGATGACACTAACGGCCATGGTGGTGACATCGCTCACACAGGGCACCTGGGTATCTTCCACAGAAGGGGCCTCATATTTACTCAGACCTGTTATCTTGTTGATGTAAACTAGCTTCCCCACAGCATCATCAAAGTGCTCCACCCAGTCGCTGGAATCCAGTACCCCAGTATCATCCATGTCTTTTTTTATTCCCTTAATTGTTCCTTGTGCCTGCAGGACATCCTCACTGGGATTTATCCCCTCAGCTAGAGGGGCATCCAGTCCCTTTTCAGTGGCCATTTCAGCTGAAAGAACACTGTTTTCCTTAATTGAGAAAACAGGGGTGGATACATTTTCAGCATTTAAACATGCATGCTTTAAGCAGTCTTGGGTATCTTTATGTTTTTCAGCTGATGGGCCAAGCCAGTTAGCATTAGCATCTAGAACGCTGTTATCCACTGAGGGATGAAGCACATCAGATGGTTGTTCTTCCTTATCGTAGAGTTGCTCAAGTTTGTCCCTACTTCTGCCACCAGCATTTGGAACATGGTTTAACGGTACAGTCAGGGTACTGCTCTCATTACCTATCCGGTGCTTTTTTAAGTGCGACAGCTTGCCAGCCAGTGAACTCTGGGACGGGGCAGGTTTAAGTATGGTGTCTTCTGAAAGTGAAGGTAGAGTGTCTTCTTGAGATGTGATAACCGTTTTAAAAGTGTCATTCAGCTGGCCCTCTGCAGGAGATAAACACTTCCCTGCAATGATTGGAGTATTTCCGACATGTGATGTTCTATCTTCAGGAGCCATTTCAACATCATCATCATTTACAATGTCTACAGGAACAGGCTGTGTTTCTGACTGCTTTCCATACTTTCTTCTAAATCTGTCTAGTGATCCAGCCTGCTTTGTTAAAACTACTTTTGGGCATGGCATTACCTTGGAAATCTTATGTTTCCCGAGAGGAAAGCCATTAAATCCACTGTCACTGATAACTAAATGCCTGGAATCCTCTAATTTCCTCTTTGTTGCCAGAGAGACGTTTTCATGAACTTCAAATGCTGAACCCCTGCTCTGCTGCTTAATGGCATGGCATGTCAAAGCACCACTGTGTCTCGAAGGCTGCATCACCGAGGTAAACTCATGATCTTCAACAGGGCACTGAGGGAAAAGATCTTGAGCTGAAATCGGTCCAGGTGGACAAAACTTACTAAGTCCTGCCTGTTCTATTGGTACCTCTTCAGTATGTGTTTGAGGTATTACATGTGTGATAAACCCTAATGAGCCCAGCTGCAACTTATTCAAGCAAGGATCATTTGCCTTGTCAACCTGAGCTTTCAGACCAGTATTTTCAGATGAGGTTTTACTGGATGTTTTATAAAAGTCAGAAGGCTCCTGCTCTGCGATATACACTATCTTCTCACTTCTTTCTCTTTCAAATATTTGACTTTCACACTGTTTTACCCTTTCAGTACTTGAACTGCACACTAGTTGATCAGCTCCTGAATAAGGACTGCCTAGTCTTCCTGCTATCTGAGGACTATGATGTTGTTCCTTATCCCCTGAAAGCTCAAGCAGTGGTCTGCCAGTTGTGATTAATGTGCTGCACTGGTCTTTCCAGCTGTCCTTTTTTACGTGAACTGGACTGGTTGTACTCATGGGAAGTTCGCTTGCTAATTCCATACCTCCCAAAGCATCAGTGTTACTGATATTTTTATTCAAACTATCAGTCATCTGCTCTGACTTGTTGACTTGTTCTGTCCCATTAATATTGTGTGCCAGTCTCCTGTACACAGCTTTAGATTCAAGTGTTTTCTCATCATACCACGTTCCTGTAAAGCAAGGTACCGCAGTAGGAATCCTTCCCACACTGTCCACTGTCCTACCTAGGCTGGCCAGAAGTTGATTCACACTGTTCCCAACAACACAATCCTGGGTGCCCTCAGGTGAAAGTTCCGTATCCAGATTCTCTCTGGTCAGAAACTTTTTGACCCCTTCTTCCACACAGAACAGCACACTCTCCCAATCTTTAAATTCAATTAGGGTCTTGGCTGGGTCAAGGCATACGTCATACCCTGAATAAGGGCATTTAATGTTAATCACATATATGGCATACTGCTCTTGCCCCCCTTTTTGCTTTGGGCTCCCCAAGACAGATGACACACCAGGGCCACCATTCAGCCTGCTGGCACCACAGACCCCCTTCAGGAGTGAATTCAGCAGTTTATGAATGTTTGTTTTCAGGACAAGTCTGCTATTGACAAATAAGTACTGAAGGCTGCTGTTGTAGTGACCCTCACGGCCAATGTATCCATTGAGTTCAAACTGGCCATGAGAGAAGCTTACCTCCCCCAGCTTCTGGGCCTTCCCCAGGCCATGAATTTGTATGAATCTGTGGTAGGTGCTTCTGGCCTTGGAGAGCTGCACCACCATGGCTCCGGAACAGTCATTCTTTAAGGTGAAGGAGACAGATGGATGCATTAAGGAGAGGGCTTCCACCCTCCGTTTGATGCGGTCACACTCAAGCACAGGGTCTACCCTTTTTCTTCTTACAGGCATGTTGTGAAAAAAGTTACATATCACCACTGTTGTTCCAGATGATGGTCGGGTAGTCCCAGCCTCAAATACATCCAAGCCCTTGCCCTCCTTAAAGACCTTGACAAATGTTTTCACTGACAGTTTTGTCCTTGAGGAAATCTCCACCAGTGTGGCAAGAGAGGCAATGCTAGCAACTGCCTCCCCTCTGAAACCATAGAAGGAGAGATTCTCCAGGTCTTCCAATGATGTGCATTTACTTGTGTAGTATCTGCTTCCCACTCTTTCCATGTCATCTCTCTCCATCCCGGAGCCGTTGTCTATGACCTGAACTTTGCAGGCCTCCATGTCCATCCTGACAGCAATGCATGTCGCGCCGGCATCTACACTGTTTAAAACGAGCTCTTCCACACATTGCTGTAATGATACTATCGCAATTCCAGAGCGAAGTTTTGCTTGGACTTCTTCTGACAAGCACTTAATCATTATTTCAGAAATTTCCTTCTCTGACAGTTCATTTTTTGTAAGTTATTTCCGAAATGCGGCGAACTAACTCGGTTACTCGAACGTCAGTTCACCCAAAATCACTTCTTGCTTAGCTAGCTAACTGGCAAATTATAAAATATACGAATGCTTTAGGAAGTTATTTGCTAGATATATACGTAAAAAGTGTATTTTTTGTGGTCGGTCTGGTTAATTTTAGTTGTCTGCATCGGATAGATAACCATATACTGAGATAGCAGGTAGATTTCAACAGAAATAACGGTATTTAACTGTCATTTTAAATAATATCGTACAAGATGACACTGCGCTCAATATTTATGTTAAATAAAACTTTTTTTTAAAAAAAAAGCATGCGGTAACTCCCGTAATGACACTTATTAACATAAGCCCATGGCTTTACTGGCCGTACATAATTTCTTCTGCACACGTATTTACCTCGATCCTATTGCTACTCGCTAGTGTCGGCAGTCCAGTGTTACTCCGTTTAATGTTTACATGTAGTACACAGGTTCATCATTTCCGTCTACCGCCCCCTACCGATACGGAGGACTCGATCGTCAAAGCAGTTTGATTTTCGTTGTGCTGTCCATTCTAAACAGTTGGAAAATTGTTATATAAGCGGGGTATTTTGCTTAAAATACATCCTCATATTTTAGATAATAAAATACGTTTTCTTTTTCTCTAATGAAATATATATGGAGACTAAGTGTACAAGTATATATTTAACCTAATAATTCAAACACCAGACTTTGAGGCTTATTTATTGCTCCACATAGTGTTCTGTAAAGGACAACCATATTTTCATTACACAGAAAGATATACCAATATATACACACATCGTCTATGTCATCTTTTTGCATCAGTATTAATTACATTTTAAAGTACTTGTACTGCCGTACACAATAAGTTAAGCACACACATTTATCACACAAAATGTTCTTGATACAAGCAGCCACACAACTAGCAAATTCAGCATAAAAAATGATTTTAAGTGATAAGCTTTAAACATGAGTATTCTGAAAACTTGCATCAAGTTATTTTCAAGTACGAACAATTTTGAAATTCGTGTGCTCCAATGTATCGATTTTCCTTTCGTTCTTAAACTCGGCCTTGGTTATCTGAGACTTGGGACTGCCGGTGGTCTTCAGCCACTCCTGCATCTGTTTCACCTTCATACTCGGGCCCTGAAGCTGGCCCTGCACTGTCCCAGACTTCGTGTTTTGCACCCAGCCAGCCAAGCCCAAGTTCGTTCCCTCTGCCTGGAAGAGTACGCAGTCACATGACGGCATATATTTTAATGATATTATGCATGCGCAAGGTTTTAGAAATAAACAGGCTCAAAGTAGTATAAACAGGGCGAACTGCTTTAAAAAAACCACACACACACAAACAGTCGTTTCAAACAAATACAGAACGGTATTATCAGACATGTTCGACTGCTTTATTACAATATAAATACAGAGAATTTTACTGCCAAAATATATAGCTTCGTAAAATGATCATTACCTGGGTGTATTTTCGGAAAAACACGCCCTGAACTCTACCAAATATTTCATAATCCACTGATATCAGATCTTCTTGATCAGACATCACAGAGCTCTAAAAGAAAACATACGACAGACAGAAATCTTTATTATAACACACCGTGGTAATGCAGCTAAATAAGGGACATTGCTACATGTTTGCTAAGTATGAAACCGATATCCCTTATTCAGCTGGCTAAAATTCTTAAATTCGCCCCAAAAATACCTTTAGAACCAATAACAACCTGCAAGGTTGTGTTCTCATAGCAAGTGACTAATTAGCTAAAAGCATTTCAACATGAACTGATTATGCAGCAGAAGTCTTGAAAATACTTACGTATGACCTTTGCAAATTTGATATATTAAAAATGCGGTAACTACCTAGGTTTGCCGGGTTACACGGCTCGCACATCCGGGGTAACGGAAACCATCCACGTGTTTTGCTAGAACCAATCACAGCATTGGAATTAGTCTACCTCATAACAACAATAAGGGATGCAAGGGGATGAGAGTGGTTTCTAAGCAACGGACACCAACAAATGGATATACGGACTTTGAGCAATACTGACTATAAGCATAGGTAGCATTCGGTTTAATTTATGTTTCCTGCTCTTTATATAATAAAATACATATAAAAGGACAAGACTACTTTAGAACTACTAAATCATTAAACCGCAAGAATTAATGCATCTAAATGATTATCATTTTACCGATACACTTCGCTCAGTACCCATATAGTAACATAATCAGCCCGATTATGCTATAAATTGTTGTAGTCCAATTTTACTAGGGATCCAGGCCGGAGAAACACTATCGTGCATAATTTTTTGTTGCATGAAATCAAAATCACGAAATTATCGACATTATAAAAGACAAACGAAAGCTGCATCTGCCGGACACTAATGAAGGTTTCTGGTGAGTATATATTTTGAATATGCAATGCTTGAATATATTCTGTGCAGTTAACCTATAGTTTCTTATCACCTTTTCTTAAGATTTCTTTTTCCTAAACAACCTTTTAAAATCCTTCAAAGTGGTTGTCAAGTTACTGGAGGGTTCATGGGAGCTTGCCCCACCAGTCTACATGTGCTTTCTGGACATATGGAAAAGGCATATGACCGTGTCCCTCAGGGGGTCCTGTGAGGGCTGTTTCGGGAGTATGGGACACAGGGTCCACTGTTGCGGGCCATTAGGTCCTTTTACAAAGAGAGCAAGAGTTTGGTTCGCAATGCCAGCAATAAGCCAGAATCTTTCCCGGTGTGTGTTGGATTCCGTATGGGCTGCCCTTTGTAACCAATTCTGTTCATAGCTTTTATGGGCAGAATATCTAGGTGGAGGGTGGCACAGTGGCTAGCACTGCTGCCTTCTGTGTGGAGTTCACACACTCTCCCCATTTTCACCGGGGGCTCCAGTTTCCTCCCACGGTCCAACAGCATGTAGGATAGGTTGATTGGTGAGTCTAAATTGGCCCAGCAGTTGTGCGAGTGTGTGCGCCCTGCAGTGTGTTGTCGACTGCCCAGGGTTGGTTCTTGCCTGTGCCCATTGTTCCCAGTGGTTTCAGAAAATGGATGGATGGAATTTCTAGGTGTAGCCAAGGGGTGGAGGGGGTCTGGTTTGGGGGTTTCAGGATCGCATCTTTGTTTTATGCGGATGATGTGGTCCTGCTGACATTGTGGGGCTGTGACCTGTAGCACTGGGGCGGTTTGCAGCTAAGTGTGAGGTGGCCGCAATGAAGATAAGCACGTCCAAGTCTGAGGCCATGGTTCTCAATTGGAAAAGGGCGGATTGAGTGGGGGAAGAAGGGAACAGGAGATCGACAGACGTATTGGTGCAGCTTCGGCAGTAATTTGGACGCTGTACCATACTGGGTAATGATCAAAAGAATGAGATCGCTGATACAAGTGGCAGAAATGAGTTTCCTCCACAGGGTGTTTGGGCTCAATCTTAGACATTTGGGAGGGGCTCAAAGTAGAGCTGTTGCTCCTCCACGTTGAAAGGAGCCAGTTAAGGTGGTTCTGGCATCTAGGTAGGATGCCTCCTGGACGCTTCCCTGGGGAGGTGTTTCGGGTATGTCCAACAGGGGCATACCCAGGACAATCTGGAGAGATTACATCTCTTGGCTGGCTTGGGAACGCCTTGGTATTCCCCCGGTGGTGTTGGAGAAGGTGCGAGAGAGGTCTGGGCATCCCTGCTTAGATTGCTGCCCCTGCGACCCGACCCCAGATTAGTGGCAGAAAATGGATGGATGGATGAATGGTTGTCAAGTTGTAAACCATGTTATTCAAAGGAGTTAACAGTCAGACCATAAATAAAACAAGCATCACCAAAATGTTATGTATGTTTTTAACCAGGTGTTCCTATGAAGCATGACTTTACAAATGGCACCAAGTCCACACTCAGTACTGAAACTTCCAACAGTGATCCATGAGGGGAGAGACCAGTGGTCTTCCAGAATGCAGCTTTCACAGTCAAATTTCCTTCAGAACCAAACTGAAGAAAAGGAGAAGAAAATGATGACTATATATGAGCAGAAGCAGCAGGCTGCATTAGACAAAGTAATGCAGAACATTTCCCACAAGAACTATTCACCAGAACAAAAGAGTAATTCTGCAAAGACTAGATATGATGGTGTCTATTATAAGAAACATTACTATGGTGATAGGCCAAAGATAACCACTGATGAAGAAGGGGCCTTTTCGCTGAAACCGGTTTACTATAAGAGATCTTACAGTTGGAACATGTCTAGGACTAATAATGATGCAAAGTCTTTGAAACCTTTGGATATGCCAAGAATCCCTCCCCCTGTTCCATCTTTACCTCTCAGTTATACAAAAACATCTGATGAGAAATATTTAAAGCCATATTCCTGGAGAAAGTTTCCATTAGACCAGCCCGCCGCAGAGGTCTCGACATGGTCCAAGGGTAACACACCTCAGGGACCACAAGGCAAGCAATGGAGGCAGGCCAAGGAGGAAGAGAAGGACCAACCATGGTTGGCTGAAGACATACGCAGGAGGGAGGTTGCCCTGAAAGAGAAACTCAGGAGGACTGAAGGCAAGCTGAGAAGGATCCAACAGGAGAGGGCAGCTTCTACAGGGGAGAGGGAAAGGTGGGGGAGACGAGGAGCGGAGTTGGAAAAGATTAAAATGGACAGGGGAAATTGAGAGGAGACAGAGTGGTAGAGTTGGTGCAGTTGACTGGGATAGGAGAGATGGCATGATGGAGAGAGAGAGAAGGATGGATGAAATGGAGAGAAAAGAAAGGTGGAATAGAGAATTTGAAAGAAGTGAGAACAGGGGTGCAGAGTGGGAAAGGGAAAGGAAGGCAAGGCTAAAGGAGGCAGAAATGGTGAGTGAGAGGAGGATGAAGGAAAGACAGCAAGACAGAGAATGGAAGCAGACTGTAAAAAACAGAGAGCCAGAGAGACCAAGTTGGGGAGAGTGGGAGAGGAAGAGGGAGCCACTGAAGGAGAGGGGGACAGAAGATGGGTGGGAAGGGGAAGGGCAAGAGGGTAGGGATAAGGTGAGGGAAGGAGAATGGGAATGGAGAACAAGGAATATGGGGGGAGAGAGGGAAAGGATGTGGGTGAAAGAAAGGGGGAAAATAAAGGAGGGAGAGTGGGAATGCAGAGAAAGAAGAGAGAGGATAAGGGAAGCAGAGTGGGAAAGGCTAAAAGACCGGGACTGGGAGCGGGACCAGGTGAGGACACAAAGAAATGGCCGGGAGAGGAGCCAGAAGGTCCTCCGGAGGACAAGCCTGAACAGCAGTAACGGGAGCCCACCTTCAGAAGGAGCCATGATTCCTCATGCGAGATCCATGCACCTTACGGAGCAGCTGGAGCAGCCAAGTCTGGGGGAGGGGCCTAGCCAGGGGGAGGGGCCCCAGCTCCTGCCCTGCAAGCACTGCCACAGGAGCTTTGCCACTGAGCGCCTGGAGCGCCACCGGAAGGCTTGCGAGAAGGTGCACCATTCCAAGAGAAAGGTCTTTGATTCCTCCAAGTACAGGGCCAAAGGAACAGACCTGGAAGAGTTCATGAAGACCAACACAAGAAGCAAGACACCAGAGGTAAGATAACCCTGTTTGATTTGATTAAATCCGACACAGCAGATCTGATCTTTCTTAGTTGCTCCACAAGCAGTGTTTTTGAAGATCAGCACTCCAGATTCTACTGTAATTGTCTGCTTTGTTTTTCGGCTGCGTTTCCCAGCCAAAAAAGAGCAACTGGAGGCAGAAGCATGAGATTTTCATCAGGAATATCCGTCAGGGCCTCCTGCCAGTGAACGGGGCCTCGAGGCCAAAGCAGCCCGCCAACAACAACCACGACTATGTGGCCTGTCCCCACTGTGATCGCCGCTTCGCCCCGGGTCCAGCCGAGAGACACATTCCCAAGTGTCAGTACATCAAGAGCCGGCCCCCTCCCCCGCCACGCCGCCTCTAACAATGGGGCAGAGGAAACACCAGTAAAGAAATGAGACGATGCTTCACTTCACAGTAAATACAGAGCTGTATTGGCAGGGAATGATGATGCTGTTTTATATGATTATTTCCATGTTAGTTTTATTATGGACTGCAGACATTAACATTTTCTGAGGAACTCAACTGATTTCTCTCCTAAGGAAACGCTGAATAAGTCACTCCGTCAATTTGTTTACAAGCCAGACACAAATGATATGGGAAGGATTTCATGACGTAAAATAAAGGCATTGGTTATATTTGATACATTTTTTAATATGTTCCTTTTTGAATATGTGCCAATAAAAACGCAAGCCATTGGCAAAAAAAATATCCTTTATTTACATGAGGCGTAACCTAAGGAGGAGTGAACGGCGAAGGCACGTTTTAAATAAAGCTGAACGTCGTGCCGGTCTCCCACCATGCAGAACTTTGTTAACCCAACTCCGTATTAATATTGCATTCTGGCAGCCAAAAAAAAATTACAGGCAGAAATAAATACAAATGGGCACACATTTGTTATAAATCACTGCTAAATACTCACTGTAAAAAGCAGTAAAAACGGGGTTAAGGCACAAAATCTGAATGCACAGTCCATGTTTCCTGTCACACTGTAAAAAAAGGGTGTGAATGCTACCAACCTGCTGTAAGTCGTATAAGTGACAAAGCATACAAGTATGAACCGCAATTAAATGGCAAGCAGAGAGAGAATACATCCAGAGTGCATTAAATGAATAAAGGAATAAAACAAACACTGACGTAGTATTAAACCAAAAATGAAAAGGTAAACAGTTTATTAAAAGGCACATGCTTTAATTAATATGTACCACATTTAGGAAAATGAAATTCAAAGTCTTGTCGACTTCATTCTAGCAAAACACAAGTCTTAGCTTATCACCTATTATTAAAACATGAGACCTGAATTCACCAAAGACAAGTCCGAGGAATATTCCGGCATGTGCGAAAGTGTTCCGTCGGTCAAAGTGAGCCGTACTTTAGACCGATAAAAAAAGGCACCCACACGCTTCGCCGTCAATGCGCTAGTGAACGTCGGCGCTCGATAAAAAAGCAAGAGCGAAGAGTAAAATATAAAAATAAACCATGATTCAGTAGTTTGATTGTGCTTCGCACGTATAAGTATGGGACTGCTAAGTTGCCCATTATTTCACGAGTCTTACAAAATATACGCAATGTGTTAGACACGCTTTAGTGTCCATACAGTAAATCGCTCATACATTTGCATATACATTTTAAGTCGACACAATATCCATTATGAATATGCAGCACAGAATACTCAGTTCTCACAGACAGAGGCCATTATGTTAACCTTAACATGTAAATAGTTTATATGTAGCATATTAAACACATTTGGGAATAATATAAGTATTTCAAATCTTTCCAAAATGAAATGAATGCCTGTGATATCCCACTATTTTCAGTGGCCTCGTTCATGACATGACAAATGTGTTTTTCCTTAAATATTTACTGCACAGTTGTACACCGTGAGGAGTGAATATGGTACCAGGTCCAGTGTGAACAGATAAAGCAATTTTGCTGTGTATTTCGTTCACATTTCAAAATAACAGCACAGAAATTCGACCATGTTGTGCCTGTGAGCTATGTGTATAAGGCAGCTATGAATAATAATAATAAAAAAAACACGAACACGAATTAACAGCAAAGACATGTCCATCTTTGGTTCAAAATATGAATACCGCTGGTTTTGAGCGGCTAAAAGCACATGCTGAGCGTGCAAGATCCTCACGGACCAGGCGACCATTTTAACTGCACGTCAAGAGCAAAACGGAGGAATACAAAGGCCGCCAAAGCCTCGTTCCTCGCCTCCAACCTTAACATTATGACCGTAAAAAAGATGCTTAACGTTGAATCCCGCCAACATTACATCCTGTTCAGAAAGAAAAACTGACAGAAATCATCAGTTGAGCTTAAAACGAAACACCGTAAAAACAGACTGACCGTTCACACACTCAAGCCCATAAACTCCTACACACTCATATATGACACCAATGCACAGAAACCGAAGACTTTAACTAGTTAAGGAATGAGACCAACTCACCATTGAATGGGGTGACTAACTTTTGACAAAAACCTACTTTCAGTGAACCTCATGTGGCTTGGTTGGTCATGGTGTTGGTGTGTGGGGGGGTAACTAACGTTTCAAATCCCTTACTCGTTCTTTTTTTTACCTCCTGGCATGCACTAGGCACACATTTCACAAGACAGCTTCACCAGTCACTCTCATTCAAGATCCCATCCTGGGAAGCCCGTCACAAAAGGATCCTGTTGAACAGAATCAGGGTCACTCGGCCTTCGTCGGCCAAAACCGGCATGGGGTCCTTACTCAAGGACCAGCCCCCTCAGCCCCGCCCACACCCTGATCCCCCCCGGGCTGATGGTCTCTGACGCTGTTGCTGGCGGCGCCAGGGCTGCCATTCGCTCCCCCGATGTTCAGGACCTCAATGGCTTTCCAGAGCTTCTCGTTCTCCTTCAGCTGATCGCTGAACTGCACGGGGGACGCACAGGACACCAAGGCCGTCAGCGCCTGGGTCTGAGGTGGCAGTGGCTGGATGGACGCAGGAAAGATAACTCACCTGTTTCTGTAACAACTGAATCATGGCCTCCTGGTGAGCCACTACCTCTCTCAGCTGCAGAAGAGACAATGAACCAAAATGTACTTTTATTACAGGGGAAATGGAGCAAATGAGGTTTTGAGACCTAGTGTCACACTGATATGTGCTGTCCTCACTGACAGGTCTTACCTGTGCCACCTCGACACTGGCTGAACAGCAGGTACTGTCTGACACTGCCCCCTGCTGTCCACTGCTTTTCTTACAGGCGCCAGCATCCTGCACCCCATTCACCTTGTCACAGCCCGCATGGGCTGTCTGTAGGGGGACGGGGGGGACAAGAAGGGGGAACTCAGAGAGGTGCATCCCAAAGACCACCTTCATATCAGCGGTGATGGAGAAATCCACACTGGATGGGATCATCAATTAGCAACTGATCATTGGAAGATGATACCGTAATGGTTCATATTAGGTTAAAGCAGGCAGTGGCAGACATATTCTGACAAAAAACATCTTGGTTCCGGCATTTGTTCACTGGAGTTGAGGCGATCTGGCTGTCAGGTAACCTCAGTTTGGGGCGGGGGGCTGGTTACCGAGAGCCCTGCCACTGCCTTCATCTTCTGGAGCTCATCGTAAGGCAGGGTGGTGCTCTCCAAGAAGGAGGAGGGCAGCTGATTGGGTAGGGAGTCCTGGGAGTCATTTGGCATGGGAATGAACTCTGCTTCCTGCAGCTCCTGTGGGGGTGGGAGGGGGGGCACAGTATGAGGACACACATATACACAACCATGGTGCCAGTGCTGTTGCCGGACTTTTCCCCCAATCCGGAGCCAGAAAAAAATGGCTCCAGCAGGATCAGAATGTGGAACTGTAATGTCAAAGGTGGGAAGGGCTGTGGTGTCCAAACCTTCCACATACCTGGAAAATTCAATCCATAACCGATACAGTTAGTCTAATAACGCCGGTACTGGCAGTGAAACAACTTTCCAGCTTATTAGTGGAATAAGGTAACATCGTTTTTTTTTATTCTGAGAAAAACAAAAGATCGTTCTGCTGGACAGATTTAATAAGGTATAAATTTGTCATAGATTGAATAAATAAAATATTATGGCATTTGAGTGGTGAAGAGATCATGAGCTTTGCGGACTGCAAAGTTCAGTTATTGGCAGACTCATTGTGTGATGCTTAAAAGGACAGTGGTAAAACAACGAGCTAGAATAAACTCACTCACACACAGATGGGGAGCATTTACGGTGACAAAAGTGGATACAGGCAGCGGAGACAGAGCGCAAAGAGTTATACTCTGGAAACTTTTGCTTCGATTAGGCAAAATAAATCGAAAAAACAAAATACAGATTAACCTTTACTTTACTTTCAGTTCCGTATGTAATTCTACTCCGTTCTTTTTTGAAACCGGTGGAAACGCAGGCTGGTTCTCAAAAGGCACCAAACGAGAACCAGCCCAGCGCCGGCACCAGCTCCGAGTTGGTGGAAACAAGGTAACAGAGAGACAAATAAAAACCACTTAAACCCCGATCCGACACAATATGAAATCCAGCTGACCTTTCGTAGCCAGAAGGGACAGGAGCTGTCATTGTTCTCCACGGACATCATGGGCATCTCTAGTCCACGCTCCTCCATGTCGGCCTCCACGGTACCTCCGGAGCCCCCATCACGCAGCCCCGTCTCGAAACCCTGCTCTATGTCCAGGTCCATGGTGGAGGTAGAGCCCTGCCCCAGGCCTGAGAGCCCAGCAGACGGGAGTGTCAGTCCCCATGCAGGCACACCAGTCACACAGACACAGGAAGGGCATCAAGCAGCAGAAACATACAAACTGACCAAAGAAACAGGACGGGTCACGCAGCCGGTCTGACTCACCGCTGCCGATCGAGAGGCCGCTGCTGTTTGAGCGGATGGTTTTTGAATTGAGAACCTTTTCTGTGAAGAGCCAGGCGGTGTGGGACAAAGGGAAAGCCTTGTTAATCCATCTGTGCTTATCCTGTGACCAGAGCGGCAGAGGGTGGGAATGGCACACTTACCCACAATGAGGATGGTGTGCCACCCCCGACAGGACAGGTCAGGAACGTGGTGCAGGGACCCGAAAATGGGCCGGGGAAGGGCAGGGCACACCTCCGAGCCGAAGCCCTTGTCGGGAGGCATCCCCAGACGGCCGTTGCCTGCGTTGCCCCAGGCAAAGATCTGGTTGTCTGAGATGGGCAGAAATCAGATGTCGCCAAGTCAAAAGTCAATACTTGAGCACTAATTGCTAAGATGGGACAGGAATGGGGATGAACGTCAAGGGGGCTCATCACTCTGGATAATCACATGGCCAATGATCTCATTCAAAGGATCTCACAAACATCCATTTCACAACTGGCCATTATAATGGCAAAAAACAGGGTAAATACCGTCTCAAGGGTACAACAGCTTGTCTCATATCCTTAGCAAGACTAACCTTCCTTCAAGAGTGCATTATGTACAGATCATCCCCCCCCCCCAGCAGTGTGCGCTGCCCCCTCACCCTCCGTAGCAGCTATGGTGAAGCCGTCTCCACAGGACACCTTGGTGATCACCTTGCCCCCGAAGGGGCCCACCAGCAGGTTAACCCCCGTGTGCTTCTTGAAGTCCCGCACACCCAGCTGGCCGTACTTATTGCAGCCGAAAGTCAGCAGCCGCCCACGCTCTGCAGACAGACGCAAGAACCAATCAGCTGACATGCTTCTCAAACCAACCAGCCCACACAGAAACACAATATGTTAAAGGAATTACAAGCACTTCGAACATCTGTCAAATTCATTAGATCATTTAAACGTATTTCACTGTTCTGTCTGTGACCCAAGAAGCTAAACTGAAAGAATTTAGAATGTTCAGCAGCATTCATGTCCATTCAAATTTGGCCTCTAATTTACTTTGCCTCACCGTCAATGGCAGCCGTGTGGGTCTTTCCTGGGGCAATGGAACGGATCTTGAAGCGGGCCAGCTGCTTGACCAGGGTGAGCGAGGTGGTGTAGGGAACCCCTTGATACACCTGGGGTGGGGAGGGCAGAGTAGGCTCAGGACTGGCGAAACAGATAATCCAACAGGTGACCAAGTGACCAAGCCCTCAATGTGAAATCACACACTGGGTGGTCATGAGGGACCCTACATTATAGCGATGGCCAAAACGAAGCTTCATGAACCATCTTTTGTATTTCTTTACCCCAGAAGATGGCACTCTTGGTTTGCTTTGGGGCATGCTTTGAGCCCTTTTATGGACAGAGAGCACCATCTACTGGGTTAAAAAATACAGCAAATGGGTCATGAAGCATCATTTGGCCATCACTACCTTCTGCAGCTCTCTAACTCTCACCATCACCCTCCCTTCGGTCTCCAAGCCAGACACTGACGTGGGGTTGGATGCCTTTCGACAACAGATGTGTAGAGAAGATAATAATTCCCTCCGAGGTGCCAAATGCACCTCCCTTCCCAGCACCACTACAGACAGAGGTGGCCACGCCCACCCCCCCCAGGCCGAAACAGAGGACCAGTCACCTTGCCAAATGACCAGGTCCTATTTGTTTTCCGCTGGGCAATAGAAATGTAGAGCAGCGACTGGTACCTGGGACCAGGAAATAAATCAAAAAAGCACCCAGCTTGGGACACCCTTAAAAGGACAGCCCTCCACACTGGAATTCCCCGGAACAATTCAGGTTGTTATTGTTCTGGATACACAACACAAGACACTCTAAACAGCCCAAGGACTCCAGGGCTCTGGATTCAGTGTCTCATTGAAAAGGGGAAGAGAATAATCGAAAACGACCCCCCCCTCAAATTTTGGCTCAAGCAGTTGGCACAGGATTAAATGCCTGGGAATGTTGTAATTAACCATGCCCTAGAGCCATGAAATACCCCAGAATTCATTGCTGCTGGAGATGTGGGCTTTGATCACACTGTGTATCTCATCAGCATTACAACTTGCAGCATGGCAGCTGTTAATCCTTCTAACCCAGTATTTCCCGCCCGGATGTCGGTCCGGTACCTCTCCAGAGTGGTTCATAATGCCGGAAATGCCCTGATTCAGACCCAGCTTGTTGACCTCGTTGTTCCCGCAGGCCAGCACCTTGCCGGACTCAGTGAGGAAGAAGGTGCCGTCGGCGCCGCAGTGCACGGATGTGATGTTGGCCCCCTTGGGCACGTCCACCTGCACACAGCCATGCCACGTTCAGAACTCAGGTTCGAATCCTAAAAAGTTTGAGTTCTGATCGAATTTTTCCCCATAAGAAATGATGGAAAACCAATTAATTGTTTCCCGGCCCCCAAAAATTACACCTAAATGTTTTTTTTAAGCATTCAAACACAAAATGAACAGAATAAAACAAGAACAGCATATACTGCACTAAACACATCTAAGCACATTTATCAAAACAGTAATTTTAGTAAGAAAAAAAAAGTATACAAAGTTAAAAAAAACAATTTCCTGCCCCAATCGTCTGCTCCTTCCGTGTGCCACGCCCCCTCCTTAACCTCGTGTGGAATCCCCGTGTGATCAGCTGTTTCTGGTTGTTGTCATTAGTCCTCTGTATTTAGTCCGTGTTTCAGTTTGTTTCCCCAGTCTGGTCATTGTATTGTCCGTCAGCGTTTTGCCTGCCTTACCTGTAATTAAACCCCGTATTGCCCGATACCCTGACGTCTGCGCCTTTGTCTCCGTTCCATAATGATGTTAAAATAATTAATAAGAAATCTTTATTTTTAAATGTATTTCATTATATAATTACTGTTACTGTCTATCATTGTCTAAGTGTATTTTTACTGTCTACATATATGTATTCAGCTAGTGTAAATATGCATGATGCTCTCTTTGTTTCCGCTGAGAGACGTGCCGCGTGATTCATTTCCCGGCACGTGCAAGTTACAGGTCAGCGTTCACGGTTCAACTTCTGAGATTCAGATCGAGTTCTAGGTCATTTTTTTTTTTTAACTGGTTGGTTCGACTTTTAAGAAATTCGAGTTCTAATTAGGTCGAAAACTGAGGTACCACTGTACTCCGAATCCCAAAGGCTGCTCAGTAAAGTTTTAAGGAGCGCACCTGGTTGTTAGAAAATAAAAATAATAGAATATTATACTCTACCTTTGAATGCGAAAAGCCAATTTCAGATTTTTAAGGAAAATACAAGACACAAACCTGCATGGGCATGGAAAAGTCATCCTCCGAGTCCAGCCCCAAACGACCTTTAAAGGACAGAGATGAGAGGATTTCTTAGTCCTGATTGCAGGGATGAGAAACTGTTAACTACAGTAGCCAAAAGGACCCCGTATACAAAAATGGGGGTAGCATTATTTGGTAGGGTAACACCGATCAATAGATCTATCTGTAAACACAGTACAGTAGGACAACTTGACAAGGTAGAACAAGATAAATAGAACACCAGCAAAGGCAGGAAAAGGGGACACATGCAGGTGGATTGTCTGTGGGGGGGGGGGGGGGGGGGTACCGTGCCC
>JAODJU010000025.1:1835710-1847894 GCA_026776725.1 Gnathonemus echidnorhynchus
CACCCTCCCAGCTCCCTGCCAGACAGTCCGCATTTTTGCTCCCTCCCAGCTCCCTGCCAGACAGTCCGCATTTTTGCACCCTCCCAGCTCCCTGCCAGACAGTCCGCATTTTTGCTCCCTCCCAGCTCCCTGCCAGACAGTCCGCATTTTTGCTCCATCCCAGCTCCCCGCCAGGAGCAAAAACGTGGACACCTCTGGGGACCCCTAAGGACCAGGTTGGGAAACGCTGCTCTAGTTGCATTAAGAGAGAGATGGGCAATCTTATCCTCAAAGGGCCAGAGTGTACACAGGATTTTGGGATACCCTTTAGGTCAGCTGTTCAAACCCAGGTGTGAGAACTAATTAGGGAGGTGCAGTGAAAACCTGCACAAACAATGGCCCTTTCTGGATAAGACTGGATACAATGGATTTCTGGATTACCTACACTGTCAGAAAAAAGATAAAGAAAAAAAAAGAAAAAGAAAAAAAAACAGTACCAATTTGCATGTTCTTGTCACTGGGTCTGCCATTTGCATCCTATAACTGTGGGTAATTGTACCTTTTAAGGAACAGAAATGTACTATGAGGAACATTTTTGTACCATTGGGGTACATTAATGTTGTTTGTACCTTGGGGATGTTCCTCAGAGTCCATTTCTGTACCTTAAATTAGACTAAAAGGTAAATTTACCTACAGCTATAGGGTACAACTGGCAGACCCTTGAGGGTACAGCCCCAGTGACAAGCAAAGGTACAAATTGATATCTTTTTTCTGACAATCTTTGAATGCAGAGGTACACAAAGAGGTGGATTCTACCTTCTCACCATGTTTTCCCCACTGGCAAAAAAACAATGTTCCTGGCTTCGCTTATTACAACAGGAGGTCTAGTGAGGAATAAGGTTACTGGGTCCATCTCACCATTGCAGTACTCCAGCTCAATGAGCAGGGTGTTCTTGTCCATGAAGTGGTTAAAGTAGGCTATGATGTTGTTGTGCTGCAGAATGGACAGGATGCTGATCTCGTTCATCACGTCCCTGCGCTCCTTGTCTGAGAGGCAGTTCAAGTCTACCTCCTTCCACACCACCAGCGAGTTATCCTGCATGGTGGAGAGGAATCAACATGGCTGCCAACCAGAGCCAACCAAATGCCACTCCAATAGCCCATACGACGAAGTCCATTCCTTCTCTCTCATTCCCCACTGGTCCCATGTAACCAGCCAAATGATACCAACAGAGAAATTAAAAACACCTTATAAACATCTTACAATAACCATTAACACATAATTTGGACACATTTTAAATAAATAACTACATTAATTATCCATCTGTCTGCAAGACAGCTGACCAGGTCCCCGTCCACAAAGAATATTTTAAATGCTGTACAATCATACACACACACACACACAATACATATATCATATAATTCACTAAACATAATGGAAATGAAGAGAATATCAGATAAACCGCTGAATATCTCCCCGATTTTTAAACATACATCTGACCAAAGCAGCGTTACTTAACTTGTACCATCTAAGCTGTACCAACACGTTCTTATTTATTATTTATTTCATAGGGTGGGGGTGGGGGTGGGGGCGTCATGTATTTTTGTAATGCATCTGGACAGCGATAATTCCGTCCTGGGTCTCAACAGAGTTCGCTCTTATCCATCTTCTGTTTATATTGACCTTACTTTACAATATGTTACATTTTTAACAACGAGTTCACAAAATGCATTATCTGAATTGATCACAGGGTTTCTAATCGATGACAGGCGCGCTGCTTTTTCTGAGCACCACTGAGTTTGACGTCCCATAGAAAATTCTGTCCACGCAAACACTTTGAAGGTTTGCCGTGAACTGGGGAGGTAAAGAGCCACTTGCTGTTTACACCCTGCGGATACTTACTGGGGATTGTTTACTTAAAGGTGAAAGGGGCAAATATTAAATTCCTCCCCTCGGATGGACTCAATATTTTCTAATTAAAAAGATCATGCAGAGTAAGTTGTTAACCCTGTTTAGTAACTAAGACTATCAGTTTGTACAAAAATGTGTAGTTTAAATAATATCAAAAAGCATGCATGCATTAAACCTATTTGCAGTTCCTTAACAAAAAAAAAAACCTGGACCTCATACGCAAGGCCCTGGATGGGCCAATGCATCCTACCTCACTCCGTCTGTAGAGGGTGGCCTCCCCGAAAGCGCCCCTTCCCAGGATCCGTATGGGGATGTAATGCAGGGTCTCCTCCTCTCCGCTGTACGCCGCCGGCGCGGATCTCCCGTCGCTCTCCAGCGGCTCGCTGCCGAACTCGGAGTTCAGCGAGCCGTAGTGCCGCTCGTATTCCTCCAAAGACATCGCGCGTCTCCCCCCTAAACAGCTTACTTAAGCGGCTGATTCAATCCAGAGAACCTCCCGATAACTTGTTTCGACCCAGTGGAGGTCTGGGATCGCAACAGGCGGTGGATCCCTGGCTAGCTGCTAGTAGCGCCTATTTGCGAGACCTTTGTCTTGCAGTTTATTATAAGCAGACCCGCGCTCCTCTCGTTTATGTCCGTGCGATCGTCTGGGCATTAACAGTAACACTCCACCGGCTGGACAGGACAGCCGCAGCTCCCAATGCACTTAGAGATATTTATTTTTGCTATGCCGTTACCCCGCCTCGTCGACCGACAGCCTTTAGATATGATTTTACGCCTGCCAAGCGGCACGGCGATAATAAAGTGAACCAAGACTCTGCGTGCGCTTCTGGACAAAAACTTTTGCAGCTTCCCCCCACCCCACGCAGTCGGAGCAAATTAAGACGCTACGCAGCACTCGGTCTGATCCGTCGTTAAACTTGTCACTGAGTCTAACTCATCTGAAGTTAAGCGTGAAAGAGACTAAATCCCCGAGTGTCAGCGCGCTGTTAAAGACTCCATCTTTACCCTGCGCAGGACCCGGAAACACTTCGCTATCTGCGGTATTCCGAAGGTTCAAGAGCAGTGTCCCGCTCGCGAAACTGTGCCTTGTCTAAGGGAAAGCCTTCTTGTGCAACTCAATATCCGATCTAGATTACAGAAGGAAAATCGACTAATCCACTGGGAACAGATGTATATGCAAAACAAGCAGTATTTTATTATGCAGTATGGCAAAGAATAATTCGTGTCTGCCTGATTGCCACATAAGCACTGTAGGCAGGTTGTTTGAAGCAATTTGAAGTCTTGCTCATCTATGAGCATGAACTGGCAAAGAGGAAGCATTGGATATTACGAACTCGACAGGAAACGTGTACTGTTGACATGGCGTCAAAAGTTGTGATATTCAACAAGTGAGCTCTTGCGTTTCTGATAGCGTAAAATTGCAGTAGTAGCAACACCTAGTGGATCTTGATATTAATGCATCTGAATAGTAGTGAACCTGCACTAAGCCTCCGATAGGCGGTGCAATAATTTCAAGCCGATATGTAACTTTCTCGTAAGTAATAACAAAGTGAAGCTACTTGCTATGTTTTTATAACAATAAAAATATAGTAAAAGCGCATAGGAAAAATATTATTAAAAGGACAAGGTTCCACCATATTGCTCAGGCTGTACTACAGCGTCTATTCACGGGCGCGATCCCGCTACTGAGCGGCACGGGGGCTTTGACCTGCTCCGTTGCCGACCTGGGCCGGTTCACCCCTCCTTAGACGACCTGGTGGTCCTGGGCTCCCCCGGGAGCACCATATCAATACCGAACTTAGCGAGGACACTCGATCGCCATAGTCCGCTGTAGCCCAGAACCCCTGAGCTCAAGTGGTCCGCCAGCCTCAGCCTCCCAGTAGCTTGGATTACAGGCGCGCGCCACCGCGTCCGGCGATGCAGTAATGTAGATTCCAACAGATCAAGCATAAATACCGGTTCCGTAAGTCCAGGTTTGAGTTTCAAGTATGAGACTGCTTTCCTGTTTTAAGTGCCAATGGTTACGTTTGCTCTTCGGGATATGAATTAATTTCGGGATATTAATTACAGCAGGTCGGAAAGTGAAATACAATGAACCACGTTTTATGAGTTCTGGCCATATGCATTTTGGTTAAAGTGCTTGACTTTTATTAATTCTAGTCTGAGTCTTAGCACATATTTACATTATTTATTTAGTTTGTGAATGTTACCTATTACAACATACAGCTTTTTAAAATTCTTTATTAATGTATTTTATCCAAATATTTAGTGTTAATCATGTTAATTGTTCATTGAAAAAATGTAGTTTTAACTTTGATTATGAAACACTTTGCATAATTTTAGTAAGATTTGGCTAGAACAGAAATGGCGCATCTCTAAAATGCAACAGGTAGTATATTTGTTAAGTAACAGAATAATGTTTGAAACACCTGGGAAAATATTTTACCAAAAAAAAAAAAATTCGTCCTATCAGTAGAAAGTACATAAAGGATGACATAATTCATTGCCAATTAGTGCTTCTGAGATTCATTTATCGGTAGCTTGAGATGATTTAACAAAGTCTACAGGTTACAGATTCCACAGATTCTGATTAACTGATTAATTGCACAACTGGGAATGCACTCAATGCATCTGTCTGTCAAAATATTCCAAAAAAAAAAAAACAGCAGGGGCCAAAGTCGACAACAGGAACTTTCCCCTCACTTTACACAGACCCACAGAGAAGGAGGAAGCTGGAAGCTCTCTCACATGCGACTATGATGGTCTCCAAAGATGGAATGTACTCCATGCTGATTGGGCAGAATGAGCTGGAGACAGACGCACAGAGTGATGACTACAAACCCAACAGCCAGCAGGACTGTAAGACTCCTCAGCTTTAAATATCTGCCTGTAGTTGGGTTTCCTGTTCCAGCCACATGTTTACATTATGAATGAGCAAAGACATTAAAATGGCAGATACTCCTGTACCTAGTTACAAATTATATGTAAGGGTTAGCATTGATTAGAAGCTTTTGCTTTTATTTTATTTCATATTAATTATGTTTATATCGTTTCCTCTATTTCCTCTATCTACTGATAATACATATGTACTGTTAATTCAATGTGATGCCGCTTTCATAGTTTTCATAGTTGCTGTGAGTGTTTTCAGAAAATGGACTTTGAGTCCCCCGTGTTGTTTTAGCAGAACAGTGAGACTCGATGCCTGCACAAGAGAAGTAATGTTTGACCACAGAGGAAAAATAGCAAAACGAAAGCATTTATACTCTGTTTATTTTGATTATTATTATTGTTCAGTTACCATCTGTTAAAATTCTTGTCAGAATGGAAATTCCGGTGAAATGACATTGTTGTTGGTAAACTTTGTTCAACAATAGTTTCAGTCTGTATAAATAGACCAGTGAATGTAAAGTTGAGTTTAGTTGTTTCGAGAGTATTCTTTCCACAGATAACTTAGGGAATTTTTAAGTCACTGCCGGGATGTTTGAGTTTAAAAAATAGAGTGAGAAAAGTGAATGAAATTATCTTAAAGTGAAGTTTAAGGAGATTAAATTAGACCTTAATCAACACATTTAACACATTCACAGCAACAACAAATGACAAAAAATTTTTGGTCAGTCTCTGTATATAATGGCTCAATTCCTCTACAATGATTTCTGTTTTCTAGTGCCCCAGTTTACAGTGCGAGATGGACCAAGAGTTCGGCCCTACAAACTGGCTACAGCAGGTCTGGGGTTGTTATGTACCGGCCTACTGATTGTCATCATAGCCCTATGTATTCACTGTAAGTATTGTTTCACTAAAACGGAAACAGAAATCGCCATGATGTCATTTATGAAAGTGTGCCTTCTTTTGTTTGTGCGTCATTAATTATGATTTTCAGTGGTGCTCATGTGTCAGTGGTTAACTGCAATATCTCCCATCCCGATCCCTGCAGTTCAGAATTCATACCGGCCCCGCAGTGAACTGGACAGCATAGCCAGCAACCACAGTACTGTGACCAAAGCTTTGAAGCAGCTGCAAGGAGAGTACCAAGAGGCCCTAGATGCCAGGCACAGAGTAGAAGCGCAATTTGGGCTGCAGCACTCTGAGCAGGAGCAGCTCAAGAAGAAGATCGAGTCTCTGCTTGTGGAGAAGAAAGATCTGCAGTCCCGCATCAGCATGCAGGGTGATTCTGCTGAAACGTGTCAAAGCCGCAGAGATCTTATGGACCCCTGCGATGGTCCACTTATGACCTCTCCCACTCTTTACAGCCGCTGCAGAAAACAGTTGCGGAAAGTGCTTGCCAGGATGGAAGCTGTTCGGGTCAAAGTGTTACTATTTCTCCTACGATGATTCAAAACCGAAAAAGTCCTGGACTGGAAGCCGCGAGGACTGCATCAGCCAAGGAGCCGACCTGGCAGTGGTAGACAGTGAGGAGAAGCAGGTAAAGCCAGTGCTGTGTAGCAAATGGTCAAATGCCACTACTGATAGCAGCAATGCACTTACTGCTACTAATATTAGCATACGTACGTACATAGCTGAAATATTCACTAACAGTATAGTACTGCCTTAGAAAGGGTTCAACATAGGGTTACAGAAATGATTCCTGGTCTTAGAGGAATGTCTTATGAGGAGAGGTTAGCTGAGCTGAATCTGTTCAGCCTCGAGCAAAGAAGACTAAGGGGGGACATGATCCAGGTCTATAAGATTCTAACAGGTCTGGATGCTGTTCAGCCAAATGGCTATTTCAATATTAGTCTAAATACTAGAACTCGTGGCCATAGGTGGAAATTAGCGGAAGAACATTTTAAAATGGATTTGAGAAAGCACTTCTTTACACAGCGTGTAGTTAAGTATATGGAATAGTCTTCCTGTTAGTATAGTGCAAGCTACAACCTTGGATTCCTTTAATTCAAAGCTAGATAAGATGTTAACAATCTGAGCAATTAGTTGAATTCTCCCCAAACAAGCTTGATGGGCCGAATGGCCTCCTCTCATTTGTAAATTTCTTATGTTCTTAATATTTTGCATGTGTATTTACAGTTTGTTGTGCCGACAATATATTGATACCTTAAGAAAAAAGTGTATGCATAAAATGTGTTCATGAAAAAATAACAATGTGAAATTAACTAGATACCCCAAAACTTATAACATACATATTCAGTATAACAGTGCTTTAAGGGGTATTGTGTGCATTGGGACATGGGGAGGCAGTTAGGGGGAACAAGTTTCAACAAATGATGTATTTAAATGGCAAGCTAGAGAACCTATCAAACACTAACAAACTATCCTACACACAACAGGCACTCTCTTCTTGCCTCAAATCAATCCCGCTGCCCCAATGTAACCTTTACAGAGTAACTAAGCCAATCCAAGCCAGTTGAGGTTCAATAACTGAGGAATCTATGTGCACGGGGATTGTAGGCAATCGTTATAGTAACCCATGAACACCCAAACCTTATGCATTCCCCTACATCATACCAGCTGACAGAATCCTGTGCTCATTAAACTTGTTTTTAGCATCAAGTGGGAAGACCTTCACTCTTCTGTCTCAGTTCTTTTTCACCCAGATTTTGTTTTCTTTCATTGCACAATACAAAATTAAAAGTTCAACTGCGTAATGACCCACCGAAGCACCACATAACCTTATGTCTCAACATCCAGCTGTTTCTCATGAGAACCATCACTTCTATGAGCCTGGGAAGGATGTACAGTTGGCACCTCACAGGATTTTGGTTGGGACTAAGAGACGTCCATGTAGAAGGTACCTGGAAGTGGCTGAATGGAACGGAGCTGACTGTGGGGTAGGTGTTCACCCGACACATCCAAGCACTATGCACCACTGCAACTGACTTCGAGGTTGAAATTCATGTCATTAGCATTAAGGCCACATGAAGCATTGTTCCCCAATCCATTCCGCGGGGACCCACAGACAGTCCATGTTTTTGCTCCCTACTGGGAGCTGGGAGGGAGCAAAAATGTGGACCGGCTGTGGGTCCCTGAGGACCAGATTGGGGAAACATTGACATAAAGTAAGCAATCCTTGCTAATCACCCCCAAAATCTGCTGAGCAACTCAAGTCAAACAGCTGACAAGTTAATCAGTTCATTCTAGTGAAATCCTTTCGTTTATATCTGATTTAAAGGTACTGGATGGATGGGGAGCCCAATGATACATATTCAGAGGAGGACTGTGCCGCCATTTATCCAAAATCTGACCTCCTCAAGTCGTGGAATGATGCTCCTTGTAACTACCTCCTGAACTGGATATGCGAGTCAGAGATGCCCAATCCCTAGGCATTACTCCAGCGTCTGTCTATGGCTGGACGGCAGTGGCGGACAAATGTGACTGGGCAAAGGGTTCAGCTCCTAACTGAGGCGTGAGTGTTGTATGCTGTTAATGGGTGAATCTCCATTAACCAAAAATAATGGATTTACCATGACACAGCATGAGGATACCATGAATATAACTGTGCCACGTGCTGTTAATTTGGATGAGGTATTTCTAAGAAACATTACTAAGAAAAATGAATGATTCATATTACTCATTGTTTTGTTGTATGATGTAAAAAACACTTTTCATGTGGAAAAGCACCATAAACTGATAGCAGAGTATTGTCTGTATCAATGTGTATCTGTGGCATTACACATGTAAAGCATTACAGGAGAAACTTCACCATTCACTCACCTTGACTTTATCTAAATGGTGTCACCCACAAAGGTCAAAGGTCATGGTATAAGTCCCATAATTGGCATCGCTAGCACCAGAGACCTTCAAGACCTGTAAAATGATCCCCGAATCAATACTGCGCTTTTCTAAGTGAAGGCGGTCATGCCCGTGTGGGCCTCCAGACACTCCTCCGGGTCAAAATGAGTGGTGACAAATCGGAGAGGACAACTTAAATGAAAGCGGGGCAGATAAAACTGACTGGGTCTGTGAGTGTCACTGAGACCAGACCCAACATAAGTCTGTTTGTAACCACTTAATCTGAAAATGGGAACCACTGAATCGCCTCGGTCTATTGACGGATCCATAAAGATAAGAAATATGTAAGAAAATTTAATGAATAAGCATGCAAAAAATGTATTTCATTATTTGACCAGGTGTACGTCTCTTATTTTCTGCAGTATAAAATGGTTACTGTTCCCTATTGTGGATTGAAAACCACAAGGATGAAATGGACTCATTGTAATTACGATCAATTGTCCCAGCCAACACTAACGTGGTGTACCATTATGAAAGAGGGCTATAAAACCAGAAGGACATCACCTATGTTAGCTATCCAAAGAAATCATTACTAAGTAATGTAACATCGCTTCATAGTGCACTATACATTTTTAACAATCTGAACAAGTAATTCAAGCTTCCATTTAAGTAATTTAAGATTTTTACTAAAGTATATTTTTAACAATGGCTATTCAATTCAATATAGCAACACAGTAACACCAAAGTTCTGTTTAAATACTCAGTTTAATATATAACTGGGAAATAACAAATCTGATGAGGACAATGAATGAAAATATTAAAAAATACATTGTTTTATACTAGAAAAAGACAGGATAGCAATTAACATTCACCTAGTATAAATATATCAATAAATAAATTTGAAATCTACATTTAACAAACAATTGATATTTTTACATTCTTTTTTGCCACAATGATCTCCAACTTAGATGCTGCCCTCTAAAATAAGACTTTTCTACTGCAAGTTGATACCTTAACAGGACCTGTAATTTTATCTGACATATTGATAAGTTCACCCAGCTAAAGGTCAGGCAGTTCAGCTTTCTGTGATGTCACATGACCACTTGATATGTTATTGCATCATCCGGCCAATCCGCGGATGCATTTTTATCCATGACAACAGCCATACATAAGCTGGCTTTCTGGAGGTTCACTAGTCTTCTTTGGTTTGTAACAGGCTGTTCTTAGACTGAAATGCCTGTAGACCCCGATGTATTGGGGAAGTCCGATCAGCCCCCTGACTGCGCTGCTTTGAGAAGCCCATGTCTTCACAGTTCTGCAAAATGCTGCCTCAGGCTTTTCAAAATCTTCTGAGTGTCCATATGTTCTGGGAAGGCGTCCTCGGACTTTTGGGCTGCCATGTAGCTGCTCTGAAGGTCTCCCATCTGCAAGTGTAAGGACAGCGATCCAAAACGTAATTAAACATAAAAAGTTCCCCCATCTCCAATCCATTTATCAGTAATTACGGCCTTTCCCTCCTAACAACAACACGTTCCAGGACATAATTTCACGGTCCTGCAAACCGGAGGCACTGAAGCAGACGCGCCTCTAAGAGGAAGCGCTATCTCGCTCCGAGCACCACCTGAAATGAGAGGATTACGCATTGGAATGAGGTCGCGCTGTTACCTTGTCCGACAGAGTGGAGAGGTTAAAGTGGGGCTCGTACATATGAGGCGCTAGTGAAGAAGCGGTTTGCAGGAAAGCTTTAGCCTGCAAGGAGGTAAAGCGGAAGGAACAAAGGCAAAAAAAATATGAAGGTACGTGGAACAATGGGAATGAGCGTTAAACATTTATATACATTTAACGGCTGCAAGCTCGTACGTCGAGCAACCTGACAGCTGTACTGATTAAAGAGTGTGGCGTAAAGTATAAGAACATTTTTCAGAAGCATTTTTTAACAGTGGAAATTGCCATTTCAAAAACACCAGAAAAAGAGTGTCTGTGTTTGCCACAATAAGAGAAATATAGATAAACACAAATACAGAAATTATGAAATAAAGATCACAATTACAGAAAAGATAACATTAGAGGCTATATACACGCACACACATGCACACACACACACAGCTCTGTAAAAATTTAAGAGACCACTCTATATTTTTAAAAAATCTGCAGTTTTAAATCCTGGTTTAATCTGGTTCTGCTGGCAGAAGGCTACACTGCAGGGGAAGCTGCTTCCAGGCTCAAAGTTTCTAAGGCAGCAGCACCCAAGAACAAAGTGAAGCAGGAGACACTGGCAATGACCAAAAACCAAACCAGGTGGAGGACAGAAGCAACTTTCTTATGCCAGAGATGACCGTCAACTTCTCAAAAATCAGAGGATGACCTCAAGTGGTCTTCAAAAAGAATGGGAAACATCTTGTGGTGTGAAGGGCACTGCTAGGGTCATTCATAACGGGCTACTACTGCATGACTGAAGACCCATAAACCAAGGCGCATGCTTATAAATTGAGAAATGAAAATCTTGCTGTGGTCTCATAGTTTTTTCCAGAGTGGTGTGCGTATATTATATATGTGTGTGTGTGTATATATAATATATATTACTCTCTCTCTCTCTCTCTCTCTCTCACACACACACACACACACACACACACACACACACTATATTTGTTACAGCCTGTATAGAGCCTCCATATGAGACCTCCAAGCTGTGCACCTGCTCAGTGCGCCCCTTCCGAAACTCCAGGACCGCCAGGTTGTTGTAGGCCTCAGCGTGGTTGTTATTGCTGGCCAAAGCTAATTTGCAGCACTGGTACGCTAACGCCAAGTCTCCAATTCCCTGCGGATGAAACGGACGGCGGCCATGAGCAAACAGGGGACCGCAGTGCCGACGTTCCGCTGCCCAGACCCCCTCAGGACCTCCTGCTGCTGCTTATAATGAAATTCTGGCTCATTAATTGGTCTCAAATATCCAATAAAGCTCAGGCGGCCCTGATCACCAAATATCTGCCTCTCGAATCTTACTTTCAGTTTTTGAAGAAATTGATCTGCATTAAAACTACTTTTACTCCACTATTACCGTGACTACAGGCTATGGAGTTAAGAAGATGCAGACTGCATCTAAACGGCTGGTGTACCATGGGAAAAGGTGCACAGTCCGGAACTAAGAATCCAATTTTAGACAGAAAATTTATAGAAAGCTAAGTTTGGATAAGGGTCGATTAAATAAATTCATGGATGAGAAGATACCACCAGAAAACCACTGTGGGAGAAGGCAAACTAATTTAAATATTTGATTAAATATTTTTAAACCTTATTTTAAGCCATCCTCAAACTGAAAGCAGGAGCGATAGCTGACAATGCTGGTTTAGCTTGTGTCGACAGAAAGTTTCAAACTGTGCGCCTGATTGAACATTCAGTAATCTTTGACCTTTGACCCTGGAAACAACATGTCAGAGTAAAAATTCTCAGTGAAGAGTTGAGATCGTGGGGTGGGGTCACAGTGAGTGTCACCATAGTTAAAGAAACTAATTGGTTTAAATCAGGGGTGCCCAATCTTATCCGCAAAGGGCCGGTGTGTATGCGGGTTTTTGCTGCAACTCCCTAATTAGATTACTAATTAGAGGA
>JAODJU010000025.1:1857211-1884669 GCA_026776725.1 Gnathonemus echidnorhynchus
GTGCAAGGGGACATTTTGTCAGGGGGCTGAGTATGTCTAGCTACACCTGAAACACGCAGTGGGTGCTCTCTCTGTTTTATCTGCTGCATTTCTCTCTAAACAGCAGAGTGTTTTTGGTTGATCCTGTTAAGGTGAAGCACTCCCTTTGGTTGCTGGCCCTATTTCTGAACCCAACAGAAGAGAAAAATCACATCCCACCTCATGGCCCCACGCAGGTGACTCAAGGTTAACCAGAAGCCTCTTTCGAATTCCTAAGCGGTCAATCCACTGTCTTCAAAGCCATTGGGCTGCTAGCATGCATAGTTGGTACTACAGAGGACTAATCGCTGCATTGAATCTTTTCACAAGACCAGGAGGATTGTGTCTATCCAGGTATTGGGCTATTTATGCCTGTCAAAGCTGAGTTTTTCTAAAACAAGGAGATGGTGTATACACAGCATGCGGAATTCAAAGACAATATAGCGCAATACCAGAAAACTGGGAGGAGCTTTTTTAACAGATCTTTCATCAGCCACATTTTTAGGCCTTTATTCCATTGACAAGCATGTATATTGACACATAAATAGAAACATAATAGTGTCCGGAAATTTCTTTGTACTCTGTACCTTTAATGGCTCCTTGGGTATCAGCCAGCCACCTGGTCCTTCTCCACAGCTGCCCCTACGGCTCACCTTTTGGTAACGGGGAGTATTTCAGTGACGCAATGATGACCCGCCACTCTTTGTGCAGGTCGGCTTGGAGATGGCCGCTAGTCAGCTGGCTTTCCTCTACATTATTCATTGGCGGACCAAGAGCATAACCTGGGATTACCTTGCGCATGGAATGCTCAGTTTAAACGCTGTTCCAGAGGTGATCCATCTCTGGTTTCATATTCCGAACTGAGACATACCTTTTGGGCTATGAGCAAGCCATACTTATTTCATATGTGCTGAATTAGTTTTAGTTATGGAGAGGAAACCCCATGACACCATGGGGAGAACATACAAACTCCACACACAAAGCCATGCCAGAGACTCAAACGCTGGCCCCATAGGTGTGAGGCCACAGTGCTAACCACTGTGCCACCATACTGCTCCCGGTTATGCGGTTGTATAAAGAAATACATGTAACTATATGTAACACATATGTAAATATGTAACAAGATATATATTTAATACAGTTCATAGTTTAGTGCGCAGCATATATAAGATGTCAAATGAAAGGTGTTGCAGCCTACAGTGGCGATATATACTGTGGTCTGTCACAGAAAAATTTAGGTCTGGATTTTCTCGTCGGTGTAAATTTTAAATTCCGCATCTGTTCACTAAGAGCGGTCATAGGAAAGTAACATATACTTATGTGTGTGTTATAGTTTGTTTGATTTATGAGATGGTAATACTACTTCTTTTGATATCTTGAGCTGTGTATTTCGATCGTTACACACTGTGTTTCTGTGAGTGATTGAGATTGCCTCAGAATGCATTAGTGCAGATGTTTTCCTGGAATTGCTTGCGCTGCCATTGTGTCAAAAGGCGCTGGAATAAAGGGCTTTGAGAGATGGGCAAAGGTAACCCAAAATTGAATTTGGATCGTTAATAGATTTGTTTAAAGATAAACAGAGGCATCAGATTGAGGTTCTGAACTGTATAAATAGATTTCAGTGCTGTTTATCAAATGACAATTTCTTTCCTGAAACTCCCCAGAAAACACAATTGGACAGAAGAAAAGGAGCTTCTATGTTTGGGCTGAAATATCAAGCCCTATATAGGGATTCTTCAAGGCCTTGTTTTTAACTACTAAACTTTTTACTGCTCCACAACACCTTGCATTGCTCCTGGTATCCCTGTAAGGCTGCAGCTAGTAAACATCACTGTATTAAAGCCATAAATGAATGAATGTTACATTTATGAAGGGCTTTTCATGACACCCAAAGTACTTTACAGAATCAATGGGGTGCCACTTCAACCACCATCACTGTGCGTGCAGCACCCACCTGGATGATGCAACAGCAGCTATTCTTCACCAGTGCGCTCACCACACAGTAGCTAAGGTGGTGAAGGAGCAGGATAGAATTTACCAATTAGGTATAAGGGATGATTAGGAGGCCAGATTTGAAAGGGCCACAGTGGGCAATTTTAGCCTGGACATCAGGGTACCATCTCTATTATTTAGAAAGATGCCCAGCAATCTTTTATGACCTCAGAGAGTCAGGACTTCACTTTTACGTTTCATCTGAAGGGCGGCACCATTTGTACTGTACAGTGTCCCCATCACTGGGCTGGGGCATTGGGATCCACACGGACCACAGGATGGGGTATCCTGTTGGCCACCTCTTTCACCTCTTCCAGCAGCAACCCAGTGTTCCTAGTTAGTATCTCGTCCAAGTACTGACCAGACCTCAAACCTGCTTAGTGTCAAATAGATTACCTAGTCAGAACTGCAGGTGGAATGGCCAAGCCATATAAGGTGAAGCATGTTGTAACCCCACAAGGGAGGTGCTCCATCAGGCAGGCACTGGGAATTAGCTTATGGTCTTTCTGATTATGTTAGAAAAAAATAGTAGTGTCCTTTGCACAGCTCCATTTATGTTTTTTAGGAACACAAACAATCACAATGGAAATGGTTTCAGAACAGTATTTAATTACTTCCTTGTTTAATACCCCAGTAATTATATTTTTCGCTTTTCGCAAGTACACCTTTTTGTGGACCATAAGGTAATTAATTGCACTTTCACACATGACTGCAGAGGCAATTCATTCATATCAGATTGCTGGTAAAGCTAATTTATTGGAGGGAAACCACCCATACCTGGCAGGTTCTGGTCTATTCAGGTTGCATTGCTAGGATTATGTAATAACTTGAAGCTGCTGTAAAAATACAATGCAAAGAAATTAGATTTTGCAGTGCTATTGGTGAGTTATTTATAGCAATTTTGTGATTTAGTATTCAGGGTTTTAATTTAATATTTAACATTCTTCACATCCCAAATTTGGTACTGTGTTTGCTGTTGTGTGTGTGTGTGTGTAGTGTTCAGCGTTATGTGCGGCTGAAATAAGAATATTAGATTGTTGGGTTTGCTGTACCACCTCCTCACTGTCTGTGAGCAGCTCCAGCTAGCCTGCCACAGGCTGTCAGGCCTACGCTCAGACACTGCCATTGTGCTTCGGGCTGAGCCTATGCCTCTTCCAGCAGCTTTAGCCAAGGCATACTAGGTATAGTAGGCAGCGAAAGGAACCCCCTAAGTATCTGGGTTTTTGGGCATTTGGTATGTGTTCCCCAAAAGGCTCAGTTCAGCTAGTTCTCATTCTGCTACAAGCACAGTACCATAGAATTTTGGATCAGTCCTGAGAGTGCTTATAAACAAACAGTCTTACCTTGATCAGTTTAATAAAGACAAGGCTTGCAGGGTTCTGATGATTACAGGATTCAGAGCTTTGACGCTGCATTAAATCAGATGTATGGACATATTCATGCTTGCCTTCACCAGTCTTGAGATTGGCTGGACTTCAGATTACAACAACTACTTATACCTATGTCCAGGGCCCAGCTTCCTGTACTGCCCATCTTGTGATGGTACATCTTCTAAATATTGTCATGCCTTAGGTGCAAACTGTGCTGTTTCCTTTCTTTCTGCTTAACAGAGCTAACCTGTAAAGAGATTAGACATTTACCAAAACTTAGCTCCTGCCATTTTTCCAGCTGTTCCCTCTCCATTTCCACAAGTTCGTGGCTCACACCTTTTCAGCTTTTCATTTTCTGTGTCACAGAAATCCAGGCAAATTTAACAACTTTCTTGTGAAGTGCGTTCACACTACAGAAATCAGAGCCTTCCTACACTCTGGGTTTTTATTCCTCCTTCATCCCAGACAGTTTTTTCCTCAAAAACGAATAGTTCATGAGGCTGTCCTGAACTGAAGAATAAAAATGATGTATCTAGTCATTTTTATATAAATCACATTTCCCTTTAATAAGCAGTTTATTTATTACATTTAAGAATTTATTTTTAAAAATATTATTTAAAATTGTATTTATTCAGCTTATTATCCGTCCTTCTTCTAACGACATATTGTGGTCAGGCTAGCAGAGGAGCCTGGAGACTATCCCAGGCATTATAGGGCCCAAGGCTTTGGCTAAGTGCACTTGGAAGGGATGTCAGTCCATCACGGAGCACAGACATGCACTCTCACACACAGCCTTACTCTTTGGGCAATTTAAAGACACCAGTTAGCCTAACTGCATGTCCTTGGATTGCGTGGTTTGCTTATTGTGTCGTGCAATATAACTCACACAGGCTGGGGCCAAAGCTCCTCATTTTTCTGTTTCCTGGAAAATGTATTAGGTCAGGACCAGAGCAACCCATGAGTCAGTCAAAGTCATTGTCAGGTGAGGGTTTATTAACAAAGAGGACTCAGTGAGAGATTCACAGAACATCTCTGGCTGATGTCCTATCAGATGAGGCCGTCAAAGCTGTGTCTAATGAGGAGTACTGCCTCTCCATTGCATTGTTCATCTTTCTTTACCTTCCACCTCCGTCTTGATCAGCTTCATAGACAAATGAGTCAGCCTGGGTTTGGCTTTGTCTGCAGAAGCATTTAGACCAGAGAATCATCATCTCTGTTACTGCATACCTCCAGTTGTCAAGCTATAGTAGCGAAAATCTGGCTGTCAGAGGTGTTATCCCTGTCAGAAATGTGGGAAACCAGATGTGTGGACATATATATGCTCAGACTGGGGGGTCCTCTGAAAGCCTGAAAGTGGAATAGCAAACACGTACGATTGCATCTTATTGCATAATATAATAGATGCAGATAATAAAAAGTCATTACACCCTTGAATACCCTTGAAAAGGGAAACACAAGGAATTTTTCATGAAAAATCATCAGTAGTTGAAAGGCCGTGTTATTTGTATGCACACACATATAAACAAAAAAGCTTATGTTTGTAGGACTTAACCATGTGATTGGTTCTAGAACACTGTTGCTAATGAGAGGGGATGTATCAGTGCTTGTTATTGGGGTATTTCTAGCTTTTTCTGGCCAACCTTTTTAGCTCATTCAGTCCAAGATCTCACAGACGGTGCAATCGACAGTTCATTCATTAGACGCCAAGCTGCTTACCATGGACTAGGTTGTGACAGAGCTTCCAGGCTGCCTAAACTCAGCCAGATGCTGCTTCCAGTACAAGGGTATGCCAATGAAGTAGTTACCTTAGACACTGTCTATGGGCTGTATATATAGCTTTGATGAAAATGGGGAGGTGGGGAATGTTGGGGTAGGTCCATTCATGAAAAGATCATGGAGGGAGAGAGGAAATTTATCTGGAGGCTTCATAACATGCGCTTTGCAGCCGAGAGCATCGTAATTCAGAGCATGGCCATGGTTCTGTGAGTCAGCGTTTGGGCTCATGTTATCTTTTTTTCCTTTGTTAAAAAAAATCTAAACAAGTTGTTCCATCACTGATGTGTAATGAAGTGTAAAAATACATTGAGCACTGGGATTTATACTGTTAATCAGTTAATGAGAGATCATTTTCACAAGCTCTACGTACACAGCCCTCAGGTTATAGTATGTGTATGCAATGTCCCAGTTTTTTGAACAGGCTAATGTTTCCATGGAAATCTGCTCCCATCTGGCAAAACTCCAGATGAGGAAATATTACCATAGTGCATGCTGTTGGTTTGCCATTCGGATGCAGTTATGGTGGTCATTTGTGGGTCAAAGTTTGTCTCTCACCTCTACTATCTGTTTATACAAGTGCTGATAGGGCAAATAGAGGACAGTTGCTTTCTTCATTGAAGCATGGCCTACATTGACATGAGATACCCAGCGTTATGGCAGAAAGTTGGCAATTGCACTTTAGTGCAAAACTTCAGGCTATTTTTAAACAGTTTAAAAGGGTAAGCATGCAGCGCCTTCATTTCTTGTGATAGGATGATCTCCAGGCTTTGTGTGAATAAAACAGGGTATACTGGAAGGTTGTTTTAGGAACTTGGTATAGCAGTAAAGTTCTGTTATAAAATGTAATGTTCAAGGCTAATGCCTGTCCTGCATATATAAAGATATGACAAATTATGTCATGCAAGTGGTTGGGAGTTTCTTGGAGCTCCCCCTATAGCCACAGTGAAAACAAAATGTTTTGGTAACTAGGAATGGAGCACTTCAATGGTATTATGTTTGTCTGGCTCATATTTTGACCTAGAACAATCATTTACACAGATTTACATATTTTACTGGAGCAATTCAGGTTAAGCCAGTCAAAGGTACATCAAGACCACAAACCAGAAATCTTCAGATCGCTAGTCCATGTTAGTAAGCATCACAGTGCCCCCCTTCCCCCTTCATGCATTATTTTGAGTCTGTATGTTATGTCAGTAGGCGGTTTGTGGGTGCTAGACTGCACAGCTAGAGGGAGGTGCCGGGTTAACGTTGAGCCACACATCTGAGAGTTAGTGATGCATGCAGCAGTGTGGTTTCCTGCCTCTGCACACAGAGAGAGTACCTCATGACCTGTAGCTGCCAGTCAGACATGCTACAGTAACTGACCTGCTGGAATTAACCAGCTTCTCATGCCTCAGCTGTTCATCAAACCCCAGAAGAAAACCTTAAGAATGCTGCTGAAGAAATGAAGAATGTCTTTCTTTCACCTTTCATATTTCGCTTTGCCCTTTCGTGTCAATTGTCGTCACAGATAGGCAGATCTAGATTCAGTTTTGGTGGCAATGGAGGGGTTAGATATTCCTTTTACAATCTGGGGGGGATAAATATTGAGTTTTAGAGTTTTAGCAGGCCCATTGAAGGGGCATGGATACCCTGGCAGATACAGGGGGCCCAGCACTTTCTAGGGGCCCTTGAATATGCAAAAAGAATAAATTATACGCTCAGAAATATTATATCCATGGTGGACCGCCTAAACTCCACCCCTCGCATGGCAAATTCCACCATATTCTGTATTTCTTCAGACTGGAAGTGGCAGCCCTAGCAGGGGGCCCAAGGTGACATTTTGTCAGGGGGCCCCTGCTTTTAGAAACGTGCTAATCCTTTCCTTGCTTATAATCCTAGGCGGGAGCAGACAAGGTGACAGCTGCTTTAGTGTATTTAGCAAACTAGGTGAGGGGAGTAGAAGCAATTCCACTGTGTGAACAAAGGTGCATAAAATAAACCAAACCCGCAAAAACAAATGGCTTTTTAACAACAGCAAAAATTAAGTGCTGAAACTTTTTAATCATTACCAGTATCCATATTTTAGTTCTGTTTGCATGTGTGTGTGTGGTCATGGCTCACGTTCTGATATGTTAATCACAGAGAGCTTCTTTCCATCCTCATGGAGCTCCCCAAAGCAGGGACTCAATATGAAAGGCTCCCTTCAGCTTTGTGGCCATCCAGTGAACTCATGGACCCAGTGAACTCATCCTCTGCAATGCCTGCTAAAACGTCATGGCCGCCCTGCACGGGATGGCCGTATTTCAAGCTTGCTGCCGGCACACTGCAGTGCACCACTGCACCGGTCATTCCTTAAAAGGGGTTGCCCGCTTTCATTAGCTAATAGAAGTGTAATTGATGCCAGGATGTCGCTGCGCCAGAGGGACACTGCAGCCAAATGCTGTCCATTCATATAAAGCATAAGCTGATAGGAAAGCGGCAAGCTGACTGAGTGTGCCAGCGCATCTCATCAAAAACACACACACAGGAAGCCATGGAGCAGTGTGAAACCAGGCACACCGCCGTTAAATTCAACTGCAGAAAATCAAATGGCTTCAATGAGGAGTCCAGCTGAGGAGAGCAGCAGTGAATCAGTTCTTTTTTGCATGCACTTCTTTGGCATGACGTTTTTAAACGGTTAATTTTCCATTCAAGTAATTTCCAAAAACTGCTTCACCAGTTAGGCTGTTAGTGATTTGGATCCTGTCCTGGGATTCATATGGTATAAAGCAAGCACATGTGTATTGAGTGACATAATCATAGGGTAAAGCAAGCTTAGAGTAACAAATTCAGCAGAACCAGATATCTTTATACTGTGGGAGAAAACCCACACAAAAAATGGGAGAACATGTAAACTTGGCCAAGCCCGGTTGCAGCAGAAACCTCTCATCCTATCAGAAGCTCTTGCTGTTATGAACACTTTCATGGAGTTCTGAACAGTGATGCCCTCCTTGCTCTTACCTCAATGTCGATAGGGAGTCTTAGGGAGTATCCTGCCCCCAACTCAGCCATTACAGAGCACTGAAAGACCAACGGCTCACAGCACAGGCCCAGGTGACAATCGGCTCACTTAAGAGCACTAATGCAAATGGGATTGTCGAGAGGCAATCCAAAGGAATAATTAGATGTTGGTGCAATATGAAATTCACAGGTGTTTCCTTGAGTTTTCAGAGTGTGTGAATCTACTTACCTTGGAAGCAGTTGCATTTAGGAACTTTATTTTATTATGTCCAAAAGGCTCAGAAGAGCAAAGGCATATTTGGTGTAGTGACGTGTTAGAACTGTGCAATTTATGAACTGCTGGGAGAACACTGTTCAACGGAAGGTGCACTCTGTACCCCATTTAGCTGTTTGTCTAACAGCAGGTCACACAGACTGCAGTGATGTTTGGGGATGTTGTTTGTTCTTTTACATTACCTGAACTTTTAACCTGTTTTATAGGGGGGTGGGTTGGACTTTGCTTCACAGCTATCCTTCTGCTCTGTGGCATGAAGGGTTTTACACAGTCTATTCTGTCTGAGAAAAGACAAGATCCACAGTGCTCCTGCTTGACCTTTTACACGTGCATGGGGGGCGTTTTTGCAGTTTAAAGCATTTGATTTACGCCCATCCATCTGTCCCCCTATCCAGATTTGATTTTATTAGAGCTCAGAAGGATTATCCTCCTGCCAGAACCGCGCTGCTTCCGCACTAATGAAAAAGCCAGAGGGGCCTCCCCCTGAGCAGCAGGGCGGACTCTCTCCAGCAGCTCTGCATGCATGTAGCCAGGCTGCCTGCCCACACAGCTGCCAGACGCTCTTTAATACTCCAGCCCCTCGACCTCAATGCCTGGGCAGCCAGTCAGTCACAGTCCCTGCATGCACATCCCTTTAACCTGCATGACTGAACACTAAGAAATGTAAAGTCATTTTTGCGGGGTGCTTTCTTGTTGCAAATGTCTGGACTGTTTTAACTTGATGTCATGGCTTTTGTCATACTCAGTGTAAGTTGCTGTTGTTGCTCTTTTCAGTGATTTCATAATGATCTCTTAGTGCCGCGCTGTGCCTACAAGGAATCAGCAGAGTGTTGTTAATTTGCCATTGGCTGTGCAGCGTGGCCAGGATGCAGAGAGCCCTGCCTCCTGTTTTTAAATGTTACACCGTGGGACCCTTGGGTATAACAGCTGCAGGCCACAGCGCTGTGTTTCTCAGATTCTGGTGCATGGCATGACGAGACTGACCCCTTGAGCACTTCAGTGTTTGAGTGCCTTGCCAAAATAATCAATGAAGCATCTCTGCTCAGCATGAAACCAATTTACTGCTCTGCATCAGACTGAAGCAGCTGAGCAACACAATCAAAATCTCTGCTCTGTGGCCTGTTGTCCTAACAAAGCAGAGAGTTGAATCCTGACTCAGAAGAGTTAAAATACCATTTTTGAGTTACAAATTATGAGACCATTCTTACGGGATTTATCTGTTTGTACCAAAAGGGAAAGGTAGTGCACATGTTGAGGTTATGATGAAAGCAGTACAAGCAGTTATCTCTGATGAGCTCTGGGTCTTCCATCCTAGTTGTGAGGTTTCAAGTCATGTGGCATCAGTTCATCTGACTAAATGAGCCATCGCAGCTCATAGTAAGCTCGAGATGATGACCTCGATGACCTTTGAATGTTGTGCCAACATGCCCTACCAGTAACCGCACCGTGAGCGGCCTGTTGAGGGGATTTTGTGGCATACCACACTGTTGTTCTTCACAGTATGCTAAGCTTTGTGTGAGGTGGGTAAGCCATGAGCTCCTACAGAGCTATTCTTTTCCAGTGGAGCTTAAATGCGTGGTTATATAATTCTTAGCAGATGTGAAGAGAAACTGGGTTGTGAAGTATATTCAATACATGGGAGATATGGGTAAGCTTAATGCCACCCAGAAGCTCTGGCTCTTTGCTGAATTTTTTGCTGGCACATTTGAGGATCACTTCAGGTTATGTATGTGTATGTACTGTATGTCTGTTTGGAGGTTAAACACCCCTAGGGGTCCAGTAGTCTTATTTAAAATGATGGAGGGGGTTCCCTGGAGAGGGAAGTGATCCTGCTGCATGAAGATGTTGAGAAAGGAGAGGAAAGCCCCTAAGAATCAGTCCCGCCATCCCCACTCCTTCAATGGCCAGAGAGCAAAGCTGGGTTTCCTGAGTCTTGCTACTTCCCCCATCATGTTTCATTCTGCAATTCGCTTGTCACACCCAGGAAGCTCTGAGCCTCACTCACCCTTTACCTCCTGTGGCTATGATGGAATTGTGTCATGGATTAATGTGGAACTAAGAACGGGAACCCCCCCAGCGTTCTGGCTTTTCTTCCCAAAGGCCTTCTTTCTAAGCCGTGCTCAGAAGAATCCTCCCCAGGGGGGTGTGGTAGGACTTGGTGGGTCAGGGAGCTCCAGACAATAATTCTCATTTGTAAGACATAAATGTATCTCAGCTCACTGTAATATTCGTAATGAGAACATGACATCCCTTGATTATAAATTTCAGTCCAAATGAGCAACAACAACAAAAGGAGAACTACAATCTTCTGACACAGACCCTGTAGGAAATCTTTTCCACCAAAACTGAGACATTTGCGTTTTTGTTCTCCTGTCTTCTGTGCTATAATTCACAAGGCCTGCAATCCAGGCTTTTAGACTGGCAACAATTGTCAGAACCTGGTTTGCTGTGCAAGGGAAAGAGCAAGCTTAAGGAAAAAAACCGGGATAAATAGCAGGTATTATGTCGGGAAAAGGAGTCTCAGCTCTTCCTGATAGCCAAGAGATCACAAAGGTTTTAATGGTGTTAAGTCTCTGTGGGTATTTCTTATGGGTCATGAAATGCAGAGTCCCCTTGAGCTACTGAAATATGAGATGTGGTGCGTCAAAGATGCTGAAAAACTTCTCTCTAGAGGAATTTTGAAATATTAACTGTCAGAAGCAGTTTAGTCAGCATCAATGACACACGCATACAAAATATTAAATTAATAATGCCCCCAAAAAGTGGCACACTGGGTAACACAGTTTGCCTCATACCTCTCAGACGACTCAAAGACTACAAATTTCACTTTGTTCTAGAGCTACAACAAATCCTTCCTCTTCTGTCTGCGTGTGTGGAGTTCTCCGCATGTTCTACCTATGTTGCACTGGCTTCCTCCTGTGGTCTAAAGGCATGCAGTTAGGATAATTGATGCCTCTGAATTCCCTGTAGTATATCATTTGCATGTGCATGATGGATTGACATCCTTTCCTGGGTGAATGCTCACTCCTCCCATGACCTTGACCAGAATATGCATCTGGGAGATGGATGTCCCCATAAAACGTTTAGCTTAAACATGTAGTGAATGCTAATACATGTTCATATTTGGTGAGTGCTGTAAGAACACTTCAGTGAAGGAAAGGTGCAAAGTCTCTAATTGGCTGATATTGGATTCTGCTAGCAGAGCATTGCACCTTGTCAAGCAACAGCTTTAAAATTTTACGGAGGTGTCTTTTCCCACGTTTTAATGAGCAGAGTTAAGTGTGCTCAGAATTGCAGTTGAGTTGTGCAATAGGGGAGAATTTAATTTGACTAACAGATGAGGATTGGCGAATTATACCCAGACAATGAATTGCTACTAATTGCTGAATGTTATTCACTATCTTCACTGCCATACCGGTACATAGCATAAGTCTGAACTGCACTCTTTCATTTTATTTCTATCCAGGTGCTAAAAGAAAGCTGTTAGGCATCTTCTTTAATTATTCATGTGTCTCACTAAGAAAAACACAAGTCTGGTGTGAAATAACTGTGTCTATTGCTGCATAAATAGTGATAGTTTCCCTGGAGCCATAGGAGCAAATAACAACTATCATAAAGTGGAAACTATGCTCTTGCCCCAGGTGTTTGCTCATTTAGCATTAGAAGTCAGTGGATGTGCAATAGCCACTTTGCTGGACTCCAGATCTCAAGCCTGAAAGCAGTGGGACCAGTATAACCAGTGTGAAGGGCAGGGTGGCTCCGTTTATTAAGGATGTGACACAATACTTCCATGTGGGTGTAACACGGGCATCCTGCATGCTGTGTCTGAGTTACCCAGACGGGTGCCACTTGTTTTCCCCAAGGGATGACTTTCGTTGTACCACCCTCATTCCCTGTCCCCTCCATTTGCAAAGCAGACTGCTTCCCTCTTCCTCATTTGTTAGAGATTGCTTGAGGCTTCTGGAGCCACAAATGGCAAAGACAGATGCAAATGAAATGTGAAGTTTAACTGGAGCCCGTGGCCTGAGGCCAGGCACCATTCATAAGGAGTCTAGGGCAGGCATTGCAGTCACCATGTGCTTATTTCTGCTCCTTTTGTGCAGATTTTCACTTTGCCAGAAGCCCACTTCCTGCCAGTTCTGCTAGAAGTCTATACAAACATATCACAGGTGTATCTACAGGCAGGTGTCAACGCAGAACAGTGAGGAGGGTCACCTGAACCGTATACACGTCAACAGTGACAAGCACATCTGTTACCAACCAGTTGCCCCAGTGTTCTCCACAGCTACCTTCTTGTAACTATAGACTATCAGCTGAAAAAAAAAATTATCAGGATATAATGACCTGAAAGTCACTGCCTGGGGTAATGTCACTAAGGATTCAGACTGAAAGCACATAGGAGAAACTGCCAGTCATTGTAGACGTCAGACAGCATTGCAGTTGTCTTTTGTTTTCTTCCTATTAGTTTTTCTCCAGAATTCTGTAATTAATACGCCGCTTGCTAAGTGTTTGAAGCCAATGGCTCCTAAAAGGCGCCCATTGTCTGTGGCGCAGGTCAGGAGGAGCCGGCGAGACGTTATTTACGCGTCGCATCCGCTCTGCCAGGCGCCTCACTCTCTCTCTCTCTCTCTCTCTCTCTCTCTCTCTCTCTCTCTCTCTCTCTCTCCATCAGCAGCACTTCTAGGAGTTTTATTGGCACAACATCAGATGCTGTCACCAGAGAACAAAGTGAACAGTAAACAAAATAGTAGTATGATACATTAAAAAAAAACAGAAAATGTCAATTTAAAACTGTAGGTAGATGAATGCTTCTTACATGTCAAATGATTTGCTCCCACATTTCCAGTTTTATTTTCCCAGCCAGACGGTCCAGCTCGGTTCACACAAAAACGTGGACCGACTGCTGGTCCCCCAGGACCAGATTGGGAAACACTGATCAAACTTTCACTCCCTTTCTCTCGGTCTGTCTCCAGCTTGGCCCTGCATCCGGAGCGCGTGCTGGTGGCCACGGGGCAGGTGGGCAAGGAGCCCTACATTTGCGTGTGGGACTCATACACGGTACAGACAGTGTCCATCCTGAAGGACGTGCACACGCACGGCATCGCCTGCCTGGCCTTCGACCTCGACGGACAGGTGCCGACCGAGCCCGCCTTTCACACAAGCTATACACATCTCTATGTATCTCAATGTGCTTAACACACACAATGACCTGGGCCAGGATGTAAACTCATTGTTCCAAATCATAGAAAAAAACACCAATCAGCCATTATTTGCAATCAAAAGAATTGTTCTTCTGCTCCAGTGAGCATGATAAATAACGTAACGACTGAAATGAAATTTCTATGGATTTCTCCCTTAACATGTGACTTGTGCACTGAGAACTGTAACAGCTTTTAACTGTATCTGACTCATTGTTAGGCTGTTAGGTGTTCTTTAGTACTGGGAAAGCTCTGCTAGGCTGATTTGTATGTTTGAGTGGCCCAACCATGATGATTCATACAGTGTTTCCAGGGCAGTTGTAGTGTGAGGATGCGTAGGCGGCCTCTTCTCCGGTGACCTGTCCTCCTGGCCCCTTCCAGCAGCACTGGAGCACTGATAGCGATGGTCTACCTGGCATATGAATTCCTCCACAAAACACCTGGGCCCTACTTGCATTTGGAGATGCCTGATAAGCCTCACAGGCTCCTCACATCCGGCACAGACTTTTGAATTGAGTCACATGAAAGGGCTTAGACTGCTGATACACTTCCACTTGCTGACCCCTTGAGTAAAGAATAGTCCTTTATGGTGACATGTAACTGACAAACCAAAAAGCCTTTTATTTACTGTTACCATCACAATGTTATGACTAGCAAAATTAATATTTAATATTTGGCACTAAGACTGCTCCCTTCATCAGTTTTAAGCCAGCATAATTGCTAGTGTTTACAGTGTTTAAATAGGACACTAGCATATTTATTAAGAAGAAAAAAGGAACTGAGTATATTGAGTAAAATTTCTTTTGAAATTATATGGGCCGTTCTCTGGATAGCCTGCCTTCTTGGGTGTGTGTCTAGATAGCACATCAAAGGCTTTGCATTATGAAGAGTCTGGGTTATTTCCACTTGCCTGCTAGCTTTGCTTGCTTCTGTTGTGTCCCTTTCAGCACTTCACTTTGTGGTGTCCTCTCAACTTAATTGTAAATGAGTATAATTTTCACATAGCGTGTTGTTTTTTGTGCAAATTTCAGAATTTGTGGTACGTAGGACTTCAGACTTTCTGACCCAGATTCAGTGCCACACTTTTGCCGACAGGTTTATTGAAATTTGTTTCCTTTCCAAAATCTTAATTTCCATCTCTGCCCTGGCATGACTTTGATCCTCATGTATCCTTCATGGAGATTTCTCAAGTCATCAGTATGCAAATCTTATTATCTGTCCCCTCACTTTGGAGCGGTTCAGCAGAACCACTCAGGCAGAAACTGTGAGTCAGTCCTGAGTCACTGCAGAGGCTTAATGAGCTGTGCGAAAAGGTGCAGAGATCAGGTCGGTTTTCAAAGCCTCTGTCCCTCTGGGTTGATGTAGCTGCTGCACCAGTAACATGACCATTGCAATGCGATTACCCTAGGTTCAGCCAGAGGTCAAAGAATATGACCAGTGGCTTTCTGCGTAAAGTGTGCTTATTTGATCCTTACTGCAGCTGTTTCTTTGTTCTGTTTTTCCAGTGTTTGGTGTCTGTGGGCTTGGACTCAAAGAACACGATCTGTATATGGGACTGGAGGAGGGGGAAGGTTCTGGCTGCAGGTCCTGGTCACACCGATCGGGTAATGTCATGTTTTACCCTGCAAACTCCATTGCTGTCATACTTAGTTACTCCTTGTACGTCAATCAAACACACTCAAACATTATGGCATACCCATAAGCCCTTTTCCCTGACATAGTGACACAGAGAACGACATGAATATTAGTAATAACATTCCTTGTTATGCTCACATGTAATCGCATACAGATACACACCACGTCACACTCACAAATTAATTCACGGGCCATGTAGCGACTTACACTCATTTGGCCGCATACTCACACTTTCACTCACATACACACTCAGAAACACACTCATCTAATTCGAAAAGCCAGTATCGATTACCCATCTTGCCCCAAAGTGGAATAATGTTCAACCAGAATGGAGAACAAACTCATCAGTGAACTGGACAAAGTAGTTGAGGCTTATTGATTGTAGCCATTGAGGACTAACTCTGAGGAAGCACTTAATTAAACTGAGTAAAAAATTAAACCTCAGCAAAGATGCTGTTTTATTAGAATGGAATTAAACTGATGTGTGGTATTTGGACCTAGATGACCATTAGTGATGTGTAGCAAATATGAGGTATAATGACAATGTTGCAATGCGGTAGCAGGAACTTAACAAAATTGTAATCGTAATTTCCTGTCTCTTGGTGATGTAACATCTACATCATAAGTCATGAGTTGAACTAGAAACCAAAAAGTGTTCTTGAAAAACCTGCAGCGTTGTGCCAAACTTATCAAATTCTGCGTTTTATTCATATCACTCATGAATTAATGAGGTGAGAAATTACTTGGTCTACTGACAATTTCTTTAAGGCCAAACCATTATATTATTTGTATGTCACACGCACACTTTTTTGTTGCTCAACGTTTCAAGGTCATTTGCACACGTTTTACATGATCCCATCATTTTCACCCATGATTTCTGGTGGTCCATGTTTTGATCCTTTTAGCTTTCAGAGGTCCATGCTACATTCCTCATAATATAGGAGATATATTTTTAGGGAAAAATGAGTTTGAAATTTTTAATGTGTTTTGTGATATTTCGAACAGATATTTGACATATCATGGGATCTGTACCAGACAAACAAACTGGTGAGCTGTGGAGTCAAACATATTAAGGTATGAAACTTCTACTCTTTGATGTACAAACTGTTTATAATTTATCATAGCATGACAGTAACAAGATTAAGATGCCAATTAGCTCCTAGATTGTAATAAGACACATGGCCTGGATTTAATGGAGAGCAGGTCACGTCTTCATTCAGACCAAGTTTAAATTGCAGAGTAATGAAGGGGGGGACACAAATATTTCTGACTGGGATGTGCCCTGCAGAGTTGGCTGAATCAGTCATGTAGGCAAACACACAGAGAGTCATCTTGATAGGATTAAATACATAGTGAAAAGCTGTGTTCTATTTCACTTGTATTAAACAGCAAGAGGGGGTTTGAGTGAATGGAATGGAGAGGAATGTCCCTTTTCCCACTGCCCTGCTATTATGAGTGCGACAGAGCAGGGGCGCTATGGCCCGTGAATGATGGGCACTGTTAAAAAGCCTGTGCTAATTCGCTTTGCAGACACCGGTGGTGATTCAAGCCAAACAAAAGGAGGGCACTCACAGTCGATGACTCATGAGAAAGAAACTTTATTTCTAATGGCTGAGTCCAGTTCCTATTGGCGAGGATACACAAATGACTTTGAAGAGATTCCTTCCATCTTTCAGGGGTCCTTAATGCAAGGCTGCGAGGGGCTGATAAGATTTCAAAGGGCTCCGGCAGATGTGTGTGCCGCTCTCATCCTCACTATCAACCCGGCAGCTGCCAGTCAGAGCTCCCTGCCAACTGTAGCTCAGCTGAACAGCTTATCACTAGTATTTTTAATCTGTCCTAGTCTATTTATCCAGCCTATTTCAGAGTCCTTTTCAAGCTGAGAGTATGTGAACATTAACAGCAAGAGCCACCGCCCTCAGTGATGCATGGAGCAAGCTGTATGCAGGTCGTGTTTATTTCAATAATTCAACAAAGCACAGTAGGAAGTGGCACTAATGAAAGAGTCCTTTCATTTACCGTAACCTGCAGGGCGCTTCTGATCTATTCTGTGTTTTCATGAAGATATAACCCCTAACTTAACAAAATGGCAAAATAATATCACCCATGGAAACATGCAGAGTTTTCTTGGATGGCGAAGCCCTGGTTTACCTCAGGACACCATGCTGAAACACTGAAGGGAAACTGATTAGTGTCCACATCCGTTTTGCATCACTGGTGCCCAGCCAAGAGGGGCAGCCACCCAGCTGCCAATGTTTACCAGCCCCCTGTCCAGGGCTGTGCTCCCCTGCCCTCTGCTGTGGGGCTCCTGTGGCCCCCCCCCCCCCATGCCGCCCAGGCTATGCGTCCCCTCGCTCGCGTCATTTCAAGGCCCTCTACCTGTGTGATGTCCGCTCTCCTGGCCTCAGAGCCCTGCTGGAGATTAACAAGCATAATCCCCTCAGGGATGCAGAGGCCCAGTGCCTTTGCTGGTTTTCCACCAAAAATCAGAAAGAACAACCTCACCAAACCCATCAATCAGACGACTAATAATCTGCCGTCATGTTCTAGGGCAGTGGTCACCACCCCTGCTCCAGGAGGTCTACCACCCTGCAGAGCTTAAATGCAGCCATAATTTAACACACCAGATATAGATAAGTACTGGAACCAGCAATGTTAAAGCTAATACTAGTCTCTGATACTGAGATGCACCTGAAGGGCCTCATTATCTGTATCAGATGTGTTATATTGGGGCTGCACCTAGGCTCTGCAGGGTGGTAGACCTCCAGGAGCAGGATTGGTGACCACTATTCTAGGGCAGTGTTTCTTAACCCAGTCCTCGGCGAACCCCAGACAGTCCATGTTTTAGCTTCCTCTCAGCTCCCAGTGCACCTGTATCAAGTATTTGGTGTTCCTGATTGGCTGGGAGCTGGGAGGGAGCAAAAACATGCACTGTCTGGGGTTTGCCGAGGACTGGGTTAAGAAACACTGTTCTAGGGAGATGATGAAACTACGGTTTAGCTCCCATGGCCTTGGTTTCCTGATGTGCTCACAGTAGATTAGGGAGGGAACTGCATTCACCTGATAGCCCATCCACTTCGCCTCTTGCACTGTATCTGAGTGCTGGAGAAATTGTTGGTGTGGACCCAAATCGGTCCTGTTAAAAGAGACCCTGGGGTTGCAGGAGCCCCCCGCATAATATTTTTCTGAATAAAACCCTGTGAGTCAAAACGTGACCTCAGTGTAACTAGGCTCTTTGTACACTGATGGATTGCCTCCACTCAGTCTCAGTCGGGTCAGTCTTCACTCCCCACAACCCCTTGAAGAAGATGCAGGAGAAAAGGTTGTGACTCCCAGAGGACATTATACAGCTACCCACAGCTTCCAGCTCAGACACTCACTGGCTCGAACGTTTTCAAAAAAGCCTTGTTTTTGGGGGAAGACTGTGGTGGCCTGTTAATGTCTCCATGCACTGGTGGAACCCAAAGTGCTGAGGCACCCGGGTCACGGAAAGTGTGCTTTAATTTTATGATGCTTAAACCCAGCCCACACTGAGTATATGGAAGGTAGTTGTGCCCTTACTCCGTGTGCAGCGGCGACGGCGGACTGTCCAGCTGCAAGTAACCCTTTCTGAGAAAACACAATTCTGGAGGAAACGGGAGTCGGCAGGACCTCTTTTGATGGTGATGAATAGAGCACCCGCCTGCCCGTCTCACGGGGGCTTTTAACCTTCATTACCGCTCTAATGGATGCAGGCTGTGGAGGCCGCCGCTTCCCCGTGGAGCCGCTGGTCTTTTGCGCCTTTCACAGCTTTGCTCTCTCCCTTTCTATAGCCCAGCCCCATCCATTCAGGTCCCCTCTCAGATTACCTCTCTCCCCTCAGTGTCTGGAGGACTCGTCTCCTCGCATCGCATCGATCCCCCCGGCTGGCCGCCCTTTAGCTGCCGCTTGTCATTACGAGCACGTGCGCATATCGTACGCCGGCCCGTCTGTCGTGACGCGCTGTCAAGCAGGACGATTGATCTCTGTCATCCTGCAAGGCCTTCACGTCACCGAGTCCCCCCACCCAAACACGCCAGCTCACGCGCTCCGCCGTGTCACTGATGAGCTTCCACAATGAGCTAATCACCATGCAGGAGCTGCTCTCCTCTGCGTGGCTCCTGGAACGTGCCAGCGCATCCTGACAGCCGTCCCCGAGGGACATCGCGCATGGATTGCAGTCGCATATGGATGAGCCGGCCTGCACCTCTGGTCTGGCTGCACAGACTGGTTGCCTTGGTGATGGGGAGGGATTGCCAGTCACTGGGGAGGGCCTTCACTCTGAAAACTTCCTTAATAATAACCCAGAGTATGGGCTAAACTAGATTGTTGAAACAGAAATCTGGCTTTATTTTGTAATGGGGAAGTCAAGATCAATCATTGGACAACAATGCACTGCTCCGATTAGCTAACACCGAACACCTGTGCGAGTTAGACACTTCTGACCTGCTCTCAGAATCCAGGCCAAGTGTTGAGTACCTGCTCTCAGAATCCAGGCTACCCTATAAAGTGCTTATATAGGAGCCAAGACAATTTTTTGCAATGCTTCCCCTCTCTGCTCCTCCCTGGGAGCTGCGCTATTGATTTATAGAGGCACAGCTCCAGGGGAGGATCAGTAAGGGAGAGGCCAGGCAGAACAGCCTTCTTGCGCTGAAGCTGCTTAACACTTGAGCTGCTGTCTGGAGAATCTGACTAATTTTTCACTCTGTCACTCTCTCAGTGCTGGGCCAGGAGGCTGCACTGACCAGTGACCCTGCTTCATGGGGCTGTTCTCTGAAACACGATCAAGGCTTTATAGAAATGGCATTTAGCACCAAGGAACTTTGAAAACATCTTGCTAAAAAGTACTACACCCCCGGTGCCTGTTTGGCAGGAATTGCTAGACACTCTTCAGTGTGCTGTGAACCCAAACTGTCCCTGGTGATGCGGTAATATTAGTTGAAATCCCATGCTTTATGGGGAATCAATTTGTTTATAAATTATGAATTTATAAAAGGAAATTACAATCATTACATTTATGGAGGCGATGTGTCACTGATGAAAAGAGAAGATTCCTGTGTCCCTGAGATGTCCCAGCATGTAGCTGGATGTCGGCAGAGTCCTGGCGCTCATCATGCTCTCTGCAGGGTGTTAAATAACCCTCAGTGCAGGGTTACGGGCACACTAACAGACCATCTCAAGAGCGAGTGGCTTCCTCCTTCCCTGTTCTAGTTTTGGACCCTGTGCGGCAACGCCCTGACCCCGAGACGCGGGGTTTTCGGCAAGACTGGTGACCTGCAGACTATCCTGTGCCTGGCCTGTGCAAGGGACGAAATCACCTACTCGGGCGCACTGAATGGAGACATCTACGTCTGGAAAGGCATCAACCTGGTGCGGACAGTGCAGGGCGCACACGGGGTGAGTGGGCGGGCCTTCGCACCAGTTTACCGCCATTGGTCGGAAAAAAAAAAAGAATTCATCCAGCCAAGTTCCCAAGACCGCATGACACGAAATACAAGATGCGCAGTCACCACTTCATTAGTCTGCCTCCTGAGGGCTTCTTTTCAGTTCAGCTCATTTACATAGGTTTATTTTTACACAATGCCCATCCCAACCTGGTTGCTCCAAAGTGCTTCCCAAAGGACTTCATAACACCGTTATAAGATTTCTGGTGCAATTAAGAAACACAAGCAAACACCGGCAGATAATGTTATACAACTCATTATGGGGAGCTGTGTCAGATGAAGGGTTGCAGCACACTGATCATTATGCACGCATCACATTGGATAAGGTGATAAGGAGACTATAACAGCCTGCGTACCATCCAGAATTACTTCAGTGTGAGTGCTGATCCGCTCACACACACAGGAAGCCTTTGCAGTTGAAGCAGCCAGCCGCTCCTCGGCGTGACTCACACTCATACAGGCGGTTGGCCTACTTGTCAGGCACCTGTCGGATTCTCCCTTTCCATGATTGGCGTGGGCCGCAAACAAGCCTGTTCTCCGGGGTCGGGGGGAGCGCGCCATGCTTCTAACGCCGGCCTGCCTTTGCCGCATGTCGCAGCCAACCCCCACGCAGCGTCCGAAGGCGTAGCCTCGCCTCCACGCTCGACGCCCCCGCACCACCACAGAGGCTGTACTCCGCAGATGGACACCTACTCACTCCGAGCTTGCCCGCTATCTGCGGTTATGCAACGTGCACATGTGGGCCACTTGCGCAGAATCATGCCTGCGTGCCACAAATTCCTGAAAAACCTGGGGAGTGAAAGGGCAGAAAAACATATCAGCTTTCACCGTCTACGACTGAAGGTTGTCTGGGTGCTGGTGTGTATGGGAAGGAAGGGTAGCTGCATATGCCGCCTGATTCTATTGTGTTTATTCCTCCACACTGAGGCTTTTATATAGTTTCAATTGGCAGTTCCTTTCGAGAACTACAACTCCCAGAATGCAACACTTTACTCATTGAGCCAAAAATCATTATTTCTATTACTGTTTATGTTAATGTGATTTATATAAAACTGCTTATGCATATTGACCTGCTTATGCATATAAATAAATACAGGAGCAATTAGGACCACAAACCTTGTTCAAGAGCCATTTCCAATTTGCAGCATTTTTGTTATCAAACTAGTGCCATCAAACACACTCCCAGCTGTACTTAATAGGTTACTTGCTTGTTTGCTTGTATAGAGGCTAATCATAATCAGAGTTGTCATTTAAGCATGTCCCATTGCTTGGTGTTTCCTCGCAGTTTTCTCCTGATATGTTTGTTTTCCAGCAGTGTGAATTCACGCACTCCACACTGGCCTTTTCCAAAGGCGCGTCTACCCAGTCTGACGTGCCGCCCTGTTTCTGCAGTCTGGCATCTTCAGCATGAACGCCTGTGAGGAGGGCTTTGCCACGGGGGGCCGGGACGGCTGCGTCCGCCTCTGGGACCTGACCTTCAAGCCAATTACGGTGATTGATCTCAGGGAAACAGACCAAGGCTATAAAGGTGATGTACTACTCCGACTTGCCTCCCTCAGCCCTGAGTAACAGGCAGTCTCCCAGTTCTACTCAGCTTGTGTCATCACTGGGCTAATGATCTTAGTATTTACCCCCTTCACATAAACATGCCCTTTTCCAATTCCAAAGGATTCACTTTTCCAATGTAAGCCATAATTATTTCCTTCAGTTATTTCTATTATTTGTTTTGATTTAAAATCTAGATTTTGTAGATTATGTAATTGCTTATTAGTGGCTGGAAATGTCCCGGTCTATCTGTCCTCTCGCTTTTTGAATGCAGATTCTGATTAGCAGGCATGTACACCGAGCTATATTCTGCTGTCTGCTTACATAACCAGCTGCACATATTCTGTTTGCCTGCCAGTCGGACAGTTGTGCTTCCTCCCCAGAGCGAAAAAAAAAAACTGTGTAACGGCAAGCAGACTTTGCCAAGGGCTGATTATATTCATAAGTCCACGGCCTTCCTGTTGACTCCCTCATCTGGGGGGCTATCATACGCCTTTAAGGCATGTAGCCTGTATGTGACGTCACCTCAGGCGGGATGAGCGACCGCTTAGTTCCGGAATCTGTATCGCTCACGCCTCCCCAGGCCGCTCTTGTCCCATCATAAGCGCGAGCTCTGGTCGTGGGTGGGCCTGAGTGACTAATTAGCGGTCTGTCTTTCTCTCCCCCTCTGTGTACTCTGTTTGATACGGCTACGTCTACCCAACAGTAACTAGAGGTGAAAATTGCCGAGGTGGGTAACGGCGATGAGGTTGCTGAAATGATCGTTGTCCCCATTAGTCTGTTCCCCGTTTTTTTGATAAGTTATTTTTGTTCGTAAGTCAGTCCGGAGCCTTTATGTATATATATATATGTATAGATGCCATTTGACGTGTAATAGATAAGAGCTATGGAAGATGAATGGATATGTCATTTCAGATTTGTTTCTATATGTGTAAATTTACACGCACATGCATTCCCCCATTCCGCGCTTCCTGATTCAGATCGTGCCCCTAAAACCAACGTTTAGTTATTTTCTTGTCATGAAATCTGAATCGTGCCCTTAGAGAGGTGCCTGTGCTCAGTGCGACTTGTCCTCACCACTTCTGTGCTCACAGCGCCCACACTCCCCATGCCCGTGCTCACTGTGCCCATGCCAACTGTGCCCGTGTTCACTGCGCTGGTGCTAAATGTGCCTGTGCTCACCATGTCAGTGCCAACCGTGCCCAAGCTCACCAAACCTGTGCCAACTGTGTCCGTGCTCAACGCATCGGTACCAACTGTGCTTGTGCTCACTGTGCCCGTGCTCACCATGCCTTTGCCCACCACTCCCATGCCAACTGTGTCCGTGCTGCCCCTCCTCACTGCGCCCATGCCAACTGTGCCCATATTCACCATGCCTGTGCTTACCACATCTGTGCCAACTGTGCTCATGCTGCCCCTGCTCACTGTGCCCATGCCAACTGTGTTTGTGCTCCCTGCACCTGTGCTCACCATGCTTGTTCTCACCGCACCCATGCTCACCACGCCGGTTGCTAACCCCGCCCATGCCCACTGCACCCATGCTCACCTTGCACATGCTCACCAAGCCAGTTCCCAACTGTGCACATGCCCCCCATGCCTGTGCTCACCATCCCCATGCTCAACACCTTCGTGCTCACTGCACCCGTGCTCATCTCCCACGTGTTCACTGCACCTATGCTCATCTCCCACGTGCTCACTGCACCCAAGCTCATCTCCCACGTGCTCACTGCGCCCTTGCTCACTGCACCCATGCCCACCGTGCCCATGCTCACCGCTCCCCTGCTTATCAACCTCATGCCCACCGTGCCCATGCTCACCGCTCCCCTGCTTATCAACCTCATGCCCACCACACCCATGCTCACTGCACCTGTTCTCACTGTGCTTGTGCCCACTACCCCTGTGCTTCTTAGCATTGTGCTCAACACACCCATACTCTGTGTTTTCTTGCTTATCGGGCTCATGCTCACTGTGCCCGTGCTTATCGGCTGCATGCTCACTGCGCCCTTGCTCACTGTGCCCATGCTCACCATGCTTGTGCTCATTGGCCTTGTGCTCACTGCACCTGTGCCTGTGCTCCCTGCGCCCATGCTCACTGCGTGCGCATTTGTGCTGGCAGGACTCTCGGTGCGCAGTGTCTGTTGGCGGGGCGACCACATCATCGTGGGCACCCAGGACAGCGAGATCTTCGAGGTGGTGGTGCACGATCGCAACAAGCCCTTCCTCATCATGCAGGGCCACTGCGAAGGCGAGCTGTGGGCTCTGGCTGTGCATCCCACCAAGCCCCTGGCGATGACCGGCAGTGATGACCGTTCGGTCAGGTAGGTTCGGACGCCCACCTCCCTCTGGGCACCACCACAGCGAAGCCCAACACAGGAAGGGCTCTGCACACCACTGGTTGGAGGCCGAAATTAGAAGCTTCCAGCTCCTGAGATACACACACTTTGTATCTTCATGTGGCTTCCTGTGTGCAATGTGCTTCTCACGGAATCGAAGCCTGGCTTCCCACAATGCTTTGAAGCACAACCTGAAAGAGCTGCTTCTGCGAGTTCTCAAGGCCCCAGCTTTTTTAAGCAGCTTCCCGCTGTAGGTGTGGGAAGCTGGGTGCTAAAAGCGGGAGAAGAGTGTCTTAGTGTGGCAGGATAGGGGATTCAGCTGCTGTGGGTTTTCAAGGTCAGACGTGTCTCAGGAGATGTGGGTGAGGCGGGCACGGCTGCAAGGTTGAGCCAAGGTCAAGGCTCTGATTACGAGGGGACGAAGGGGTGGTGAGGCGAGCCATCCCCACCATCCTGCAGCCTCTCCCTCTGCTGCCCGCAGGATATGGAGCCTCATCGACCACGCACTGATTGCACGCTGCAACATGGATGAGCCCATCCGCTGTGCGGCCATCAGCACGGACGGCATCCACCTTGCGATGGGCATGAAGGACGGCTCCTTCACCGTCCTGCGGGTCAGGTGGGTGATGGGAAGGCCAGGCGAGGGCAGGCGGGCTGCTCACACAGGGCCATGTCGGATGAGCTGGGCTCATTGGCTGTCGGTGTTCATGTGACTCTCTCCCCTCACTAAAAGGAACACGACACAACCATGGGGCTTCTTTCTATCACTGGTTATCAACTCTGACTGTGATACCTTTGTTATGCAGCCCCAGGAATGAGAGCTACTCTGTGCTTAATTACTCTAATGGCACCACAGCAGTAGTTGGGATGTGGATGGAGAGGGACATGGGCACAGGGTGTCCACACTGCTGACTTCTGCACGGTCACTTTTCCTCCTCTCAGGGACATGACAGAGGTGGTGCACATCAAGGACCGCAAGGAGGCCATCCATGAGCTGAAATACTCCCCCGACGGGGCCCACCTGGCCGTGGGCTCCAACGACAACGTGGTGGACATCTATGGAGTGGTGCAGCGCTACAAGAAGGTGGGCGAGTGCCTTGGATCGGAGAGTTTCATCACGCACATGGACTGGTCGACCGACAGCAAGTTCCTACAGACCAATGACGGCGCCGGCAAGCGGCTCTTCTACAGGATGCCGGGTAAGAATGGCGTGTGGGCGCCCCCCTGTGGCCTCAGCGCCATGCCCCACATGGACGCCGTTCATTAAGAAACTCGAGGCCCTCATGGTAGAGTGGGCTGAGGAATTCCAGAAGGACCCCCAGCTTAGCCTCATCAGTGCCACCATCAAGTTCTTGAAGGAGGAAGGTGTGAGCCGTCTTTCTTAGCCTAAGTGGCCTCCGCTTTCATATCATGGAGCTTAGCTTCACTCCTTTCGGTAAATCAAGATGACAGCTGATGAATGTTTGCGGTAACAATTTACTTAAAGACATGTTTTTAGTAATTTATAAACACATTCATAATGCATTATAATGCATTCATAAAGCATTACAAACATGCCTTTAAATATGTATAAACAGGCATAACACATTATTGCCATGTTTATAATGCTTTATGACTACTCTATAAAGCTCTCATCTATAATGCACTATAGATACCTTTATAATGCATTATCAAAGCATCCTTAATGCTTATGCTGACCATTATAATGCATTATAAAGGTATCTATAGAGCTATAGTGCATTATAGATGAAAGCTTCATGAAGCATTCATAATGCATAATACCGATGGCTATAATGTGTTATGCCTTTCGATGAATATTTATAACCATGCTTATAATGCTTTATGCATTATTTACTATGAATGTGTTTATAGATTGTTTAAAAGCATGGCCTTAAGTAAAGTGTTGTGAATGATGTTTGCTTAATGATCACGTTATTGTGTGTTTAATGCGAAGTGGGCATGTAAAAGAGGCTGTGAAAATGAAAATCAGACAGCATACTTAACAGGCCTTTCTAACACTTAACACCCCTAATGTTAAATGGATATGCTGTCAGTCTGGGGCTCAGATCTTTGTACTGGAGACGCACGCAGTTAGGCTGTTTATTTTACCAGCCCGGGAGAGGGGGCTGCTGGGAAGCTTAGTTCTGCATCAGACACTTCTGAGAGTCGTCATGGGCCCACGGGTTACCAGTCGCTCGCAGCGAGGGAAGTGCCGCTGTTCCCGCTGGCACCGTCTGACCCGCCGAGCTGAAAATAGCACAAATGGGAATCGGTGATGCAAGTACATGCTGCTTTCCAATGTTTCCTGGCAGGTACTGGGCTGGGGGGGTGGTAAAGGGTTAGGGGGGCGCCACAGGCAGTCAGGTATACAACAGCATTCACAGCCGCAAAATTAGGGTGAAATTGGCAGTAGGGGGGTAACTATTAATAAAAGGTTATTATTCTTGTTGTGACGGAGCTGACAGGAGCCTAGCAGGTAGCTGTGTCTCCACCCACACACTGCGGTTCAGCTCAGACAGGGTGTGTGCGTAAAAATAACAGCTCCAGCTCCACAGCCTCTAGTGTGCATCTGGGCACCACAGACCTCAGTCTGTGCAGAGCGTGTTTTCTAGACAAGGAGAGAAAACTACAGAGCAAATGCACATTTAAAAATAATTCACAAGGAAGTGGAAAACCACCAGAATCCACGGTTAACTATTAGCACCGTTGATTAAAGCACTGGACTGAGGAACGCTGAGAAGGTACGTTTATCTGCAGTGGTTTTGCTGGGTGTTAACCTGTGGTGCTACAAACAGGTCCCTTCCTCCCCTACTGTCCTGTGCAACCACTGACTTTGTGGTCCTGCTGTAATTGTACTTTTGTCCCCAGCATAT
>JAODJU010000025.1:1884700-1902737 GCA_026776725.1 Gnathonemus echidnorhynchus
CCCCCACATCCCCACAGTTGGCAAGGAGGTCACCAACAAAGAGGAGATGAAGCTGGTCCAGTGGGCCACGTGGACATCCGTCCTGGGCACTGAGGTGAATGGCATATGGCCCAAGTATTCCGAAATCAATGATATCAACTCAGCGGATGCCAACTTCAACAGCCAAGTAATAGCAACAGCCGATGATTATGGAATAGTGAAACTTCTACGTTTCCCCTGTATACGGAGAGGTGAGTATTTCTGGCATAAATCATCATTTATAATTTAACCCTAATTTTTATAATAATTTGTCATTTAAAAATGTCAATGATATGGAATCAGATGGTTCTTTTTTTCTGTTCTAGGAGCAAAGTTTAAAAAATATTTAGGTCATTCTGCCCATATAACCAATATCAGGTGGTCACATGACTACCAGTGGGTGATTACTATTGGTGGAGCTGATCACTCTGTGTTCCAGTGGAAGTTTGTCAGTGACAGAAAACCTTCAAAAGAGGGCCTTCATATAGCACCCCAAGGTAGGTCCCAATCTCTGATTTTTTGGTGCATTAGTGATGGACATGCGTTTAATTTTCCTAATGCTGGGCCATATTTCATGTCTACCTCATGGCTTTGGGTTGCCTCTAAATCAGCACTTGCCCATGTCAGTTTGAGAAATGACACTGCGGAAGCAAGCAGAGTTTAACCATTAGAGACTGATGGGTGGCTTGATGAATCAGGAATAACGGCCTGAGAAAGTCTCCCATGCCCCAGTTTGTGAGCTAATGGGAAGAGAAAGCATGAGTCACCCAGCTGGAAGTCTCTGTTCTGTCCATTGAGTGTGTTTTTAAGATTGAGTTATGAACCAATTAATGGGTGGGGCCCTGTTTTGTTACTCACCATGTCACACACTCTGCTTGCAGAAACTCTGATTGACTCCCACAGCGAGGAGTCCGATTCTGACCAGTCAGACGTACCCGAGATGGACTCTGAGATTGAACAGGAGACTCAGCTCACTTATCGACGGCAGGTTTGTGTTACAGTGCCCTGTTCCTTTATATAGGAATTTCTCCTAAACGCGGAAGTCCGATAGCAAAATGACCCCTGCATTGATTTTTGCATGCTTGAGAGATAAAGAGAGTAAATCTGATATTGGAAAAAAGGGCTATACCAAGTATGACTCATTTTCACCATTGCTCCTCCCCCACGACCTTTAGTAGGAAACTCATCCTTTGAAACGGAGCCAACAATGAGAGTGCAAGAAGCATAGAGGGTCCGGTCTCCAGGAAATGATGGCCTGCAACACTAAATTAAAACTGCCAAGAATTGTCGTAGTGAATGGTACAGGACTGATTCCTGGTATTCAAAAAGGCTCTCACCCTCCCACGCCAGGCTGTCGGCTGTATTAATAGCTTTATCATGCATGAACAGGAGAACAGAAGGATAGAGATGTTCTGCCCACAAGTGTTGAAACCACAGGGAGACAAAGGCTGCTCATCTAGAGTGGATACAGCACCGAAAACCAAATGCGGTTGTAGGAAATAACTTTAAGACTGAATGACCGGAAACAAAAAACGCCGTGTTTTCACCATCTGTGATTAATTGTGTCAAATAATGCAGCACCTCCAGATAAGACAACCATGCTGTTTGACAGCCTTTACACCAGTGGGTTGTCTTTCTGGTCCAGGTTTACAAAGAAGATCTACCTCAGCTCAAAGAGCAGTACAAAGTGAAACACAGGCTGGTTGCGACAAAGAAGCGAGAGAGGCCTCCCGTAAGTGGTGTGAAGCTCCACTTCGTGCACGGGTAAGAGGGTCAGCAGAGCACCTTACAAACAGTGACCTTATAATGTGTTCATGTCTACATGTCTTTGTATATACAAAAATACAGCAAAATACTGGAATTAGGGTTTGAAATAGGGCTATAGAGAGTCCCTAATTACATAATTTAGTTTATTTTGCCCTCCTTTGTAACCACAACAGAACCTTAGTAGGACCAGGCTGTTGTGATGCAATGAATGAATGAGGAGGTGAAGTGTAATGACAGTAGGTCACCACTGATTGGCCACATATGGGGAGGTCAGTGCATCTGGCTGGTGTTCACACAACGGCTCTGTCACTGGGTACAACAGCTACAGGGGCTACGACTGCAGGAGCAACCTGTTCTACACGCAGACGGGGGAGATTGTATACCACGTGGCAGCAGTAGGGGTGGTGTATAACCGGCAGCAGAACACTCAGCGGTTCTACCTGGGTCATGACGACGACATCCTCTGTCTGGCTATCCACCCCCTGAAGGATTATGTCGCGACAGGCCAGGTAGGGCACGGGCGTAGCTGGGATTCAGAATTTTGTCTCAGTGGAAGCGGCTGGTCGCCGTCTGATGTACATGAGAGAGCTTGCTTTGGAAGCTTGTCCTGTTTGAACAGATTGGGCGTGATCCCTCAATACATGTTTGGGACACAGAGATTCTGAAGCCCATGTCTGTGTTGAAGGGATGCCACCAACACGGAGTGTGTACATTAGACTTTTCAGGTAAGCCCACGATCCCAGCCACCTGTTATATACCCTTAGCTGCTGTTACTTCTCTTTAATTGCCTCACACCTTAGCCCCACAGAGGGCCTGAACTGTGTTCTGAAAACAAAGAACAGCCTCAGTGTTAAATACCTGCTACAGGAAGTCATACAGCATAGGGCTGATTGTACTTGCTTGTTTCAGCAGTAGATGCCAACACATTTATGCTTGGAGATGTACATTAGAACAGTGTTACACTGATCCTCGGAGATGCCCAGCCAGTCCACGTTTTTGGTTCCTCCTGAGAGCTGGGAGGGAGCAAAAATGTGGACCGTCAGGGGGTCCCAGAGGACCAGGCTGAGAAACACTGCATTAGAACACCAAGGCCTGGTTCAACATTCCCTTTTCCTTTGACAGTCGATGGCAAGCGCCTGGCATCGGTTGGCCTGGATGACAATCACACTATTGTCCTGTGGGATTGGAGGAAGGGAGAGAAGCTCTCAGCCATCCGGTGAATACAGACGTCACTTCTTTGTTAAACCTGAATGTGTGTAAAGCTTCGAATGCATCTAGGAACGCAGATGGCAGACATGCAAATGGCATCTCTGGCTAACGACGACCCTTCTAACACGCTAACATCTCTGTAACGTGCATCACGTGGAGTCACTACGGCCTGCCCTCCCTTATGCAGAACATCCGGTCACAAGTGCCCATGCATAGCATTTAAGGGGGATCGCCTTGGGAGGCCTATGTAGCCTCAGCAGAAAGCCTTTCTGCTCATATTTTCCACCCTTGACACAGATTTTAAGGGTATGTGTTTTCTTTTTGAATAATAGATATGCGACTGTGGCGGCCTGCTCGTACAATATGGTCATCTGTGAGGAAGAGTGGCCCTGCAGAAGTGCTGAGCAATGCACCTTAAAATGATTATTAATACATGAGGTAGAAAAACGAATGTGCAGAGAGACAGTGATTAACACAGGCGTGAAAAAGTAGCTCATTTCTGATTCATAGAGTCGTTCTTTTTAGACTAACCTGTACTTGGCCCTGTCATACCAAAATTAAAAGATTATCTTCGAACTGCCCCTCATCCCCCTCTTGCTGGCTCAACTTCAGTGCCTTATAATGGCACACCTCTACCATTGCCCATAACAAAGCAGTAAACATCCGTGTGAAGTGTCCATTAAATCATTAATACTCTGGGAGGATTTCTGTGTGTAACTGCAACATTTGAGTGGCTGCCCTGCGGGCACTGTGATGCCACATTCGGAGCCCTTAACTCTGACCTGTGCCCCTCAGTCATTAAAGCCCCCAAAACAGCTAAGCGATTCCAATCAGCCCTGGCAGTGGTAGAGTCAGGTAGCTGGCGTTGTGGCTCTTACCTGTAGCTGGTTCCAGAGCATCTCAGGCACAGACGGAGCCCCCGGTAATGTGCTTGTGCCCCAATAATTACAGTCTTCTTGTAAGGAAAAGCCTTGTCCAGCTTCCTGAGCTCCACAGCTTGACCCTTGGGTATTGTTTTGGTGTCACGGGCAAAGAGATGCAGACGAACATAGAGAGTGAGTGAGACGCAACGGGCTGCTTCATTGGGGCGAAGGAAGGGGAAGGCTGGGGCGCGGGGAGCCGGCAGGACTGGGATGACATGGAAAAAGGGGTGTGGAGCGCTTCTCCGGGGAAGGACGTCACGTCCGGTCTGTAGGGCGGTGAGGGCGGCAGTCTCAGCGGAGCAGTTGTCCTCTGCTGGGTCTGCTGGAAGGATATGACCCCTTTAGGAAAATCGGATCCTCTCTGCCTGCTTCAGCTCCCCGGTCTGCCTTTATGCAGGTGGGCAGATGACCCCCTTCATCGGCTGCCGTCCGAGTGTCCCTAACAATCCCCCCTGGGGTTCCGCTTAGACAATGAATTACTGGTGTTATCCTGCGGCATTGTCAGGGCACTGGGGTGGCACCGCCATAGATGTAGCTGGCCTGAACAATGGACATTATCTCAGTCTCACTGAAATGTATGTATGTAACTCTTTTTATACTCAGAGGAAGCAAAGACAAGATCTTTGTTGTCAAGATAAACCCTTACATGCCTGACAAGCTCATCACTGCCGGGATCAAACACATGAAGTTCTGGCACAAAGCAGGTACACGCCTTCCCAGTGCCTTAGCCCTAACTCTTCTTTTACTCCATGTGCTCTCATGAAGATTTAATGCAAGCAGTATCATAGACTGGCATTCACTGTTATACAGCAGTTAATAGCGAACGTAAAAAATCCAGAAGACAACAGAGGAGGCGAAGGAGATGACAAGTCTTTGTAGATGATGGCTGACAACATAACAGATTTGGCATTTTACAGCTGTTGGATACAAAAGTAGTGACGTTGTCCTCTGGACTGGTGTTGTGGATTAATAGAATTGAATTATGCAGTGAATTAGGCTGCTGTCTAACAAGAGGATGTGATGTGTGAGCAGTTTAGGATGATGAAATCCATGCTGTAGATACATGTTACAGCACACCGCCCCCTACAGGTGGGGGTCTGATTGGGCGGAAGGGGAATATGGGGAAGACAGAGACTATGATGTGTGCGGTGTATGGCTGGACGGAGGAGATGGTGTTCTCGGGGACCTGCACAGGGGACATCTGCATTTGGAGGGACTTGTTCCTTATGAAGACGGTGAAGGCCCATGACGGGCCCGTCTTCAGCATGCACGCCCTGGAGAAGGTGTGGAGCTCATCTCTCGCTTTCATTCTCTTGCCCTCAGTATTGATCAGCACAAACAAGCACAGAGCCATAGTTCATAATTCGTGATCTCTTAGGGCAGTGTTTCCCAATCCGGTCCTCGGGGACCTGCAGACATTCCACGTTTTTGCTTCTATGGGTAGCTGGGAGGAAGCAAAAATGTGGACCATCTGTGGGTCCCCAAGTATGGCAGGTATTTTCTGCAAAAATAAAATGAAAATTAAAATGGTAAAAAGAAAATACAATCTCCACTTTGCCATTTAGTTTCCAAAGTCTGTGTGCAAAAATCCTGCAAAAATGAGGAAGCTGGAAGTAAGTTAAGCTGCGAAATAAGACGCTACGAATAAGAAGCTAAACGAATCGGAAGCTGCAGATAAGTAGCTAACTTAAGCCGTGTGTGATTTTGCCATTAGTTTGGGCGACATGGTTGATCATGGCCAAGAAATATGAAGACAATGTAACCGGGAAACGCACTGAGAAAGTGCAGCTGTGATCCGTAGCTCCGCCCACCACCCTGCTCCAATTAACATATATTTGCATGTAGTGAACTTGAAAATGAAAAGACAAAATGAAAAGACATTTTGTGCTATTTCATTTTAATTTTAATTTTTGCAGGATTTTTGCGCACAGACTTTGGAAACTAAACGGCAAAATGGAGACTGGAAACTTTTTTCATTTTCATTTTATTTTTTGCAGAAAATACCTCCCATACCCAAGGACCGAATTGGGAAACACTGTCCTATAGGAGAATAATATATACATGGGCTGTTGTATGATTCTGGGTGGTTTAATACGACAGTGTCTTGGTGTGTGTTTTTCTTTTGGACCGCTGTTCTGGGATCAGTTCTTAAACTGTCTCGTGTGCAATCCCCAGGGCTTTGTGACAGGAGGGAAGGACGGCGTAGTGGCCCTGTGGGACGAGACCTTTGAGAGATGCCTGAAAACCTACGCCGTCAAGCGGGCAGTGCTGGCCCCGGGCTCCAAAGGTGCACAGCGCAGTTCACTGCACCGCCATTCGATTTCGCTTTGTAGTCGATCAAGAAAGATATAAGGTCATACTTAAGGTCACGGCAATTTAACCAACTGGATATTCTGGGCCTTAATGAAGGTCACACCTGAGTCAGTGCCATGCCGTTTGTTCTGTCTGTTCTGCAGGCTTGCTTCTGGAGGACAACCCATCCATACGTGCCATATCCCTTGGCCATGGTCACATACTCGTGGGGACGAAGAACGGTGAAATCCTGGAAGTGGACAAAACCGGCCCGATCACACTGCTGGTCCAGGTGAGGAACTCTTCCGCTGCTCCATAATGATCACGGCCGACACGCTCCTCGTTATGTAAGAGCTATGGAAGTATTTGGGGAAAGGGGTTCAGGTTGGGCCAGACTATTCTGGGCGTGCGGATGGATGGAGGGTCTGAGCCGGGTCAGGCCGGCGTGCCAGCTCTCTGCGGCAGCGTTATGGAAGCGTCACTGGAACCTGGCAGTGCCGTCAGAAGGCGCAGTTATTTTTGTGATGTACTAAATGCATTCGCTGTTGCCTGTGTGAAAACGCGCAACCTCCCCTGCAGCTTCCCTGAACTCCCCTGTGCTGAAACTAGAGCGTTTCCCAGGGTACCCTTGACCCGCCAAGCACCCCGGCCGATGTGACTGATTGCCCTGTTTAATCTCTCGCTCCGCGCTTTCGCAGCCCGCTTCATTTCAGTCAGTGTAAGCAAGACTGAGCGCGCTCAGGAGCAGAAGTGTTTCTGAGAGCTGTCAGTGGGGATGCCAGGCAGCCCATCCCATGGCTCTGTGCTCTCCTGCTGCCCTTCCCCCCATCTGTCTGCAGGGCCACATGGAGGGAGAGGTCTGGGGTTTAGCTACGCACCCCCACCTGCCTATCTGTGCCACCGTCAGCGACGACAAGACCCTGCGCATCTGGGACCTCTCCCCCAGCCACTGCATGCTCGCCGTGCGCAAGCTCCGCAAAGGTAGCCACCCCCAGGACGGCTCAACAATCACATGATTCCCCTGGCCTTCTTCTGTGACCCCCTCACCCCGTATGATGTCATCACCCCCCTTTCGCTGGGCTGAGTGCAGTTGAATGCTTTTACCCCCAACTTCATTATTAAATGCTTATAAAGCAAACACTGGTAATGAATCACTTCTGTAAAATGGGCTTCGGGCTGCATCTGTGTACTGCTCTGCTCAGTGGGGTGATCTATAGTCACTTACTCTCAGGTGTAAATAGGCCCTTGTTAAAGGAACTCTTCCCATCCACGCCTTTCCGAGGGTGACACAGTCAGCATAAAATCTGCTCATCAGGAGAGGTGCCAAAAAAAATTTCTCTTTTCTCGTCAGTTTTGTTTTGATTTAGCCAGTTTGATTTAGCAGCTACATCTGTTGGACCTGATTAAGTCTCATGCACATTGGTTCTTCTGCTGTCTTGTCACAGGCAGGTAGTTAAATTACCAGTAGTCCTGGCTCTAAATGGGTATAATGAGACTATTAAAATTAGAATTGGACTGGGACTAGGGATTGATTGCCCTGGTGCCCAGACTAACGATGTGGCCTTTTCCTCAGGGGGGCGCTGCTGCTGCTTCTCCCCAGATGGCAAAGCCCTGGCAGTGGGTCTCAACGACGGCAGCTTCCTCATCGTCAACTCCGACACTCTGGAGGATATGGTGTCCTTCCACCACCGCAAGGATGTCATCACTGACCTTCGCTTCTCCCCAGGTCCGCCCCCCCCCACCTCAGGAACCTTCCTCTGTTAGAAATCAAAGAGGCAGCAGTCTCCGCTGCATTTTTGACATCCACCCACTGTATGGAGAATAGATTTTGCCTCAGATGACCCAAATTCCACCAAATTCTGCTGAAATCAGGCCAGATAAAACCATTGTCCAGAGATGGATGGGGATAAGGGGGCAGCTGGTAGCGGAAGAGGTTAAATTTAAACTGAGATGGGTAATCTAATTAAATTTAACCCAACTTAAATGTTTGCCATGTTGGGTAGAAGTTATCGACCCATTAACATAAAGGCCTATACTATCAAGCAGTACTGGGACTTTGCCATGAAACCATAGTGTGGACAAACCTGTATGTACAAACACGCCAGACTGCTTAAATGGTCAGTGTACACTGAGCTTTCCGCAGCCCTCAGAGAGCTGAAGAAGTCAAAATGCTAAAAAAGGCACAAAAGTATAATGTTAGGTCATTTATTTATGGCTGACATCACTGGGGAAGACATGTAGCTAAAAATGGGTATAGAAGCAGTGTGCAGATATAGACACCTAAGTCTTCTGGCGGGTCTTTGCCTTTGCTCTTATCCTGACATAAGCTGCTGTTCAGATTGCCCCCCCCCCCCCCCCCCGTGCTTGCTGAGATGGAACATGCCCGGTCTGTTTTCGTAGGGACGGGCAAATACCTTGCGGTGGCTTCGGCAGACAGCTTTGTGGATATTTACAATGTGATGAGCAGCAAACGGGTTGGCGTCTGCAAGGGATCCCTCAACAACATCACTCACCTGGACTGGGACCAAAGAGGTATGCGCCCCCCACGTCAGAAGTGACTTGACCCTGAAGGTGTGGGGGAACATGCTCCCCTCACCTGTCGCTATGTCTCACAGGAGTCTGTGAGCCCAGTCAGTGACCCAGGCAGAAATGATTGCTCATTTTAGTGATTAAGTAGGTTAATGTCCTGTGATTGAACATGGTTCGCTGGCCAGCCAACCTGCCTGCCATTGTGTGCTTCATTCCTCCAGGAAAGCTACTGCAGGTCAACACTGGGGCTAAGGAGCAGCTATTTTTTGAAGCTCCGCGTGGCAAGAGGCAGCTGATTCCCCCGGCGGAGGTAGGCCAGGGAGCTGGGAGGCGCCGTGGACACTGCTGGCCTACTTTCTCTCCTCAGGACCCAGGGACAGAGATGGAAGGGCGATCTGGCATTAACACGTCCCACTTTTTATAAGTGTTCATCATTCTAATTCTGGTGTTTGTTATGGGATGGGGGGGCGGTCTGATGAAATTGGAGCGAATGTATGCCTCACGCACAGTGCCACTCTCCAAGGGGGACTGGCCAATGAAGAGAAGATTACCACGGCGCCGTGAAGCTCCCATGGTTCCTAGCGTCTCTCCTTGTCTCAGGTGGAAAAGATAGATTGGTGCACGTGGACCTGTGTGCTGGGGCCGTCCTGCGAAGGGATCTGGCCAGTGGTCAGGGAGGTCAGTGACGTGACCGCTGCCTGCCTGAGCAACGAAAGAACGATCCTGGCAACTGGGGATGACCTGGGGTACTTGAAGCTGTTTCGGTATCCTGTCAAGGTGAGGGACTGATTTCCAGAGCAGAACTGGGACTATGGGTCAGCACACAGGAGAGAGCACTGGGGACAAATTCAGGATTAGTCTCAAAGTCTGGGCTCTACATTTCATTGGGTCACATTTTACATTAACTGCACCTTCATAATGCATTCATAGCCAGTTCAGTGTGCCTTCATAATGCATTCATAATGCATTCATAGTCGGTTCAGTGTGCCTTCATAATGCATTCATAATGCATTCATAGCCAGTTCAGTGTGCCTTCATAATGCATTCATAGCCAGTTCAGTGTGCCTTCATAATGCATTCATAATGCATTCATAGCCAGTTCAGTGTGCCTTCATAATGCATTCATAATGCATTCATAGCCAGTTCAGTGCGCCTTCATAATGCATTTGTAATGCATGTATTACAGCAGCATGTAAGTATACCTTAACATCCTATCATGCCTTAACAATTTTAAAATACATTAATAACAACCATTATATAATAATAACAAACATTATAATAATATAATGGTTGTTATTAATGTATAGCTGTTAAGGTATGTTAGGATGTTAAGGTATATTTACATGCTACTTACGAATGTTCTGAAAATGTATACGAATGCATTATAAGGGTGCACTTAATGTAAAGTGTTACCTTACATTGTGCGTCATACTTAACTCTCGAATACATTTTGTTGAATGTGTGAAATCCAGCGTGAGCTTGTAGTGCTGTTTTCTTTTCCAGAGTATTTATGATAAACTTTAAGTTCCCCTGTGTTGTTTAAATACTGATGCATGCTGTGCATTGCCAGGGGCCGTTTTAGCAGAGCTAGTCAGAGAGCCCCCAGGTTTATGAGGTGAGCCATGATCTCTGGCCGTACCGCTTCCTCAGGGCAAGTACGCGAAATGCAAGCGCTACGTGGCACACAGCGCCCACGTGACCAACGTGCGGTGGACGAACGACGACGCGATGCTGGTCAGCGTCGGGGGAGGGGACACCAGCCTCATGGTGTGGAGTTATGAGCCCGAGAACCATCGGGAGATGTGGCTGGGCAACAGCGAGGAGTCTGACCTGGAGAGCGAAGACGACGGGGGTGAGTGGCGCTTGCACAAACACACGCCGCGCCAAATCCGTCACAAGCTCCTGTTATACCGACTGGTGGTCTGAAGCGGGTGTAAGGATGCTGGCTGCCTGTCCCTTAAGCTCCCGTTTATTTTGAGAGGAGCACAGCAAGATACCACACCAAGAGCCTACAAACCTTTAATTAGGTAGGTAGGTTTATTTGTCATTTCAGCCATATATACAGTATACAGTGAAACGAAACATTGTTCATCCAGGGCCAAGGTGCAGAAAGAGAGGACAGAAGAACAGAAACAATATACAGGACAAGACAAGTACAATATACAGGACAAGACAACATACAGTGCAGTCAACAGTAGTAACCGTGCTGGTCTGAAATGGATACTATGTTCTACTTCCATTGTCTTTCAATAAAAATTTGATCAAAAAAACATGGCTGTTCAGCCCAAAACGCATCAGGTAAAGTCTCCTAAAGAAAATCACAAACCAACAAAAGAATACATGCCACTGCTTTCCATACAGGATACGACAGCGATGTGACGAGGGAGAATGAGTGCAACTACACCATCAAGGCCTTATCTACCAACCTGCGGCCTATGTCCGGGGTCAAGCCCCACCTGCAGCAGAAGGAGCTGACTGTGGATGAGAGGTAAGCCCCGCCCCCTCGGCGCCTGTAATTAGCCAGCCAATTATATTTCACACTCAACCCACTGCCATCATGCTGCCAGCTGTATTTCCTTTAATTAAGACTCCATCGTCACACTTCTTTCGCAGCTTTGTTTTTCAAAATGGTACCTTTCGATGTATCCTCACTTCGATTTCTCATTCTCTTCTTGTGCCTGTGGCTCCTCTCTTCTACAAATCTCCATGCCGCTCCTTTCGCTTCCGTTTGAAGGCAGGGAGTAGTAAGGTAAGGTGAAATAACACCAGGTCTTTGCCCTTAGCAGAACACTGTATTTTCCTTTAATGGGGGGGCATGAAAAGCTTCTCCTGTGTAAGGTGGGCGGTAAATTAGCTGTGGCAAGCAGCTTATATGCTGTGATTGTGTTTCAGGACGAAATAAACAGAAACAAATGCACCGTAAGTTGCGAAACGATTGATTACGACTGCAATTGAAGGAAAGTCGAGCCAGACTGCACAGTGTTTGAACTACCTCCAGCTGTAAGAGGAAATCTGTGATGAGGCCTATGAGAATGGCATTTATCTTACAGATAAACACAGTGTCAAAGCCAGCTAAACTTACAGGACAAGAATTGACCCATGCAGCTGTTTTTACACCTTCTCCAGGGATTTCTGGGGATATTGTGAGACTTTGGCTGAGCATTTTCAGATCATTTTTAAGCCTCGTATTAGTGATAGTGCTTATATGTTGAATTGGACAGGGTGAAACTCAGGAGTTTAAAGGCTGGTTTATACCTACTGCGGACGCTCCACAGTGCGCGGCTGTTGTGACGTAATTTACGCCACAAAGGTCAGGTGTGACAGTGTGTGTCAGGGCCACGCACGAGTACCAATCGAAACTTGAAACAAGGCAGACGACCTCTACTATGATGCAAACTCACCTCCATTGTCATTGGTCAGGGCAAAAGTAGCAGGAGGTCAGAAAGGAGATCAGACCAAATATTGTATATAAACACCTTTTCCACCCTCCCTGTTTCAACCAACCAGTTGGGTACTCTGTGACTGACTCTTTATACTCAACTGGTTGGTTGAAAAAAAACTTCGGTCTTGTACTTTTTGGACCAGAACTTTCCACCTCTGAAATGCCAGTATTTTCAGACTTCCTCGGCCAACCTTTCTTCAAATCCACTAGCCATGTTTGTTTTCAACCTTAATCAGTTTATGAGCCATTTTCATGATTCCTTGCTACCGGATTAGCAGATGGCTGCAGTCTAAAATAAAATACATTTGTAACTCCATATGTATGTCCTTGCATACTGTAAGTACATAATGCACAGTTAGTTTTAGTAAAATACTTATTTTTAGTATGACATCCATACCACACTTCATAGCAGCTTTGCCCTGTAGCGCCACCCCTTGTATCAAAGTTCAAAGTGCGGAAGTGCAACAAGCCTGGGTACGCAGGAGCATGGCTGGTGTGGCACTACGGTGCGTGTGCTATGTCTGAGTGCTCGGTGGGAATGAACCAGCCCTGAGTTTCTGGGACAACAGAGAGGAAGCCCCACTGCCTGGCCGTGTGCTGCTGGCTGAACGCGACGTGCGCTCTGTCCCCTCAGCCATAGCCGTGCTGTGTTGTCGTGTCGCCGCGCCATACAGACAGCGCGCCTGCTCTAATGTTCCCTTTCTCTGTCAACTGCTGCCATGAAGAGGCTCCAGGTAAGATCCTCTTCTCTCTCTGACATCGTTCCAGTTGCTGGGATTTTTAAAAATAGATAAATGTATTGTAAATGCTTTCTGTTACTTTTAGGCTTTGGGAGGACGGGCTGTGGGACAGTATGCTTACATTTGCAGAAATGTGGAACTAAAATCGGTGGTAGTAGGAAGGTGGCTGGAGCTCTTGCTCTAGGTGTGGCTTTGGTCATTCTGGGGTTTGGGATACTTCTGAGGCACAGTGGGTGGTGGCTCCTTGGCTTAGAGCATGATAGATGAAGTGACTGGGTGTTAGGTACTCTGTGGGAAGCAGATTGGTCCCCTGGGAAATATGAATAAATGACTGAAACTACATACAGTGGCTGTTAGGCAATTAAATAAATTATATGGTCAGTTTTTCTATTCCACTTTCCGACAGGGTGGTACATTAGCAGTTTAGCTACTGTGGACGCAGGGCCTGTGAAGCCAGGAGCATTTGATCTGTCAGTTCAAGCTAAGCTGATGAAGTCTTCAAAAATCCTGCAGCCCTAGTGCAGGATTCCTCGTTTTCAGTCCAGGGGGGCCAGTCTGCAACACAGTTTGCAGATTTCCCTGCGCCTTATTCAGCTCACCAGCTAACTGCCAGGTTTAGCAGATGTGTTTGAGCAGGGAAATTAGGAAACTGTGTTGCAGACCGACCCTCTAGGCCTGGAACTGGGGAACCCTGCTCTAGTGAGGCTTGATGGTTTAGATAGGCTTCGTCTCCCAATCAGATGGTTCTGAATGGTGACTCCATTGCTCCATCTCTTAGCCAGCTTCTCTAAGCAGCAGCCAGACACACCTATCTCCTCATCCTGTCTGCACACAGGAGAACAAGTTACATCACTGCATTTCGCTGTGCATTGTGGGAAGTCATAAGTTATGAGTCATGAGTAGGGTATTTTCCATGGGAAATTTGGACAGTAGGACCGGTATACTAAATAAGCAGTCATTGCCTACAGAGCATGAGAGAAATGGTCTGGATGATTGGTTTCTGGGAAGGAGTGGTATGGTTGGGGTGGGGGTTTGGATGAAAACGTTATATGATAGAGTGTGGGAGGTGGTGCGGCTGGGATTTTGGTGCAGAATGTGGTGTGTTACCCCGGTGTCTCCCGGGGTATGGTGGGTGATGGAGGAATAGAGGTCATTCCCACTCCTCTGTTTCAGACCTCCTGTGAGCAGGGCTCTGCCAGCCCCAGAGAAGCTGCAGACTAACAATGTAGGCAAGAAGAAGAGGCCCATTGAGGTGAGGCGTGCCACACCAGAGCTGAGCCAACCTTCATAATAATAATAATAATAATAATAATAATAATAATAATAATAATAATGTCCTTTTTGTTTATTGTTGGATGTTGTATCCAAAATGCCACATAGCTGTCAAAGACCATGATCCACATCTGAAATTGCAAAAATAATTATAGTCACTTTAAAAATAAAACAGTGCAGTCACATATAAAATTTCTGATGTTAAAAATAACGAATGCATCTTTATGGAACTGGGTAACGTATTGATTAGTGAAATGATCTTATCACAAGCCTGCAAAAAGGTCTCGCGTCACAGGATACATCAATAGGTGGATTGTATTAGCTTGTGGAAATGCATTTTAATTGGGTCTGAACTTTATTGACATAATTTGGACAGGGAATTATATCATGTGCTATTCTGGGACCATCCAACCCGCATGGTCCATCTCTCACAGATGGCAACGTTGCAGAGGCCCACAATTAATTTGCCCTCAATTAAATCCCGAGGACACTGACTCGTGGCTGCCTTTCCTCCCGCTGTCATCAGCTCCGCCTTGCACGATTCACCCAACTGCATGTCACCCTGTGGCATTCTCTCCCACAAGGACCTAGTGCTGGAGCTGGTGTTCGGTTACCGAGGCAGCGATTGCCGCAACAACGTCCATTACCTGAACGACGGGGCGGACATCATCTATAACACGGCCTCGATCGGCATCGTCCTCAACCTCGCGACGGGTCAGCCCCCCTCCGCGGAAGGCCTTATGTTTTGTAGACATGTTAGAACCTGGATCAGTTTATGAACTTTCTGAATTGTAACACTGAGAGACGAAAGCCGAGAGAGAATTATGGGAGCAACAGGAACCAGGCCACACTCTGGCATGTTTCTGTTTATTATAAAGTCACATGACCTGTGCTGTATTGTTCAGTCCTAGTACTATTTATTTTTTATGGCTTTGGTAAAAGCAGCAGCATGTCTGATTTTGCTGGAAGTGCTCTCACTCTGAATACCACTGACTTGCTGACAGCCTACTGATAGATATTTATGAGTATCGAAAAACAGAGGAATGTCTGTCGCTGCTGGTTGTAATATTTTTGTACATTGAAATCAGCTGCATTACATCTGCTTTCTTGCTTTTAGTTTTCCTGAGTGTATATACGGGATATCTGTGCTTGTTCTCAGCCTCCCAGAGTTTTTACGTGGAACACACTGACGACATCCTGTGCCTGACCATTAACCAGCATCCCAAGTTCCCCAATGTCGTGGCAACTGGCCAAGTAGGTATGTTTGTGAGGGGTTGCCTTTACCTGACGCCGGCCTCCCCTTTCCCACCAAGGGGGCACGCAGCCAGACCCCCTTGCCACTGCGAGTCACCCCAAATCCACAAGAGCATTTGGCTGAACATGCTTGCAGTGCGCAGCTGGGCTCTCATTCCGTCTGTGCTACTGCTTAAGGCCTGCCGCTCCATGGCCTCAGATCAGACTAATGCTGTGTAACCTCTCTATGGGGCCTAATGACTGATATTCGAACTCTCTGAAGCTTTAATGTCCTTTCAGCATGAAAGGAAAACATTCTTGACGATCGACCTGCCACAGACAACTCACTGCTGTTCTTATTGCTTGCAGGTGATTCTGGCGACATGTCAGGTAAGGGCCCTTTTGGTCATTGAGCCTGAGAGGAATGAGACACTGACACTTGTCAAAGTGAGCCCCAGTGAGCAGTGAGGTCATCCAGTTTGGGTGTGTGCTGCCATAAGAAACAGCTGAGGCGTATCTGCCTGACCAGACAGAGTGAGATTTTGTCTGTTCACCTATCAGCTTGACTCCTCCCTCCCTGGGCTTCTGCAGTAAATATGGCTCAGCTGGCCCCCATTCTAGCCCCTGCAGATCTTCTGCCGTCCATTACTTCCGAATCGCCCACCCTCCCGCTCTGTCGATCCTCCAGCACAAGCACCTGAGCTGCTTGCAGCGTAGCGGTAGCATAACCTCATGTGATCTGTGTCCCGCTGTTGCCATCTAGTGGAGGGGAGGGTTTCAACAGGATCACAATTCATACAAGCTTGCTTAAGCTTGCAGTTCTCTTGAGTATCAGAGAAGCTGCCGTAGGTGGGATTTATGCTGCTAATGGGTGGGATTTATGCTGTTAATCACTATGTCTTTTAATGAACTGAGATCCAAGTATGTCTCCTGTGAGAAGTCGGTTCAGCCTGACGTTTATCGACGGCATTCCATAATCCCACATACGGTGGGATTCAGAGCCCTGTAATCCTCAGGACCGGCTCTCATCCAGTGCCGAGCACTTGGAGCAGACCCGAGACAAATGACAGTTAATCCTAAAAAATCATTAGGATATTTTTGACCATGTTTTCCAATATCCCACTGAAAGGTTTTTGTAAGTGCAAAGAGCGCATATATAAAAGCCAATCACCTCATTTCATTAAGCAGATTGGTCATTGGTTAGTGACTGCAGTGTGACTCCACCCCCACAGCCTCCTCTCCTTCCATCCACGTGTGGGATGCCATGAACAAGCAAACCCTGTCAGTGCTGCGCTGCTTCCACTCGCGAGGCGTCTGCTCTGTCAGCTTCAGTGCCACTGGGAAGCTGCTCCTGTCCGTGGGGCTCGATGCCGATCACACTGTCACCATCTGGAAATGGCAGGAAGGTATTTGCATAGCCCCGCCCCTGCGATATAAGCCACACCCAGTCAGTGTTTCTTTACCCGGGTCTTAAACAGCTTTAACCAATCAGGCGGGAAGTATAGAAAATGTACTTATTAAACCTTCTCATTCAAATATATTTAGACAGCAACATTTGCTAGATGTTCACATTCAGTTCACATTAAAAATAGATATTGTTAAGGCTGCAATATGATAAAATCATTGGGCTGTGTCACGAGGACAAATTTGACAAGTGGAGAAAATGAGGAAAATCATACTGTCTGAACCATACTGTAAAAGACCTTGTATATGCAGCACATCATGATGGCCTGGTAGATAAAGAGACTTTGACCTTTTCCATCCCTTTTTCTGGTCGGGACCACATAGCAAAACCCGTAAGTTTCCTATTCACCAAAGCAAGAAAGTCTGATGCTGTTGTAACACTTTTTCTGCTAATCAGCTTTAGAGCTGATTTTCAAGCATTCATTTCAATTTGGATAAAAAAAAGGAATATTTCCAATCATAAAATATTAGCAAGAGTATAAACATTTTCCTTTGAAAATGAAAAATCGCCACAGTATTAAAATCAGACTTATTACTTATTACTAAATTACTGGAATGCTCAGAGGCTAAAAGCACAATTAAACAGTCCAGTTCTCTGATGCACAATTACTACTTATTATACTATGTACTTCATCAACAACACAAGGGAAATTCATTAACAGCTGGATAATAACCGAAGCTTTGCTCTAGACCAGTGAAAGAAAGAGAAAGCAATGTCTATTAATGACATTTGTACCACCGAGTGATGATATCAGTGTGGAGGGATACCATCCTTTGATGATATCAGAGTGGAGGGATACCACTGGGTGATGATATCAGTGTGGAAGGATACTACTGAGTGGTGATGTCAGTGTGAAGGGTGCTTACAATGCTGCTGTTTTCCCTGTTCTCTGTGTTCCAGGTGCCAAAGTGGCCAGCCGGGCAGGACATACCCAGCGCATTTTCGTGGCCGAGTTCCGACCCGACTCGGATACACAGTTTGTGACGGTGGGCGTCAAGCACGTGCGCTTTTGGACTCTGGCCGGCTGCGCGCTGCTCAGCAAGAAGGGCGTCCTCAGCTCCTTAGAAGAGGCACGCATGCAGACCATGCTCTCCATGGCCTTTGGCGCTGTAAGTCCTGTATGACCCTCCCTCCCCACGCCCCATCC
>JAODJU010000025.1:1907252-1972959 GCA_026776725.1 Gnathonemus echidnorhynchus
CACACCCCCCCCCCCCCCCCCCCCCTATAAAATTGCATTTTCTGCTCCTTTCCATCCTGACAGGTATTACTGGGTTCAGTTCTGTGAGCAAACTGGCTCTTGTGTCTCTGCAGGCCAAACACAAGCGGTTTCTGGGCCACTCTGCCCACCTGACAAACGTCCGCTTTACGAGCGGAGACCACTATGTGATCAGCGCAGGCGGCGATGACAGAAGGTAAGCACATTACTCTGCCACCGTCACAGCTCTCCACAGCCTCTCGCCGGTCAGCGGCACAAATGGGGGTCACAGATGGTAGCTCTGGGCTCTAGTCCAACCACATAAAGGATTCAGAAATTAATCTGAATGTTAGTATTTGCATACATCCCCTCTGTCCTTGGGTGTGACATAAACTGGAGGTGACATAAGCATTGTTGTGACATTACATTAAGCATGGCAATATCTCTTATCCCACCTGTCTCTTTCGTAGCCTGTTTGTCTGGAAGTGTATTCATACCCCCCACTAGGGGGCACCCTGGGGGCACTGCCACCATATTTTTGGGGGCCGCATGGAAAATTCAGCATGGCTAAGGAATGCAAATAACCCAAGAAGAGACGCCTGCATGTTAAAGAGACAGCAAACCAGGCAGCTAGCAGATCAGAAGGAGTTGGAGCAAGTCAGCACGCGGTATGCTGTTTGTCACATCGCCCCCGAATGTACTGTCCACAACAACCTCACTTCTGGGTAATCCATAGTACAGTGCGCAAAGGTTTCAAATCACAGGAAAGACCGCGAAACACATGGATGCACCACAGAGATTCCGTCGGCAACTTTTCCGCTCTTCCCACTGTTTCGTATACTCCTGTTTTTGAGTGTGGGTTTTTAGAGGCACAAATGTGCCAGATGCTCCACGTCTGTATAAATAATGAAGAAAATGCCATTTTTAATGATATGCATAGAAAACATAATTAGCCTTAAACTCTACCTGTTGTGTGTACAGCTACAGCTGGTGTGGATCTTTGGCTTGAGGTTTACCTTCAGTATTTTTTGTTAACTTTGAGAGTTCAGATGGGTTTTTTTTTTTTTCTTTTCTTTCTTTTTTGTTTTGCTGTCGTTCAAATCAAATCTCCCGTGGCCTTCTTCCTGAATGTACCATCCGAGTTCTCTTCTGGATGTCAGCATGCCAAAGCAAACTATGCACTAGTATAAGCGACCCGGTCACTGTGGCGCCACCGACGGTTTGTTGGTGTAGACATGCGTTTGCCGGTGGAAGCCGAAACGCCATGAAGACGCGTGATCCTTCAGAACTGGCACGCAGCGGTCAGCCCTCGCCGATGTGTGTGCAGAGATGGCGCGCGTGTGTAGGCACGCTCCACGCACGCCTGCATGGCTTAACGACAGACAATCCCTCTCAAACCAAAAGCCCTGGAAAAGTCAAAGTAAACGGAAAAAAACGGAGGGCATTTTCAATGCACTGTTGCTTTTCTTCAGATCATTATTTTAAGTGTGCTGCTAAAAGAGGTTTTTCTAAGGTCATATCCTCATTTTGAAATAATGTGTTGTACTGTAGCCATTTTTTTTTTTTACCAAATTGTTTATTTCTCAATCACAACTCAGTTCAATAAGAATGTTTTGGGGAACAGACACATCAATCAAAAAAGTGCAAAAATATTTTCTTTCTTAGTATACATTTATTTTGTATATATGCTGAAATGTGTTTAGTGCATATATAAATTTTCCTGATATCAATGTAAATATCATTTGTAACATTCTTTTGTATTTTTTTGTGAAATGTTTCCTAAATTGAAATTTAATTAAAAAATTTTTAAAAGACAAATCATCTAATACTTCGATACGTTTTTATTGAGGGGACGAGGTGTCATGTTTAAGATTTTTTTTAATGCAGTCGTTTGAATATTTCATGCGGCCATTTGAATTAAGAATGAGACTAAAAAAATGGTGCCTTCATAAAACATTCATTTGTGCCGCGGTGGTTTACTATAGAAATGTCATACACAACGTTATGGCACCTCCATTGATGCCTCTGCCTGCCTGATGACAGGTCAGCCATCACAGCCGCTTAAGCAGAGGGAGAAACCTGAGACACCCTGGTGTCCTGAGGCCTGGTGGCATCGCTGTTGTTGTACACTGGAGGCATTCAGCCTGCATGAAAAATGAAAAGTTCAACACAAAACAATAGTGGGAATTAGCTCTAATCTATACTAGAGTAGGGCTACAGCTCTGGCTCCATCCAACCTGATGACTTCACCTCACACCATCTCCATGCTTTGGTCTGAGCTCACAGAATACTTCCTCCCTCTAAATGTCATTGGGAATAACCTGCATTCTCACAGTAATTAGAAATGAGATGCTTCATGTACCTCACATACTCATGCAGATTGTTAAACAAGGAGCGGTTTTGATTATTTAAATTACTTTTGGTATGCGAGTCAGTGCTGCAATTTCCCACATTCCAATGCAGCTTGCTGTTGTTGCCCATAATTCTCCATTAACGTCACAGATTAATGGTGGCCACTAATTGCAAAATGGAGGGTATTAAATTACCTTTTAACTACTCTCTTTTGATTGTTTTTCACTAGGGACATGGGGCCAGGGTTTTTGTGCAGTACTTTAACCTTCAAAATCTATTGGTAACTCCTTATCTGTTTTTCAGGGTAAAAAATGTCTTTTCCCAGTAAAAATGCTCGCTATAGTATGATAATGGGTAACCCTGCTTTACCATTGTTTGACAGCTGATTAGATTAAATGTGCAAGGCTGAAATTCCTTACATACAACTCAGGGATCGTGCTGTAAATTCAATAATGCAGAAACAGTGCAATGACTTGAAAAAGGATTATGATACAATTATGGAAGCTATGAAAAGGCAGAAAAAGGCTGAAGAAAAAGTTAAATATTAGTTCTTTGGAGAAATACACAGGTTCTCTTTAAATATTTATTTCACTTTCAGAAAAAAATACAACATATTTACATACAGACAAGCAGTACATGCAAACTCTGAATATTTAACATTGATCTATCCAAACTTCAAACCATTTCCAAATATAACTAATGAAATGATGTCCCCTTTCTGTCATAAAGTGAAGATACTACCAGTAAAAAAACACACAAATTCTAAATTTCAAATACAGTGTATTTATATGTTCAATTAAAAACAATCTACCGTACTCAAAATAGATTCAAGTTAAATGGCTGCTCAACTTCCCGTCTTTGCTTTTGCATTATTACACTAAAATAGATACCTGCACTGAAGTTAACAGCTCAGACAGCTCCTCCATTTAAATCGACATGCAAAAAAAGTCAGTCCTTTGGGACACAATGGCCCTCTACTGATTACACCATTAGTTGAGTTCTCAGGCAGCAAGCGATTTTAATCATAATCTTTAGTGCAACTGAAGCAGTAGATTGGCTCTGTAAGTATTTGTACTATTACATAATAGGCCTTTTTATATATTGTTCTACCAAAAGCCACATGTTGGGGATCTCTACTAATCTTCTGCTGGCAAAGTCCTCACAGCTTAACTGAGAATGAGCTCCCACAGGAACAGCCATGCTCTGCCTGCGGGTTGCGGAGAACCTGGAAGGAGGAGCGTATCAGCTCCTCGCTAAAGTCCACCATGGAGCCCTTAACAAACTCCAGACTCTCCTCATCCACTATGATGCCCACACCACCCTGCTCAAACAGCCTACAGAGGGGAAGAGGGGAGAATGAGGGGTGGGGAGTGAGCATCAATGATGTGTGCTGAATTACTGTCTCACCATTCACTGGAATTCATAAATCACTGGAAATGATCACTGAAGCCTAGCTGTGTTCATGGTGAGAGGTAAGGTGGTTAAACAGGAAGGAACAGATGACAAATGTACCTGTCCTCTTCATTCCTCGTGCTGTCAATGGAGAACTTGTACTGGAAGCCAGAGCACCCTCCCCCCTCTACCCGAATTCTCAGGTACTCCCCCTTGTCCGTGATTTCTTGCAGTCTCTGAAACACAAGAATCAGTCTAAATATTTATATTTCAAATTTGTCACATTTCGTATGTTGGTTATTAACAAAGGATAATCCTGTTTATTTAATAGGATTAGGCCTCTGGAGCTTACAAAATGAAGAAAAAAAAAAAAAACAATAAAATTTTGAAAGATCGTTAGAATTTAAAAACAAAACCAGTGAATATTGCAATTACTTTCAAATAAAGCACAGAAATTTGTTCAGTGTCCTTAAGCCTAACTGTTTCAATACAACTTTATGAAATGCACTGTGTGATTTCCAGCACCTTCACACACGATTCACTGAGGAAGACTTTATATTCAGCCTGCTTGGGGTCGCTCGGCTTCTCCTCTGTTGAAGAGCTGTTCCAACGGCGGTTCCCAGCAGAAACCAAATAGAGGTTAGCCGGTGGTGCTCGGAAGAGGACAGGATGCCTAGTACCGTGAAGCGCCCGAGAAGACGTCCTGGCGAAATGAAAACAAAAGACGGACATTAAAACATGCAACAAATTCAGCTCTTTTTGCTATATCAGTAAAACAGCTAACTCATTTCATCCTGCATATAACAAAATATTAATGTACTCCAAAGATTGCTCGAATTGTTGCAAATAACCTTTACGAAATAAATTTGAAGATGGGATTTACAGAATTAGTCTGCACTGCGACGGAGCCAAGAACATATTACTTTACTCGTCTCTTGTGTGTTTAACTTCAGCAAGTTATATAAGAAACTAACTAACCATCGATCTGGTGTCGGTTCTGCATGGCTTTCCTCTTAATTGTCCCACTTGAATATGTGATAACGAATAACTGTAACATGAATTCCAAATATGCTGATAGCATCTTGGCTACCCAACGGGTTCGTCATCATTTTCCTCTACAGCAACAACAAAATTAAGTTTATCGGGTTGATATGGAGTGTCTTCCACCCTTTATAAACCCTGATTTATTTACCTTCCAAAACTCCGGGCTGTAACTCTTACTACATTGAACATAGTTCCCCAAATTAATGACATCGTCCATACCCTTCGAAGCCCAATTTGGACATAAGAGAAACGCGATTGGCTAGCTCTCCTGTCGCTGAAGTTAGACGTCATGAAAGCGATGTTTGCGAGGACCCAGGAAGTCTAATTGCTATTACATGATTGGCTCGTTTGCTGGATGACGGGGGGCCCAATGATGTAAATGCTGGCCAGCGCGAGCTCCTGACAAGGAAACAGCACAGCGATTGGGTAGGAGTGAAGTGGAGTTGAAGTCTCAGGATTGGCAGGTTAGTACTAACAAATAGCTTTAAAAGTGTTAATGAGCGTTTAAGGGTGTCATTAGTAGTAATTTTAGGTTTCTTATTGTTGGTTTTTTACATTTTGACATTTTCTAATGGTGCGTGTTTTGTAATACATTCGCATGGTACGAAGGGGGGAAAAGTGAAGTTAGTCATTGATCATGTGACTGTTATCTGTCGAGACTCGCTTGGTCAGGTGATAGTGCATTTTGTTTTCTGCTATTCCGTATGCCTGAAACGGTGTTTCACAAAGTGAATGTAATATTTCTTTCAGCGTGTGCATAAGCAATGGAATTTCGTGCTTTGTTTATCTGTTTCTCATTCTTCGCTGTCACTTTTGCCGAGCCTGTAAAGTTCATTGACTGTGGTAAGTATCCACATTTTCTCTTCTTCATTATCATGGTGAAATCACAGATCGAGAGTTGCTTTCATTTGAACGGCTTTCATTTTAATTTATGTTGCTGTTTCCTGTACTTGTGGTGTGTAATTCATTAACAATAAGGCACTTGTTTTGGCTGCCGAGATACAATTGGCACGCCCAGTTGTTTATAAATGAGTAAAAAGTTTAATCATTTCAGGGATGAATGTCACTTCTGCCAGTCTCCCGTTAGCATTACTTTGAAACTTTTTTTTCCTTAACAAATGTACGGGGAAAAAAAATAAAGTTGCATTGGTATTTAAGTGGCATTACTTTTCCATTTAGGTTCTGTGGTAGGGAAGGTCACTGAGGTTGATATAACCCCATGCCCAAAGCAGCCTTGTGAGCTTCGCAAAGGACAGTCATATTCTGTCAATGTGACCTTCAGTAGCGGTACGTCACTGCATGACTAACTACAACTGATAACCAGCTGCAAAGCTCCAGTTGCCTGAATTTTGTCCCTTTAATCCACTACAGATGTTGCGAGCCAGACAAGCAAAGCAGTGGTCCATGGGATAGTAGCTGGTGTACCGATCCCCTTCCCCATACCCATTGAAGATGGATGCAAGTCTGGAATTGTCTGTCCTATTCAGAAGGAGATGAGTTACAACTACGTTAATGAGCTCCCAGTCAAACCCGAATACCCTTCAGTGAGTATTATTGAAACGCAATAGTTCCTCTTTTGTTCCAGGGTGGTGTCTTTCACCACAGTGTATTGTATTCCTTTGTAACTGATGTTAATATTCACCTTGAACTACTATTTGATTTGAAGTAAAAGCCATTATGAGGCAATCTTGAGTAATGTGACCTTTTTTTCTTTTCCTCCCATCCTTATTATCTCAAGATTAAACTGGTTGTGGAGTGGGAGCTGAGAGATGATTCCAGCAAGGATCTATTTTGTATTAAATTCCCAGTGCAGATAACAAGTTAAGAACAATTTCTACTGGATGGAAGTAACATGAAGATCAAGCTCTTAATATTTTATTTCTGCTTGAGAATGATTTTAATCAAATATTTTAACTTTCTAGGGATCAGTGGTGGAACTGGGCCTTGTACATAATGCACAAATGGCCAATTTGTACTTTTTGTTTAGTTTGGGCCAGTTCTGCATTCAGTTTCAGTTTTATATCAGATTCTCACCTTGCAACTTTTTTGTAATTTTGAAATGTTTTTTTTTTAAATGCATATCTAATAAAGATTTCTTTTAAAACATTATGCAGCTATGTTCCTACAGAAAAGTGGATTTTTTTTTCTGGGATAAACTTGACAAAACCTTGCCAAATGCATTAATCAGTTTCAGAAATGTCATTTTTATTTAAAATAGTTTGACATGAAAAGTCTTGAACTGACATTTTATATAGTAAAAGCAGAAGCATACTGTATCATGAAAGTAAAATTAATCGGTGGCTAAGCTTTTCATGCCTGTGTCATATTATAAAGGAAGTTCAATTCTAAAAATGTCCTTTTTGAAAAGACATATCGTAGCTCAGCAGCAAACTTCAAGAGCAAAGTCACTCACTTTACAGTGAACTTCAAACATGACCATGGCTGGACAGCAAAAATCGGTGTAGCAGTAATGCATGTTGTGTTACGAGTGAATCATAGAAAACAAAGGTACACAATGATTATCAAATATACAAATGTTAACTGTCTTTGTGCCATTTGAGGACAATTGTTTAAAGTATTCAACTTCAAAGCAGTTACACAACAAATTGATACAAATGTAAGTTGGAGGAAAAACAACATAACTGCTGAGGATAACTTTACCACAATGGCTGTCTTAATGACGATCCTTTCCTCCACTAGAAAAACAGTCTAAAAAGGAAAATACATCAATGCTTCACAAAACAATTAGCAACAAGTGGTTTTGTGTTGTCTCTTGTGTGCTTTGTCCACTGAGAGCTCTTATGCAACAGACATAATTTGCCTGATGCTAGCATTATTTTAACTGTTCACAAATAATGCAACAATAAAATGTTTGGCAAAAATGGAAGGTCGCACTAAAATACAAGTAGAACACAACTGCAAATTATTCTCAATATCTAGAATTTGAAGCACAACTAGTATTTAGAACTAAAATGACAAAATAAACATTAGAAATGTACATTTCCCCTACAAGCCTTTTCCATTCAGGTCACCAGGTGAAGAGACAACATTACACTCTCCGATGGTTTTCGTACAATAAAAAAAAAAAATCTAAGGAATATTTAGATGGAAACAACTAAAACGTGTTGGCGAAGGGCTGGGACTTGCTACACAGTCGTGATGCATATTTAAGGCAATTGTAAAACTATACAAAGTTATACTTGGAAAACAATCAAAATAATTAGGTAACACTCCCAGTAGCCCATCTCTTTGGTCAGTTTATGCTGAAAAACCTCACCAAGAAAAAAAGTTTTCCAAGTTAACTTAAGTATCAGCTGATGCAGACCAATGCCAAGCACTTAGACAAAGGGCACAATAGTTTTTGACCATTTAAAAAAAGTATTTTAGTGCAATCTATGATCCATAGACAATAAGCATCGAGGGTTGTTGTTTGGGGTACTTGTTCCTATATTAGATGTAAGATTTCTTGAAGCCTTTAAAGATGTGCAACAAACAGCATAGCGTCATCATGCTTTGAATATCAGGGCCATTTGTATGCCATTTAAAGTTGACAGCTGCATATCGGGAGTTGCCAATAATACAGGGCACATGCACAAGAAGAATGTGTGTATATGATGTTATTCTTGAAATCAGGCTTCCAGGTTAACAGACAGGTCCCTACATCAACAACAACCCTCGTTTCATTTATTGGTCATTGTGCGACAGGTGCACTATTGTCCATTTTGTTTCAGCCTTTCCAGCCTCTGCAGCAGAGCGTTTCCGAAAGCCTCCCTATAACCGGGGCTCAGGGAATCCAGCAGCGAATAAACAGTTTCATGATACTGGGAGCTCAAATTCTCATTCACCTGGTCAAACTGGTAGCCAACTACCTGCAACGACAGAAAGTACAGATTAGATTTAGTTGACGATCTGACACGGAGAAACTTTAAGATGACGCGTCATTTCCCTACCCGGAGTCCCGCTTCGGAGAGCTCAAGGCAGTAACGATTCCCTTCTCTCGTCTTCACATTTATGTATGCCACATCCAAAGTATTATTCAGCATCTGGGAGACATACATTTCTGCCACGGCAAACAGGACATCGTTGACCACCGCTTCGGCCTCCAGCCTCATGTCTTTCACGTCTCCAACACAGTCCTCAATCGAGTCTATTGTTGGATCGCTCTGGTTACAGTCTACTTCCATTCTCTAAAACAGCAGACGAAATTCAGAACAGTTTTCGAAACGGTTTCTAATGTGACAGACATCATCATCACCATATGATCAGAAGTGCTGTAGTACCTCGCCTCCTATATACTCCGCATTGGGAGTACAGAGAATCTGACTGCGCGTTACAGCGAAGTATGGCAATGAAGCCACCAACGTCATAACACACACATCGAGAAGGATCGGACTGTTATGTGAAACCAAATTATTAATCAGCTAGACGTTAATGTGCGAGGCAGGAAGCTGGCGACGACACCCACTGCTCATAGCTTATAAAGGTTTTTATCAAAATAACCTCGCACTAGGCCTGTTAAATGTAGAGATAATTACGTATATGTCCATTGCGTTATGATAACGGCAAACAACACAACAAAATTTTGATTTTTCTGTTTCTGCTACTCACCTCCTCCGCAGATAAATCAACACCACACATCCGGCTCATGCCGGGGAATAATGTCATTCCAGCGCGACAGGTTTCTCGCCTCCTGACGTAGTCTGAAATACTCTGATGCGCGGATCTAGGAGTAATTAATATTCACGCTTAGTCTCAGTACTACGCGAATAGTTAAAACGGGTGGCAATTCAGTAGATAGATCACAGATTACGTGCATCGATTGAAACATTAAAACGTTCTTGTACTTCCAATTCACGTATCCTGTATTATTACATTGCTTCTTGCATCATTACGCAATTTATTATAGTTCCAGTAGCTCAGAGAAAGGAGTCTATTAACAAAATGATTACGATATTATGGAGATACTGTAAGTTGTGTATCAATACCTCAGAAAACCATGCGGACATATATAAAAGTAAGGCTGTACATCATGAATGTTATATTGTGCCGCTAAATATATAGCATAGATAAAGTTCGATATGACCGAACAAAATATTCCTCATCAAATGGCGACGAATCAGATGCGCAGAACAGAATTTTTTGGGCTTATGAGCAGGGGGCGCAAGAACACGTGATGCGATGGCTGGTGTCAGATCCCGTCCTGGAATGATGACGTGAACGACGGCCTCCTGAGCATGTTTGTAAACACGAGAGACGAAGGAGTATGTAGTGCAAGGCAAAAATACAGGCCTGATCGTATCCTGTTAGTGAATGAGCTGCTGTTAGCCTTTTATCTTCGTTTGACAGTAAAATCATGACCTGGGAATAAAAATGAGGATATGCTTTTTTTTCTCAGGCCGCCGAGGAGGCGTTTGTGTGTCATTTCGCTAAGTAGCCACCTCGGTCATTCTCAGATGTTGCTGCTAGCCGGTCAGCTAGTTTCTTAACCGTAGAGAGTATATGTGATGGAACTAAGCTATACTGCCTCAGGTGGAAACGTATCTTTTGTAACTGTATAGGTTTATGCTGCTGCATCGCCATGTTTTAGATTTCAACAGTTGTTAAATGTGGACTTAATGTGTATATTATATATATAGAGAGGTAATACTGGGAGTACGCAGTATAGTACTTGTATTTGAACTGTGTCTAATATGTGTAGTTCGCACTCAGGTAACAGTGAGTGTATTTTTTTTAAAAAAAGAAACTCAAGCATTTTCAGGTAATGCTAACAAAAGCTCGGTTGTCTACATACAGATCTAAGCACTGGGAATTTAAAGCTGGTGATTTCATGAGTCAATTTGGTAACTAGCTAGGATAAGTATTTTACTTGAGGTTGTAGTATCCCATTTCGGGAGCCGAGACCCGTTTTAATACGCAATCCTGGCTAGATTTCCATCCGGTCACTTTACTTGAGAACCTAAGAAGAGATCTGAACCGAGCTGTTTTTGCTTGAGGCCTGACAGGCTTTTAAGTGCAGGCGTTCCTCATGGCAGATCAGGACGCTGTAGTCAACACATCGTAATCAGCTCCGCGTAGGTTCTTCGCATCGATTAAACTGATGCATCGAGTCCTTTGGGTACTGGCGCGCATTTAATAAACCCGACAAGATGACTAGACACATTCCGGACTCTCACCTCACCCTGATGCACCGCATCATCGCCTGTTTCTGCGCCGGCGGCTGTTCTTGCCCCGCGATTTAAACAAAACCGTGTTCTCGCCGCCGTCTGAACCCCGTGCGATCGAGATGCCCTGGCCATTTTCCGAATCCATAAAGAAGCGAGCATGCCGATACCTCTTACATCGATATTTAGGAAACTTCCTCCAGGGGAATCTGAACTTGGAACAGCTCAGTTTGGATCTCTATCAAGGTACCGGCTCGCTGGCGCAAGTACCGCTGGACAAACAGGTGAGTCATTTTGGGGATGACCGTATTCACAGTAGTGAACATTGATTTGTTTTTTTTTGTTTTTTTTTTTTTGTAGTTTGATGGTCCATGCTTAGCAAGAGCTTCTCAATATCTCCTCATAGGTCTTCAATGAGATCCTGGTGTCTGTCGATGCTCCATTTGAGGTGACAGAGGGCTTCATCCAGACCATCTCCCTGACTGTGCCTTGGGCGTCCCTGCTGCAGGAGAACTGTGCCCTAGAGGTGGCAGGTCTGGAGATGGTGTTCAAGCCAAGACCAAGAATGAGTAAGAACATCTTCACAGGGAATTGCAATAGTTGAGGGGCGGACATTTCTATGCAAAAAAACACTAGTTTTATATTGATTGCTAGATCTATATGCCATACATTAATTTAAGTGCTTTTACTGGGATAGTTTGCAGAGTGTTTCCCAGCATACAAATGCTGGGTAAGTGTTGAATGGGGTTGTGGAACAGATTTTCCTCATTTGTTGGGCCCAGCCTTGCTAAAGATAGGTGACTATAGCCGCTGAGGATTTTTGCGTATCTGACTCAACATACTGCAGTACTAGGATAATTGCTAGCTATACCAAAGCGCTGTATGGGCTTGGATTCTGGTCAGTATGTTCTGGATGGATTAGATCTTTTTAAGATTTAACAGGACAGTATTCTGTGGCTGCAGCCTCAGGCATAGAACCCATGTACTGGTCCAGTTTCATGACCAGCAGCATGCAGCTGGCAAAGGAGTGCCTGAGCCAGAAGCTGACGGACGAGCTTGGGGAGACCTTCCAGCCTCTGGAGGGCCTGGAGAAGTTTGCAGAAACCATAGAGACGGGTATCTGCTTCCTTTTGTGTTAAAGTTACATTATCAGGGGATCTGCTTTTACTTATTGATCTCTTCTTGAGTACGCAGAGCTGATCTCCATCCAGTGTCGGTTGAGTCACAGTCTTTTTTTTTTTTTTTTTTAACTATTTCCAGTTCTGAGAAGAGTCAAGGTCACATTTTTGGAGACTGTTTTCCGGATTGAGCACGTCCCGGAGAATTCCAAAACGGGAATAGCTATTGAGATACGAGTTGCAAAGTAAGACTATTTTTTTATAGGGTTAATGCATTTTAAAGATGATCTTCTTCAGTTCATTTATGTATGAAACTCTTAGCATTCAGTTGAACTGAGATACAAGCTGCATGCCTTCTCGTGCCGCTCAGGATCATTTACTTTGACGAGACCGGTGAGGAGTGCGCTGGTGTGGACGTGCATCAGCCAGCCACGTTCGCTCACAAGAATCTGCAGCTGCACGGCGTCACTGTTTTCTGGGACGAGTTCTCAGAGTCGACCCGCAACGGCCTGAGGTCGCCGTCTGGCAAGGTGGTGAGATCTGTGGCAGTAACCTCCGCCCCTATCAAGTTGACCGCCTGTGCTAACCCCACCTCGCTTCCGTGGCGCTGCCAGGAGACGGAGGCCAAGCTCTCCCCCAGCTGGAACCCCCGCATCACCTGTGAACCTCACCCTCAGTTTACCGAGCCGGTCTCCGCGGCGACGACCTTCAACCCCACGCAGATTGGCAGCCTGAGTGGCCGAGTAGAACTGTCCCTCGTCCTGAAGCAGAATGAAACCGTACCGGGAGCGAAGGTGGGCGGAGCCTCATCGTGCGTCCGTTTCCTATTTGCGATCCCGGTTCTGGAAGGGTGGAGTAATGGTGCGGCGTCGCTGCCTTTCAGTTGGATGTCGACGGGCAGATCGATTCGATGGCCCTGCTGCTGTCTCCGCGGCAAGTCCACCTCCTTCTTGACATGCTCGGTGTCTTTTCTAGCGCAGGTGAGTTTCCGTAGCACAGTTCCACTACTTCCTCTTCTAAGCCTGTTTTTTTGACCTGCCGCTCTTCGCTCGGCAGAACTGGAGAGGGGCAGCCTGGCCCGGGACAGGAGGAACAGGCCCATGCAGCTGGAGGACGAGAACCGGCTGCGTGCAGAGCTGAGCCGCTGCCTGAAGAAGGAGAGCGTGACCTCCGCCACGCCGGGAGACGAGGACTTCTTCGAGGCTGACACTACCAGGACCACGTCCAGCCGAGGTAGTTAGATTCTGGGACCTGTTTTCAACATTGGAGGGGGCCTTGAAATCTGCCACCACATCTGCAGGTACTTTAGATGTACCCCCCCGGGACCACCTGTGTCTCTTTGAGCAGAAGACGTGTTCTTCTCTATGGCGGAGATGGACATGTCCCACAGCCTGTCGTCCCTCCCCCCTCTGGGAGACCCACCCACTGTGGACCTGGACCTGTCCCTCAACAGTAACTACACCCCTTCCCCAGGGGAGTCCCCCTCTGACAACCCGCCGGTGAGTCTCGCCTACGCAGCTCACGCGATCATCTTACTGTGACCCGACAGTAAGATGACCCGCAGAGATTCCCGGCTCGCCGTATCTCACCGTCTCATACTAAACCAGCTAATGGAGTCGTTTAGGTAATAAACCAAATGGGTTGGTCAGTGAATGACCCGAGAAGTGCAGTTAAACTAAATATAGATGTTTACCTTGTACCCAGGTTGACTTGTTACTGCTCTTCTGCCTCAGGCAGTCTTCTTCCCTTTTGTTGTGGTTGGTCAGAAATGCCAAATCAGCAAAGGCTGCTCATGCACTTTACACATTACGATGCATGCTGGGATTTGGCTAATGCTGCCGATGATGTAACATTAAATATACAGTTGATTGGCCGATATCAAATCGGTGAATAGTCAGTATTGTTTGCCTCACCTATTTTTTATTTATTTATTTATTTATTTTTTTAAATAAAACACTGATATAATTTGGATTTTTCCTAATAAAGTTTTTATTGATTTGCATTATTTGCAGGTAATTTTTTTCGTGATTTTTTTCATCAGTCATCTGGTTTTGCAGTTTTTGGCTTCAGTGATTTTTCTTCATTAACTTTATTGTTTTACTTGGTTCCGCATGGCTCACATGTTGTATCACCCCTGTGTCTTACGCACACAGCAGATGGCTTGGGATGATTATTTGGACGCCCCTAAGCAGAGGGAGAGGCAGATGCAGGAACCCCCTTTCTTGACCCGGGATATCCAGCCCCCCCAGAAACTCCTGCGGCAGACCTGTACGTGAGCACACTGCCCCCTCTGTACTGCGCCGGCTCATTCTAGCTGGTGAAAGAAAGAGAGGAAGTGAAAGTGGAGCTGAGGTCACTCTCAGCTCTATAAAAGTACACTGCTTCATTTCCCCCTTGTTATCGCTGCTGTTGTATTTATTGAGCCAGAGTCTGTCTTTAATGTGCCTGTTTATTCACTCATTAAAATGAATCCCCCGTGCCCTCTCTGCGCCCGGCCTCCCCCCCCCGCGCCCGGCCTCCCCTGCACTCTCACTGTACCCATGCTCCTGCCTCCCTGTCACCAGCTCACCCCCTGAAAGCCCCCTGTGACGAGTCTCGACCAGAGTTGGTGCTGAGGCTGGCTCTGGGCACCGCCATCATATCCGTGCTCCACATCGATCCCCTGCCCCCAGCCGACTCCCCCCACAGCCCCCTGGCCCTCATGGCTTCGGGCTTCTTCTCGCGGCTGGACGGGATGGACCTCGGGGGCGTCGGGGGGGGCGACCTCCTGCAGGCTCGGGCCATATTTGACAGCGCCTGCCCCCATGACCACCTCAGGTACACCAGTCCATGTTCCCTGTTTGTCAGCAGAATCCAGTGGTACCGTTATAATGCATTACAGAGTGAGATGACCTAGCTTGGCTGTGGTGTCACAACCCCACATTGCAGAGCTGTGTGTAAACCCACCCCCCCTTCCCGTGGCAGGTTTCTGGGGTTAGGGATGAAACTGACCTATGAGCAGCGACAGGGCTCCAGTGTGCGCAGCCTGAACACCGATGTGACCCTGGGCCAGCTGGAGCTGCTGGAGTGCCTGTTTCCCAGCGACGCCGGCTCCGGGGTGCCCCAGTACACAGAGGTGCCGACCCCCCTCCACTTTCCCTGCAGGTTCTCAGTCGAGGGGCCCCAGTCCATCTCAGGTTAATGTCTGCATTTGTCTGCGTCTGTTTCCTGACAGCTGGTCACCTTCGACGGCCCGGCCAACAAGCAGGCGCCTCCCTCGCCCTGCCTTCACCTGCTGTACAAATTTGTGGAGCGCAGAGGCCCGCAGGTAAAAGTCTGTTCTGCTCCGGTGTCCTTGGTCTTGTGGTCCTTCTAACGTGCCAGTTCCCGGCCGGTGACCCGCCGTGCCTCCTCAGGGCGGGCAGGTGCGCTTCAGCTCCATGCCCAGGAAGGCGGAGCTGCAGGTGGAGCTGGGCTCCACCCGCTCGGAACTGGACATCAGCATCGTGGACAGACTCAACTCCCTGCTGCAGCCGCAGAAGCTGGCCTCCGCGGAGACCATGGCCTCTCACATGTACACGTCGTACAACAAGCACATCAGCCTGGTGAGGCTCCAGCGTCTCGTCCCCTCCACTGGATTTGAAGCACAACTCCGTAGCTTTCTAGAACTTTCTGACGCTCCACCATGAATTCTTCGTTGATACTTTTGATTCGCTTGTTACTGGCTGCCTAGATATCTAGCTATCTATCGTTAACATAATTTCCAGTATATTCTGTGAGACTGTAATCCGTGTGTGCTGTGCTGAGTTGTCCCTTTCCTCGATATCTTGCGGTGGTCTGCAGCACAAGGCCTTCGCCGAGGTCTTCCTGGACGACTCTCGCAGCCCCGGCAGCTGCCACGTGTCGGTGGCGATCAACGCGCCGCTCCTGCTGTTAATGGTGCGCTTCCCCATCCCGGACCTGCGCTCCGACCAGGAGAGGGGCCCCTGGTTCAAGAGGTCCCTGCAGAAGGAGGCCCTGCACCTGGAGCTGCAGGACCTGGAGCTGAAGACCGAGTTCACCGGGGGAGGGGGGACCGAGCACACCAAGGTGGAACTAACGTTCAAGGAGATGACGGGTAATATGCTGGCCATTCCCAGCTGGCTCTGTTCTGGATCACGTGCAGGGGTAGATAGTTCAAGGCCAGAAAATTGAAATCCAGACCAAGATTTTGTTTCAACCAATCAGTTGGGTATAAAGAGTCGCAGTCAGAGAGTACTCAACTGGTTGGTTGAAACAAAATCTTGGTCTGGATTTCTCTTTCTGGACCTGAACTTTGCTCCTCTATCAGTGTGTTACTCCCACTATCATGTTTGATAAGTTGGCAGGAAAGACACAAATTTAACATCCTATTGGGTCCATGTTTGTTTGACATCTGCTCACCTTGTTCTTGCAGGAAGGTTCCAGGACGGCAGCGAGCAGCCGGCGTCTCGCTTCCTCAGGGTGTCCCACGCCACCGACGGGGACATGAACGCCTCGGACAGCGGCAAATTCGACTGGCCCAGGTAGTCGCCGTCCGTCTGGCCTCGGCGGCCCAGGCCGTTCCAGCGGTGCTGACGCTCACCCCGCTGCCGTCGCCCCCGTGCAGGGTGGTGCTCCGCGCGAACCCCACCGCAGTCCATTCCATCCTGGAGCGCGTCACCACCGAGGAGGACGAGGGTGCTGAGGGACACTCTCCAGAGGAGGAGGATGGCGGGGCCCACTCTCTGAAGGACGTCTGTGATTTCGGCAAGCCGGAGCCCTCGCCCTTCTCTTCGCGGAGGGTCATGTACGAGAATGAGGAGGTCTGTTTGCCGGCTCGATCTTCTCATTGTTCTGTGACAAATTTCTTGGAAGTGTTATGACTGTTGACGATGTCTGTCTGTCTATCTATCCATCCATCCATCCATCCATATTCTCAAATCAGTCCTCGGGGACCCCCAACAGTCCACGTTTTTGCTCCCTCCCAATTCCCTGGGAGTTGGAAGGGAGGAAAAACATGGACTGTCTGGAGTGCACTGGCATAGTGCACAAGGAACGTGAACACTGTGGACAGGATGCTGGCCCAGTGCAGTGCACGCACACACACCATCACATACACTCAAACTTCATGGACAATTTAGAGACTCCAGTTCTCCTAACTGCATCCCTTTGGACTGTGGGCGGAGCCTCCTCAGTTAATAGGTTCTAAGACTATTATAGCAGTTTATTATGAGTAATTTAGTCTCCTTTTGAATCTGGTGACCTGTAACTCCCTCCCACAGATGGTCATGCCAGGAGACGTGGGCGAGATGACGGAGTTTCAGGAGAAGACAATGAACAACTCGCGCTACATCTTGGAGCTGGCGTTCCCCAACGTTCAGCTGTCCCTGCCGAATAAGGCCTTCTACGAGAAACTGCACAACAGGTCAGGCGTGTGGCTGACTCTGGTGGGGGGGTGCACCAGCTGGTAGCCCTGGACTGCTGTGTCATGTGACCCATCCTCTTCTGGCAGGATTAACAATGACTTGTTGCTGTGGGAGCCCACTGCCCCTTCGCCTGTGGAGACCGTCGAGAACATAACTTATGGGGTGGGGCTGTCGGTGGCCAGTCAGCTGATCAACACCTACAACAAAGACGGCTTTAACCAGTTCCGGTCAGCTGCCCCCGAGGGTACGGAGATCTCTTTTTGTCGTGAGGGGTGTCACCAGTCATGTGACTCTTGTTTGTGCAAACTGTTTGTGTGTGAAATTCTCTGAGGCGTGGCTTTTGAAATTAAATAAAAATCACGTGAAATTGCAGAACAGGGTTTTACCTGAGTGACATGTTTTTAAGATTGTTGTTGGAATCTGTTGGGTTAAATATAAGAAGCCTAAATACAGATGTTTCCCAGGTTATGATGGTCTGCGTTACGATATTTCGACTTTACGATGGGTATTCCAATTCCATACTGTTTTTCACTTTCAGTACATTATTCAATAAATTACATGACATATTCAATACTTTATTATAAATTAGACTTTGTGTTAATGATTTTGCCCAACTGTAGGCTAATGTAAGTGTTCAAAGCATGTTTAAGGTAGGCTAGGCTATGATGTTTGTTAGGTAAGGTGTACCTTTATTAAAATGCATTTTTGCCTTACGATATTTTCACCTGACGGTTTATCGGAACGTAACCCCATCGTAACCATCTGTTGGTTGTCGTTATCCTTAGTGCTGTTATTTTATCATAGCCGTCGTCTTTGCTAAGCTGTGGTCTCCTCTATTAATGTTGCAGAGGAAGACAGTGGGTCAGAGGATGAAAGCTTGCAGTACAATTCCCCAGCGGATTTCGGATTCAGGAACCGCCGGAAGAAGAAGCAGGAGATGCAGAGCCGGAGTTCTCAGAGCCTGTTTTCTGTCGTCCTGAACGTCAGTCACGGCCTGGTGGCCCTTCAGACCCACAGCAAGGTAACCAGAGGACGGCCGTGGAGTCCTGACCTTTTATTTACGCATGTCATTGGTGGGATGAGAGCCCTCTGTCACCGTTCCTCTTTCAGGAAAAAGGTGACGCCAACCTGAAGAACAGTCACGGGGAGTTTTGGTTAGAGGTGGAGAATGGAGTCCTTTTCACGGTCATCCAGCATGAAGGGTACAAAGACCAGCACTACGTCTGTCTCCATACCAGTAACCTCTGCCTTTATCACCAAGGTAGGGCCAGATGGCTAAATGAAGTATTAGGCCAAAAATAATTTTCACCCTGGGAGCGTGAATTGAAGGTTGCGTATGTCTGTGGGGCCTCCTCAGGCATGGTGGAAGGAGACGTGCCAGAAACGGACATCAGACTGCCCAGCAAGACGCGCCCCCATTGGCTGGAGCCGGTGATCTACCCGTCTGAGGAGACGTCCCTCGGCAAGCCCTCCCCAGCGGAGGGCATCGGCCTGGAGGCCCATAGCATGGTGTCTGTGGCCATCAAGGTCCACTCCCAGAATGCCGAGCAAAACATGAAGGTGGGGAGGAGAACACATGCTATACCAACCTGTTCGTGCAGCTGTGATTTCCACGGTATTCCAGCTGTGCCCCAGTATTCCGGCCGTCATGCAGACATGTAATCTCGCCTGGCATTTCAGTCGGTATGAATCCAAAACTAATTTCATTTGCAGGTTCTTTTTTGAGAAGAACTTTGAAGAATGAGAATATAGGTTACCTTGGCCCCATTTATGAGGCCGAGCCAGTCAGTATGGAGAGAATGTCTAGGGTTAGGTTAAATTTAGTAAATTACTTTGAGAATCAATTACGGAAATGCTGAACTCGGTTGGATTTTAGAAAATAATGTGGTGTTCTGGTGTCCGTTACCACGGGAACATCCACACTTATCAGGGCTGATTATTGAACTGTTATTTCTCTGCTGGGAAATGCTTCTCCTTTTCGTCTTGTCCAGTATATAATGTCATTTTCTGCAGGCCCCTTCTCTGCTGTTTCGTGTTATGTTCATTAGTGTTGTGTTATTTTGCTGCTTTTCTGGGGAATGCCAAGATCAGCACATATTCTTTGGGAGCCCTACAAAACTAATTAGTACCCGAGTCAGTGTCCGGCTCTTTGGATTTTATGCGGCGCTCCATATTGGTTCTTCTTGTCAGACCCAGAAAAAAATCCAGATGGCATTTCCTGTCCAGTCGGTGACTGACACAGTGGAATAATGAGTTTCACAGAAATCACTGTCAGTGGTAGGTGGAGGGACTCAGTCATCACCTGACTCTGTCGGCAGGAGTTCCTGATCGCTGTGGGGGTGAGAGGGGCGACTCTGCAGCACCGCGTGGTGCCGGCCAGCCTGGGCTGGTATGATCAGGTAGGCGCCGCTTTCTCTCTATTGCTCTGTAGTGATGCTCCGTTCCTGTGGAGTTTGCAGCTTCTCATAGCCGATTTACTCTGCGGATCGGCCAAAATTTGGGTTTTAGCCGTTTAACGCCTTCCTTCCTTCCCGCCAGATTGTGGACTTTCTGAACGTGTCAGATGAGCCAGTGTTGGGCTACACCCCTCCTACGTCAGTCACTACGTTCCACCTGCACCTCTGGAGCTGCTCATTGGATTACAGGTGCTGTCTGTCAAATGGATGTGGATCTTGTATGGTGATCGACCAATGGCACGCTTCTGTTTTTGAATGGTTTAGCATAGTGTCTCCTTTCTCTCTGCAGACCGTTGTACCTGCCCATCAAGTCTCTGCTGACAGTGGAGACCTTCAGCATCTCTAGCAGTGTATCACTGGATCACTCCTCCTCCACACTGAGGTACACGTCACTGATTGGCCTGGCCAATCTGGTGATACATCACTTCCTGTTCCCATGGTGACGTCATAACATCTGTCTGCTGTTCTGACCCTGCCATCAGTGCTAAGTAATTTTGTAATGGGTGCATTTGGTATTTCAGGATCATTCTGGATGAGGCTGCCCTGTTTTTATCGGACAAATGCAACGCGGTTTCTGTGAATCTCAGCCGAGGTAAACGCTTATGAAAGCAGACTGACCTTCACGCGGTATCAGGATTGCAGGATTGAAGTCTCACACTTTGTCCCCTGGGTAGATTACGTGCAGGTGGTGGACATGGGAATGCTGGAGCTGAGGATCACCGCAGTGAAGCCAGGGACGCGTGGGGAGCGGGTAGGCGCAGCCCCAGAGCAGTGGAAAGTTCTAGTGATTTCTGGGAGCGGGTCGCCACGTGTCTCACTGCTTGCTGTCATCTCAGTCAGAGCCCCGGTTTGAGCTGCGCTGCTCCAGTGACGTCATCCACATCAGGACCTGCTCTGACTCGTGTGCTGCACTCATGAACCTAATTCAGTATGTGGCCAGTTATGGGGACCTGCTGCCCCCTCCTGGCCTGGATGGCAAGAGCAGCAGCGGGAGGCAGAGAGCAAAGGTCTGTCCTGTGGCTGACCTCTCACGGCGTCCTGTTTCACTCGCATTCCAGCAGGTACATTAAAGAACCGGCTCTGTGGGTTCGCTGACTGGAGCGTCTCCCCACAGGCCGAGACTCCCGGCAAACGGCCCTCCCGCTCCACACCTCTACCTGAGGCCGAGCAACAGATGCTTCAGGACCTGATGAGTGAGGCCATGGAGGACATGGACAGCCAGCGGGCTGCGACCCCACAACAGAACGGTGAGGGAGTGCTGACCCACCCCCCCCCAAATCCCCCTGGGGCTGCTTCAGGAGCACAGGACTGCAAATGGAAACGCAGGATCCAAACGCAGGGGCGTGGGAATGAGCAGTGTTGTCATGAGGTCATTTTACATTTTACCATCTTACTCATTTTGGCAGTTAAACATCCAGTTAAGTTTAAATGAGTATGGTAATTACCTTCTAATTGCTTTCTAATTGTCCTGTTGACACATTGTAGATGAAAATGTGAGCCAGACGATTGCCCAGCCTTTCTGTTCCCACCCTGTTCCCCTGTGGGCAGATGGCAGAACGCATCCAAAGCGTGTGCATTGTGGTTCCGGTCTCACAGTAACGAACCCTCGCTCCGCCCCGCCAGGGATCCACTCCGATTTGACCCAGGAGCCGCCGCGTTCCGACCTCTTCCTGTTCCCGGACGAGAGTGGCAACCTGTCCCAGGAGCCCAGCCCCACCTTCCCCGTGTACCACACGCCCCTGATCTACACGCCAGCCTCAGACCCCGCCCCAGACAGTGATGACTTCTGCATCCTGGAGACGCCCGGCTCGGGAGCCGCTGTAAGGCCCTTTGCGTGCCCCTGCTCGGCTCGGCGAGCCCTCGTCCAGGGCGACCGCTGGTTCTCTAGGGCTTCCCCCACCATCTGAAGGATTGTCAGCAATAAAAATGTCTGCCCAGTCGCTTTTCTCTCCGTCACTCTGCTGCCGTCCGACTCAGGACCGGGACGGCGAGCCGGTGGTGAGCAAACTGACGGCAGAGCCCATCCAGATCAGGGAGGACCACTTCAGCCAGCCGCCAGACCGCGGCCACCCCGGTCGGGGGCCCCTACACTTCCCCGTGCCAGAGATCCGCTACCTGGTCAAGGAGATCTCCATGGTGTGGCACCTCTATGGGGGGAAGGACTTTGGCAGCGGCCAGTTCACCTCCTCCCCAGCGAAGAGCCGCGGGTGCGTAGTGGCGTCAACGCCAGCTGTTTTTATTTCTGTCTCCCTCCGTCCGTGATTAAACGTCCCGGTTATTTCAGGTGCACCCCCCACAGCTCCCCCTCGCAGACGCCGGCGAGGCAGGCCCGGCCCGGCAGCCGCGCGGGAGGGGGCCGTGCCAGGAACCCAGACGTGCTCATGGAGATCCAGCTCACCAAGGTAGGAGAGCGTGGCACCTGCAGAGGGCGCTAGTGTCGAGCTGCCACGGCTCCGTAAGAAATCTAAAAATGAGGCGACTGTGCCTTTCATTAACTCGGTCAGAGTAGAATGATGTCATTTGAAGCCTCCGGCATGCCCCATGGCTGTAGGTAAAGTTCCAGCACGAGGTGTACCCCCCTGGCCCCCCCGAGTCCGGCACTGGCTCCGGCCAGGCCGAGCAGCCTGCCTCGCGACAGGTGTTCATCGTCCAGGACCTGGAGATCCGCGACCGGCTGGCTTCCTCCCAGATGAACAAGTTTCTGTACCTCTACTCCAGCAAGGAGATGCCCCGCAAAGCCCACTCCAACATGGTGAATCAGATGTGATTGGCCTGCCCTTTTCCTTGCCCCGCCCCCTTTATTTGCAATGACCCAATAAGGATCATACTCATAACTGACTGGCTTTTTTTGTCTTCGAATAGCTGACAGTGAAAGCGCTGCACTTATGCCCAGAGGCAGGCCACACCCCCCAGGAGTGCTGCCTGCGGGTCTCCCTGATGCCACTGCGCCTCAACATTGATCAGGTGGGGGGGGGGGAGGGATCACATAGCTTTGATGCCTGAGTGCCTCAGTCAGACATCACCTGATTGCTGTCTGTCCCATAAGTCCTGTCTGCACGTACAGCCCTTTCAGATTTGTGAAGGTTTGGGGCGGAAGATGCCCACAGATGTGAAAATTTGACATAAAAAGTCTATTTATTACCAGTGTCTAAAGAGAAAGTACTGTGCTGTAGACTTTGCATGTCGAATTGCTTTGTCATTTACAACTTAGATGGTTTGTATATTATATAAAACAGACAAAGTTATGGTCCTGTATGTACAAAAATATTACTGAAAATGCAAAACTAACAGCGCTGAAATGTTTAAAAATTGCTGTGAGAACTGCGAGATTTAACGGTCACTCAGACAGCCGACACGTGAGTGAGGCTGGTCACCAGGATGTGCAGCGTATCCAAACCAAGATGTTTAATATTACAGATACAGGATGCACTTACACTAACAAGTATTATGTATCACTAGTAGTTTATATATTACATTTTCAGTATTGTTTTTGCCTTAGGCGTCTGCGATCTCCTGATATATTCCCATGGAATTGTCCCCGGCCAGTTTGCAAATAACCAAAACCACGAATGTCAAATGCGTGAATGTTACGGACCATCACTGTATATCCATCTTAGTTCTTGGTTATATCTGTAAGGTTGCCTCCTCTTCATCCTCCTCCTCTTCCTCCTCTCACTGCAGTGTCTCTCATGCTTCCTCCCTCCCCCCGCAGGACGCCCTCTTTTTCCTCAAAGACTTCTTCTCCAGTCTGACTGCTGAAGTCGAGATCTTCGCGCCGCCTGACCAGGAGGGTGAGTTGCCCCCCCGCCCCGCCCTGCCCCGCCCCACTCCGCCCCCCCGCCGCCCTCAGGATGCCCGCGTTACCTGTGTTCTGACGTTCTCTTCTATGGCACGTAGCCATGCTCTGATGAGTGCACCCCTGCCTCGCTCCCTTGTGGCTGGCCACCCCCTCCTTCCCCGAGATTATTATTATGGGATGTGCGGCGTACACGCAGTATCCATGGCTGCAGCATTGCTTTATTATAGTGCTGTGTGTTTCAGTGAGGAGGCCCTCGGCCTCAGACATCTCCTGCAGTTTCCCAAAGCAAGGGGGTGCCGGCCAGGAACCGGCCCCCATTATCTCCGTGCCGAGCCAGGGCAGGCCCAGCCTGAACGGAACCGCGCAGCCGACCGGCACCGGCGAGCCTGAAGGGGGCGCCACACCGTACACCGACCAGCCCGTCTTCTTCAGGTATGCAGTACCATGTGACCGATGTTTAACCTGATAGGAAATATTCCTGTTTAAAACCCGGTTCTCCTGCGATTGTTATCTGGCCCGGGGGGTAGGGGGGGGGGACAGTATGTGGCTCAGTGGGTTAAGCCTCCGTGTCTGTGATTGGAAGGTCGCCGGTTCGACACTTTACTCAAAAGAGTAGCCTCATCTCCATTGTGCCCTTGAGCAAGGTCCTTAACCCCCACCCCCCAAAAAATGCCAGCTGAGCCTGAGTTCAGACCCCTGCGTTTGCTCTCACCTGTATGTGTATGTATGTCCTTAAAGGAGAAGCTGCGATGTGCAAAACGCTCATTCTAATGCGCCTGTTCTCAGACTTGTACAAACGCCGATTAATTTCCATCTAATCTAAAGCTTCCTTTTCATTTCGCCTTTGTGAAGTTTATTGTTTCTGTCGCCACCTGTTATCCTTGCGTTCCAGAGAGTTCCGCTTCACCTCTGAGGTGCCCATTCGTTTGGATTACCACGGGAAGCACGTGTCCATGGAGCAGGTGCGTCACGCCTGGGTGATTTAAGCCATAAGACACAGCCTCCTGGGTATCAACACCACTGCGTCCATAATGGCGCTAGAATGTGAGATGCAGGATGTCTGTTTGTGTCACTGTCTGTCTGATCCTTCCTTTTGGTTCAGGGCACATTTGCCGGCATAGTAATTGGCCTCACCCAGCTCAACTGCTCAGAGCTGAAACTGCGACGTCTCTGCTACAGACAAGGGTTTGTTCCTGCCGCCGTCACTGCCAGTCTGTTTACCAAACATGAATGTTCTGCCCTGAGTTATGCCAGAAGTTCAGTCAACGGTAAACAGTGTAGCACAAGTGCCTTTGTTTGAGTGAGGCATGCTGGGAAGGGTAAGTAGGTGCAGGAGGGCGGAAGATGCTGAAGGGAAGAGCTGTAGGCCGTGGGTTTGAAGGAGGTGTGTGTGTGTGTGTGTGCTCTCCCTTCAGGCTGCTGGGGGTGGACAAGCTCTTCTCTTACGCCATAAACGAGTGGCTGAACGACATCCGGAAGAACCAGCTACCGGGCCTGCTGGGGGGGGTGGGGCCCATGCACTCCCTGGTACAGCTGGGTGAGTCCCCCATAGGGCACGACCCAGCAGAGCGACAAGAATGTGATGTTGACACTGTCCTCTTGTCACATGAGTGTGTCTCACCATGCCCTGGTGGCTGTCTGCAGTTCAGGGCTTCAGGGACCTGGTATGGCTGCCCATCGAGCAGTACCGCAAGGACGGCCGCATCGTGCGCGGCTTCCAGCGGGGGGCGGCCTCCTTCGGCACCTCCACCGCCATGGCTGCGCTGGAGCTCACCAACCGCATGGTGCGCACCATACAGGTAAAGAGCCGCCCGCGACACCCCTGGGTCTCACCGCTGAGGCATCACCTGAAAGTTTTTGTCACATTTCCGACAGGCAGCGGCAGAGACGGCCTATGACATGGTGTCTCCAGGACCCGAGGAGAGCGAGCTGAAGAGGATGAAGCGTTTCTCTCATCACCGGCTGGCCCATCAGCCAGTGGACCTGCGTGAGGGAGTGGCCAAGGCGTATTGCGTAGTCAAGGAGGTATGTCAGCGTAGATGAGATCGACCCCCCCCCCAACATTTCAAAGGCACCTTTTCAAATGTTAAAAACGGACTGAATAACAGTGGTTACCATGGTATTAGTGTTTATCAGCTAAGAATGCCTCGCGGTCTCCCTAGGGAATCACGGACACGGCGCTGACCATCTATGACACGGCCACACGGGAACACGAGCAGAGGGGGGTGACAGGGGCCGTGGGCGGGGTCCTGCGGCAGCTGCCCCCCGCCGTGGTGAAGCCGCTCATCGTGGCCACGGAGGCCACCTCAAACGTGCTGGGAGGCATGAGGAACCAGCTTCACCCCGATGCCCGACAGGAGGAGTCCCAGAAGTGGCGGCCGGGCGAGGAATGAACCGTTTGTTTGAAAGACGTGCTGGGTAGCCAATGAGATTCACACCAAACATGTCCCATGCAACTGGCAGACCAACTGGATACACAGGGTACCCGACAGACAGGGAAGGGAAGCGATCAGTAATACTAAATAAATCAATCCCATCTCATAAACCAAACCGCCTGGAGTTTGAGTTCTCCTTCCCAGAATCCCTTGCAGTGCCTTGTAAATGGTACATAAACAAAGCAGACTCAAACGTGGGAATTTCCTGTTTAGCACCATTTAGCGTGTGCCATTTGTAGACTAGCATGGCATTTGAGTACTACTTTTTGTATAAATAAATCATCTGTAAAGTGGGGGGGGGAGAACTATGGTTATGAATGCAGATAATCTGAAAGGTGCAAATGTGTTTTTTTTTCTCATGCAAACAGTTTAACTGTTTTTTTTTTTGTTTTTTTTTTTTTAAATAAGCAGAGCTATAATTTGAATGAGAGCCTGTCTTTTCCATGTTTTATATGTGTGGCTACTTGCGTTGTGGACTGAATCACACCAAATTCATAGTGGCATATAGGCAGGCTGTACGCCTCTCTTCTGTACTTCTGCATTTGACCTGTCCCCTTCGATAGCTGAGTGAATTGTTGTAGCCTTCAGTTAAAATATGTCGATCTGATCTCAGAACTGTTTGGGAGCTGTCTTTTTAAGGGGCTGTCACGTCTTCCCAGCTTTTCTTGCTTCTATCTGTCATTAGGAGGAGATCTGTCCTTTTTCTCTCTTGTGTTTAAGCTGTAGCTTTGTGACAGACACTGAGTAATCAAAGCTGTTTACTCTAGTGAGTGGCGCTATCAGAAAAAGACGAGCAAAGGTGAATTATTTTACAGGTATAGTAAATCTGTAAACTGCTTCCCGCTGTCTGTCATTGCAGTACGTGTACCTGCAAACAGTCCCTTGACATTCTCAGAAATACGTATCTAGTTTGTCACAAGTACAGCTTGTTATATAACTGAGTCTTAAATACGGTTCACCTTTTGCTGTGTTTATTGAACATTTTTATACATTGAGAAAGACATGGTCAGTAGTTGTTTTGTAGATGCAAACTTAAAATAATTTAATTTCAGCACTACATAATTTTAAATTGACTGGAACACAAAGCGGTGCCCAATGTATCCATTTATTTGTGCTGTCTAACAGGTGTTTGTGTGCATCTAGGCTATTACAGTATATGGCTTGTATATAGTTAGTGTACAGACTGGATAATGTTAATTTGTGCAAATATATTAAAGCATGTAATGTCTGTCAAAGGGAAATAAATGATTTGCCTTCTCTCTGGATAGCTTTTATGTGTTTAATTCCTGGCAGCACTCCGCGCTAAATCAGAAGTGTTTAATATATTGATTTGAATTGGTAACATGGCAAAACTGTCCACCAGGAGGCGATGTTGCGCCACGGGGAAGAGAATCCGCTCCAATGCTGGGTGGGTAACGGAATCCCCCTTCGCATGTGTGTTTCTATGGTGACGCTGATGGCTGGCCAGTGTGGCTTGGTACTGCTTTATGGCTGTGTTTACCCTGTACGTGCAGAGCCCTGTAATACAGTAAATGATAGGAAAGCGATGGTTTTATAACACCTGCAGTTGTGATTTACATAGCAAGAAAAAGACGCCATTTCACGTTTAGCTAAAAAAAACTGCATGCAAATATTACAGAAAACAACGTGATGAGACATAACACTGAGAGGTTTGGTAATCGGTGTGTTAACCAAATTGTTAAGAAAGGGGGGGTTGAGTTAATATAACAACCAATATCAGGCAGCCTGGATGGATGGATGTTTCCTTCCTGCCTCAGGTACTTATCAGCATCCATTCTGATCACTGGCCGGCCAGCAAAACAGCAAATTCACTAGCATTAATTAGGCATAACTTATAGAAGGTGGAGGACTGCCTTTATCATGTAGAAGAGCAAGATTTTGGTTAAATATCTCAGAATATCAAGCACCTTCAGGTACTGCTGCTATACTGCTGTAGTTTATATTGGTTTATGTCAGATTTGGTGCTTCAGGCTGGCTTGACTGAGCTGCTCTCACCAATGAGGTGTTTCAATCTAAATCTCACCAGTAACTGCCTCATGTCTATAGGTTTTGTCAGACAGTCATTTGCATCCTCACTGGACATGAGCATGTCATTTTTTTCCCTAAACCACAAGTATGGAGACTTAGCATGACCGATGCTACTTATTAATATTTTGTTTGTGTGGTGTGCAGGCCATTGCTCTGGGTCTGGTTCATGCCAGTGAAAGCAAACGTCACTGTCAGAGCAAAGCCTTATGGGATTGCCTGTCTGTCGTACATGTTGTGCTGCTAACATCTAACTGACAATGAAAGAGTGGTAAATTCATGAAGGATGTAGGGGTCGATAAAACACCCTGCTTTGGTGCTTTTGGACCCATGTCAGATTTTGTGATTTTTAATAAACAGTATGGTACACAAAAGCAGAGTATTAAAATCAAACTAGTATCGCTTTAATAGCTAATCTGGTTCATCTGTCCACAATGGTGTCAGTATCCGGTCGTGATGGGAGATACTGTTACATGCATTTTCTTCTTTTGTTCAGAAATAGAGGTCAGGCCCTTAGAGGACTGGGATTCGCAGCAATACAGCGCCTGGATCCAAACCTTAGGCATCTGCACCAACCTTTATAAAGTTTATAGTAACAGTCATGAGAGAGATGAGACCTCAAACCCCACAGTGGGTGGGATAATTTTGTAGTATCTGCCACGTACTATTTTGATGCAGTTCCTATTAGCTCTAAAAGGCCACATTTGCTACAGTTTTTGCTCAATATTCTATAATAAAACTGAAAATATATCGTTATATATCTAAATGCCTCTGGTGCACATCAAAGTAAACTTTAAGAATAGTTCCAGTACTCTTGGTCTGATGATTTCTCTAGTGCACTACTATGAAAACCCTAATAACTCTCTAATTTAAAAATTAGGAAACATTTACTTTTTTTCCTAATGCAATTTTTTAGGTCGCACTCGCAACTGAAAATGTCCCATTAAACTTTCTCCGTCTTCCGTTGTTTGGGTGGATTTGCTATATTTGAGATGGAAGCTGCTCAGGGAGGGCTTAGTTTTTTTTTCTGTTCCTAGGAACTGGGTGTAGGTGAGAGAATCTGCCCGGACTCCCGTCTGACTCTTCCACTCTAAGAATAGACCCATGTCATCCCTGCGGGGCAGTGCGATGCTCCGGTTCCACTGAGGCTCGTTGATATCCAGGAGCTGACGCACATGCCAGGAGACGTCCTGCAGGGGGCGCTCAAAGAGAAAGACGGCATGTCTAACATCCTACGGCATGTCTAAGATCACATTGGGATGCGTTGATCTCCATTTTCCGCAAAACATATACAAACATAAAGCTATTTTTATTTATTCCAAGATCATCTGCAACTTCACAACTTATACAACATATTACTTTTTTCCTCACAACAATTTTCTAGGTTTAATCAAAATGCAACATGTCTTATTTTTGCTTACCTTCATATGTTCAAAATCAGTTATGCCCAGTCTAGGAAGATAATGACAGTTGACATAGAGGAGTTTTTTACCATCGATGAAATTCTCAGTAAAACACAGCTGTAAGAAAAGAATAAAACACGGTTTATATCAAGATTGACGGATCCTGTGGCTACATTGGATGTTATGGTTGATTTTCAACAAACTTTTCCGGACGTCTTAATTTGTCCGGAAAAATGCGAAGACACTACAAACTACCGACATATTACAAGTACGTGTGTGAATTTGTTAGATAATTCAGTAAAATTAATTTTAACACCTTTATCTTCAGCTAATCAGTTCTGTTTGAAGGCATTTGGTGACAAAAAAGTTCGTTATAAGTCATATATTCCCCTCCAGAAAGAAATGTCGAGAAACTTACAAGCCAAATCGTCCTGACATTAATTTATTGGCAACACGCAGAAATAAAGATCGGTTTGTCTAGAAATGCACAGGTGTCATGTTTGACGGCTGTACCTTGTACTGCGGGTAACCCAGGGATTCGATCCATGTGGCCACGTCCTCGCAGCTCCAATGCAGGAAGACTGCCATCTTGCCTCGTGTACCCGTTTCCACGGGCACTGCTGCCATAGCAACACCCTGAGCCAAGCAATGAACTGCAGTACTAGTTAGGCAATTTAAGCATCTGTGTGAATATATTTATATATCTGACAATATATAACACATCTTTTATTACAAGAGTAAAAATAACCGTTTTCATGAAAACAAAGCTTATCCCTCCATAAAACAAATGGAACATATTAAAAATACAATAAAAAGTAATAGGTAATATACTTTTTCATCACACTGCTGCAATTGTTAAGCTAGTCTCAGCTTTACTATTAACAAATATACTGGATCGAAGAGTATAAGTGATCTCCGCTTAGTTACATTGGGCTCAGCATCGAGTACATGTTTCTGTACATTTTGGGGAGAATTTGGGAATTTTGAATGGGGAGTCTTGTATGCTTTCGAAATGTAATTAAACTAATAAAGGACCTGAAGACGAGCTATTAGGGATTATGCATCACATTACAGACTACATGTGCAGCATGTCGCACGCCGTGCTGCCGCAAAGGACATGCTTCTGTAAACAGAGAAAAAATCCGCCCAGTTTCGTTTCGTTACGGAAGTGCGCGGCGCTTCGGCTCCGCTACTAACTTATGATGTAGCTGCGCTGTGTCGAGCTCGTCCGAATCCCGTCTTCCTCCCTGACGTCTGGATCACTCTTCTGGATCGCGGCTGCTAATCGTGTTCACTTCGGCCAGATTTACACTGGTAAGCGCGACATCCCCCAGCAAGGGCTGTGTGACCGCAAAGCGCCGCTCCGTTTCCTGTAAACATTCAGGGGATAAAAGACGGAGCAGATGATGTACGGGCTGCGAGTTGCCAGATGTGCGTATTTTTTTTTTTTTTTTTTTGCAATCTGGACCTACTGGACTCTCAGACACACAGTCCACTTATATGATGCGGTTGACTTGCTTAGGCACCGTGTTGTAATGCAAATGTCTGATTTAGCATAACTTAGACCGACGGTACTATAGCCGCCGGGGTCCTCAATCCGCATTTCGCCGTTTTCCTTAATCGAAGAGCTGCCAATCCATGCAGATCTTAAACAGAAAGCTAAACAAAAGGCCTGCAGTGCTTCAGCAGCTTTTTTTTTTTACAATCGTTTTTTACAGTCTACCATTTGCACAAATTTGATTAACCGTGAACAGGCAGTTATACTAACTTCTATAATTTGGAGGATTGCCGGATGACTAACAGTTAAAACGTATTTACTAGGCTGAAATATAAATTATGCGAACGACAGACACGAAAGTTAACTGCAGTGCAGACTGAATGGGTGCAGTTTCAAGTTCTAAAGGGAAATGAGGGTCATCGTAACACAGCGTTCATGTAACTCCCTGCTTACGCGTGTTTATTCCTGCGGGAGCTAGGGTGAATACGGCTGGCCGGCGGCAGCCCCGCATCGTATCGCCGTGTGAATTTCCGTCCCATGTATGTTATGTTTAGTAAAAACCACACTCTACATTTCACCTTCTTCCAGAGATGGAGTCAACCTCTGAACTACAGTCCAGATTGTCTTCCCTGTCCGTGTCATCTTTCCCAGGAATAACATCGAAAAACTGCGAGAACAGCGACCAAGACCGGTAACTACTTAATTATATTCCAACATTTTATCATTATATACCTTCAAACATTGAACGGAACTATTGTTATTGATGGTCATGCGCCCAGAATGAGTTTTGATGCCAGTTTAAGATATTTAACCTAGAATGTAAATATCATGCTGTTTTTCACGGACTTATAATTGTGTTACTACTTGCATGTGATTCCTCATTCTTGCTAAGTTTTGATCACAAATGAGGGATGTAATTGCGAGTTGTGTTTTCCAAAACTCAATGCTTTTCCTTACTGCCCGCCAACAGGCTCCGGAGTACAGACCTCTCCCAGCGGCCGCACATCCCTGTCGGCACCCCGCCTTCCGATCGCGGAAAAGACGCGGCTGCGTCTCCCTCCCACTCCGAGGTAAGCATGCTCTCTGTTAGGTCGGTGTCGACCTATAATTCTCCCTTTATATAGTGATTGCTCCAAGAGCAATACCAGTACAGAGGGCATAGGGAATCACGGACACGGCGCTGATCATCCGGGTGTGAATAGTTTTAAATACCATAAATAACAGATTTTCAACTCGAGACAAGTCTATCCACACATGCACACGGATTTACATGTATGAAAAAGTTTTATTTCCTTGTACAGTCTGTATGGTTTGCAAAGTAATATACATTTCTTTTTTTATCATAGGTAGTTTATCGCTCCGATGCTGTAATACGGAGCTTATCTGGTCTGTGAAAGGTTTTAGGAAGTTAAAAAACACACAGCAACATGTTTTTTATTGGTCCTATAGACAGGACCGCTGTTCTTTGCATCAATTAAAGGTGGAGGTTTCTGGACTGCTTTAAAATTAGGCAGCACTTAATCAATATTTTTAGCAGTTAAACTATCAACAGAGAGAGAGGAGCATACTTTAGGTTCGACCTACCGACCTGTTTTAGCTAATAAGAAATGAGCAATCTCCAATAAAAGAGCATTGAGGAGAGAGTCTGATGTTGGGGGGAGGGGGGTAGCTTAATTATTGAAACACAATGGTCTATTTTTTTTTTGGTTGGGGGGGTGCGATGAAGGCATATTGGGATACTGTGGGTACATGTTCCCGTCCCCCCAGGTTCCTACGCACCTGTCCAATAGTCTCTTTGGAGCCATGAATGAAATTTATTTTTCAGTAATGGGAATAAAATGTAACGCACACGGTTATTTAATAACTTGATTTTTTACTGGGGTATCATAAACAGCGAATCCACCGTTAATTTGCCATTAGTTCACATTTAGGTAAGTTTAATCAGAGGCCTGGAGCACAAGGAAACTCCAGAATACAGAATATTGCCTAATACAAGGGACATCTGGCTGGCAGCTCATACAGAGCGTAGTGTTTTCAGCCAGCTGGCTGGTGACGACTTGTTAGTCAGCAATAGGGATGCCTTGTAATCCACTTACAAATATGAGTATTTTGGGGGCAAGCAAAAAATTGCACGTGCCAAAGAAAAATCTTGAAGATGGGCCACATGTCAGTTCAGCTGAGCTATTATAATTATGGTGGAGTTTTTTTTAAAGTGATTTACAGGAAAAACAAATGTAAATTTTTATAGGCATTTGAAAATTAAATTGTGCTATACAGAGTCAAACCATATGTTGTTTACTGTGTCGATTTCCCATAAATCCAGATTGAGTTTCTTCTATAATACTGTCCAAGCAATCTTTATTTTTGTTATAATGTTTCCATAATTTTATGTGCATTACTTAGAAGGGTGCCAACTCTATAAATTAGTAAGATCTTTTTTGGTTTAGGAATTAAGGTAAGAGTACTCTGAGTCATAGGTTAAAGAGACACTTTTTAAATACTTTCTATAAAAACAGCAATGAAAAAGGGAGACAGTCGCTCAGAAAACCTTCTGTTCATTTTTCAGATCCTCAGTTGTGCTCATTACCTCCTCTGGAGTTACTGTATCATCACACTCCTCTTCCTTTCAGATAGAGTATTGCATTGGGAAACTGAATTTAAAAAGGAGGTAGTTAATGCCTAAGAGTACTGGGAACTATAGAGGTCACTGTGAAATTTGGCACAGTAGTGGGAGATTTCTTGAGGATCTTTCTTGAGCTTATTGTTGACGCAAAGTTGATCAATAGACGAAGTTAGAGCATTACTTTGTACAAGCCGGTGAAAAATATGAGGAACTTAATTTACGCTCTTCCAGCAATCTGCTTCTGGCCTTGTCTCTATTTTTGCAAATAAGAATAAGGATTTACATTTTACATTGTGCCTAAGCCTTCTGGTGTTTATAGAGATTAATGAACAACAGAAACAAAACCTTACTTTACTGAAAACAGAGACACACACAAATATAAACGGAAACAAGATAACTAAAAACAGGCCAGAACTGACTGTTACCACAACTCCCAAATAATAGTTATAAGTTTGAAAAAGGACTTTTGTGGTACATAACTTGGTATGTCAATTTGGTTATTTTCCTGTAGGCTAATCTTAAATGTCATTTATATGTATATATTTATCTTTTTATTATTTTTTTTTTTTTGTTTTGCATAGGAACCTTAGCCTTCTGTCCATTTATTCTGCATGGGAGTTTTACTTACACAAAAATGTTCTGAGGGCAGAAGTAAAAATGATTGGTTCAAGGTGATAACCAATCAGATTGTAAAGGAGATGTGTCCTAGCAACTGGAGGAGGCGAGACCAAGACATCTGATTGGTTATCTTCCCGAACCGATAATTTTTTCTTCGGCCCTCAGAACATTTTTGTGTAAGTAAAACCTCTATGAGCTGCCATTCCCACCTTTGATAGTGACCATAATTTGTTCCTTGCGTCCATGAAAGCTTCGGGTTTCTGTACACTTCTACCTTGAGCTCAAAGGTAGATGCATGAAACTTCCCATGTCTCTCATGAGCATGTGTGTGTGAGTGTGTTTGCAGCATATGCTGGACACAGCTGAGGGTGACCCGGAAGTGCTTCACAGCAATGGCAAAGAGCAGCCCAGTGGGGAAAAACAAGGTGGGCCCCGCTACTGTACACCAATGCCCCACTCTCTGTTTCCGTCCTGCTCTTTTAGACCAGCACACTTGTTCCTTAGGAAGACATCGTCACCTATTGTTAGTCTCTCAATCTGTCATTATTAACATTGTGGTTCACAGTCCTGGCCCTTCTCGCTGTGATGACAGGCCCCTTTTGAGTCAGAGCTTAATTCATTCTGTCAGATATTTTAATTAGCAGTGGAGGGATTAGATGAACCTTGAAGCTGTTCAGATATTAGGGCCTTTGCAGTGTGCCTTTATCAAGCAGCTTGTGCTCCACAATGCAAACAGTTTGGGGTGATGCAAATCCTGAAGATGTGTGTGTTTGCACTGTGTCCTTATTCTCTCCTCCATAGCCCCGATGCCACCGATGAACCCGCCTTCCACCTGGACATCCCCGGAGTTGAAGGAGCTGAAGGCGAAGCTGCGGCAAGAGAAGGACTGCGTGGTGACCATCTACCGCGGCGACGTGATGACCGTCAGAGTCCCCACGGTGCCGGAGGGCAAGCGCATCTGCTGGGAGTTCGCCACCGACGGCTACGACATCGGCTTCGGCATCTACTTCGACTGGATGCCGGTCACCACCCGTAACATCACCGTGCAGATCAGCGAGTCTAGTGATGATGAGGATGAGGAGGATGAGCTTGAAGGTCAGCGGCCGCCTTCTTCCTCTTCTGTCTGTTCCCTTTCACTTCTGATGCAAATTATCACCAGTCATTGATTTAGGACAATATTTTAACTAACTATATTAATCAGAGGTATAGTTCAGTCCAGAAAGTAAAAATCCAGGCCAAGTTTTTGTTTCAATCAACCAGTCTTGATTATAAAGAGTCACAGTCACAAAGTACTCAACTGGTTGGTTGAAACAAAATCTTGGCCTGGATTTTTACTTTCTGGACTGAACGATCCACCTCTGATATTAATCTTACAGATTTCCTGGTGGTTAATAATGCAGGAAATTATAACACTGTATCCATCTTTCACTTGTAAATGCTGCACACGTATTGGAACGTATGTTTTTTTTCTAGGGTCAGTACATGTTTTGTCAGCACCACATAAAACATAATCATTGTTTCTAAACCAGTCCAGCAAACAAATGAGGATAGGATTTCCCAAGTGTAACTGGGAGAATCTAATAGAGCTGAGGAACGTCCTGAGAGTCAGTGCTGGTCTGGTTCCCTGGACTCACTTCTGCTATTCCAGGAAAACCTGAAGCTTGTTCACAGATTTCATGTACAATATAAATATAAAATATTTATATTAATATCAATATGAAATTACAATGATAAATACCATGTTTTTTCCTGAACAAGCACCCCTTTGAAAATGGATTTATTTATGCGTCAGTTTGGTAGATGATTATATCATTTATAGAGCTGCAGGCACCACTACAATAAGAGAAGGTCGTTTTGAATGTTTGCCAGAATATAATTGAAGCTGAGATATTGGATAATCAATCTGTTCTGAATACGGGGTCAGTACCGTCAAACAGTATGGCTTGTATGTCTGGCCCAGTCTGTTCCAGGCAGATGGTCTGCTTTGCATCAGCCTGAAAGGGGTAAGAATTGTCCCGGAAGAGCTGAGAGATTAAGGGGTTAAATAAACATTGCTGTGAAGTCCTTTGTGCATTTAGGGCTAAATATCCAGGCCAGAGGGAGAAGCGTCTCCTTAGCTGTTCATCTTTTGGCTTGCTGGGCTAAACACAGTCTGGTTTAGTGACCTGTACCATTTAAATACCGTGTTTCTTTGGGGACTTTAACCTCTGCCAGCATATTTCCATTCCCTTAAAATACTTTTGCAATGAGTGAAAAGAATCTGTTAAAGACAAAGTTATGAAAATGGTATTACACTTTCCATTAAAACACTGTCAAATGATTCTAAATATTTGGTTCCCCCGTTTCCTTATCACGATAGGACATTACTACAGACACTGCAGTAATAAACCAGGCTTTATCCTCACTGTTGGATGAGCCATTTGACTTGTATGACTGGATTTCAGGATGTTCATTTGAATATATATCAGCTTATGTGAAAACTAAATCATTTTATCAGGCGGTTTTTTGCATGTTTATAACCTTTTGTGGCCACTGCCCCTCCCCTGCCCTCCAGGCCACACCCACTCCATAGTTTTCTGTTTTTTTTTCATCTGGGTCACAGGGCCTGTGAGACCGGGTGACGTAGAAAAGGGGTCCAAATCAGCAGCCAGCTCTACCCTCGGAGAGATCCTACCCGTGTACCGGCAGGACAGCCACCTGGCCGTGCAAGCAGGCAGTCACGAGTACCCTGGTGAAGGAACATACCTCCTGAAGTTTGACAACTCCTACTCATTGTGGAGGAACAAGACTCTGTACTACAGAGTGTACTACAGTGCCTGAGAATCACAGTCACCACAGATGAATGTATAGCCCAAGAGACTTCAGAGATATCTATTTTTGATTCTATATATTGTACGCTAGGGTTCATGGATAGGTGCGTTTGTTATGTTGTGGAAATCAAATGTTGTAAGTCTCATGTGGATTTGCCTCAGTGGCGGAAGAGCATTTCTGGGGGAGAGACTTTGATCAGAAGCATTTTAGTGCATTTTTAAAGAGTCTTTGTGTACGTGCAATGTATTACTTGTTCTATAGGCTGTCTAATGTGATGATTTCCACTCTATATGGTCTTTATGTCAATTCATTCAACATTGCCCAGACAACCTTCTGGCTACGCAAATACTAAAAGAGATGTGTTTAGGATTTAAAAGTTTTGTTGTTATTTTTACTAGTACAAGTACTGAGTACAATGAGATACTTGTATCTTTCCTATAGACCGGGTAATTCAACATAGGGAAACAAGACATAGGACAAACTTAGGTAGGATAACCACTTAGATGAATACAAGGAGGTTTATTACGATATTTTTTACATGTAAGGCTTTGTGTAAGGGGAACAAAGACGATCAAATAAAATGACTTATGTACACTGCATTCCCCTTCATCCTGGTTATCCAGATTGTTCTGGAACAGCACACTTTTGTTCACGTTTTAATATCTCCGTTTGTTGACACATTTTGTTGGGATATTAGGCCTGTGGGGAACCATACTGTCCTGTTCAGACCCAGATTGCGGAAAGTTTGTGCTCTGGCACACAAACCCTGTAATAGTTCATAGTTGTGCATTTTGAACGACGATCACTGTAATTCGATATTTCAGGCGTTCAGCGCTATTGTGTTATTACAAAAGTTCAAAAGACAGCTTTTCTATAGCTTTAACCAGCGTCTTTGACAGGCAAAGGATAGGCGTCTCACTTCGTAACGGGTAGCTTGGCAGTACGTTCAATATTGACACAGGCCATGCCTTCATTTGGTGTATATAAAGAGCTTGTTTGACTAATAAATGCAGGCTGTGGGAGAAAGGTATAATTTGGCCGTCACGAGAAATGAAAGAAACGGCAAATCACGTACTAATCACTAAAATCATTACTGAGCAGATCCTGCAGTATAACTACTAATGAAGGCGACGGGTTCATGTATCTGCTGCAGGTCTGACGTCACTCTACGCTTGTAATCGTTGCTGTCGTGATGTTTATTTAGAACAGTATGTAGCACCACGATTTATTCGCAAACGTTTTGTCGGATCTGTTTGATTTCAATGCTTTGGTGCCTGTTTACAAAGAAATCTGTATGTTCTGCTGCTACCTACGGGGGGAACCCGAAGCTTTCCGTGTTAACTGTGCGATGTCTTTTTCCAGTCTTGTACCCATGAGCAGTTTGTTCAATAAACAAAAGCCTTTGGTTTAATTTAACCAATCTGTCGCATGCTTGCTTTTCTCCCGACCGATGATATGGGTAGTGAGGCGTAGTTGTTTCTGCAATTCAAGCCCATGTTCCTTATAAATAATAAACTGCTTTACTCTGGAGTGCGTTCGACACCTACACTTGCCATTATCTGTTATCTTCAATGGCCAGTATGGAAAGCGGCGAATTTTAATGATCGGCTTTTACTTGCATACCATTGTCGCCGCGACCCACTACGGTTCCCCTGAAACTGCTGTTTGCAGCTAACGCGCATCGCACCAGGGAAAAGATAAATCCCAGGCCGGTAGTAAGCGCTAAATGCGGGACGCGCTCTGCACACAGAGCCGAAGGACTGTTTTTATCAGGCCAGGCGGGAGTCACTTTGCTGCCATCGCAATGTCTGCCCAGCAGTGCTCTGGTCATGCACGTATAAAATCCGCAGTGACACTCACTTTTATCACTGTACTTCACCACTCCGGTCACTCTTGTTATTTTTACTGGAAAAATGAGCAGTAGCAAGTGTAATAAAGTCTCAATATTGTCACACAGGAGAGTGTTTCACACCTCGGTCACAGTAATTGCACCTTGCTTGCTTGACACCACGGGACATTGGTTCTTCAGAGAGTCCAGGGCAATCCCATGGCTCTCTATTAAGATACACTTTTTAATCTGATGAAAGGATTGCTGTTGTGATGAAACTACAATCCGACTTGAATCTTTTTGTTCCACGGGTAATGTCTGTTCCAGTTAAAAAAACTATAACTTTTACCCATTTTACGTTTTTAACGAGGTTAAATGGGGTAATGTGCCTTAAACAGACTGCTAAAATGCAGTTTTATTATTAGATACATTTTTATTCTGTTTTAATTGTGTCAATTCTTGTTCACCTGAACCAATAAAGGCAATTATAAACGACACGCCCATTGATCGGGACCAGCTGATTGTTTGGCGTGTATCTGGTTTGCTTCAGTCAACAGTTTAAAGTTATGATTTCAAAGCTGTAAACACGATAGGACCGTTTTTCTTAAAAAAAAAAAAAAAAAAAAAAAAAAAGAAAGAAAGAAAAAAGGAAAAAAAAAAAGCTAGAATCATGGGAAAGGTTCAGTTTTTCGCTCTCTGGTCCTTAGGCGAAGCGCCCCGTCAGTTCATCAGGTACGTTAACAGGTGTCTCAGTTAAGCTTGCCTTTTATTTCGCTTCATGCCGTTTTGTAGCGTTTATTATAGCTATCAAATAAAACCCACGTTGTTTCGTGTTTATTTAGAGATAATCTATGAGTACAGTGGATCTCATAACCAGTAATATTAAGGGCAGGGTTGTAGGTTATTAATGGAATAATAGGCCTATAGATTTGCCGTAAGACTTCTTACGTGACTCAGAAAGCGTGTCACTCCCGATGCGTGAGTTGGCAACCCTGTTTAAGGGACTGTATTTGAGTTTTATTGGTATTCGTGCGATCGCAGTTTAAACAAATAAGTCTGTCTGTCTTGTTCCCTAGCAAGTGCAACCGCCTGTGCTATCAGATACAGGTGCCCTTACCTTTGCCTATGCAGCTGGTGGTGTTCAGTCTAGGAGACTGGGCCATTTATTCTAGTGGGACAACCATCTCAGTTGAGGTGTTTGTAAGTCAGGACCTGAAGCCGCAGCTCATTGGGACCCTTTCATCTCAGACAAGGTAATTGAACAGTAGCCAATTCATTATGAGGTGGTGGCTCTGGAATATATTTTATTTTATATAAAGACGTATATTCTTTTAATTTGACGCAGTGCTTCTCAAACCAGTCCTCAGGGACTCCCAGACGGTCCAGGTTTTTGCTCTCTCTCAATTCCCCGAGGACTGATTTAACACTGATTTTAATGTGAGAAACTGTTGCACACAGTTGTGTTGTGTGCAACTTAGGCCTGAGCTGTTTGTATTGGCCTGTTACAGCCCCGGCTTATCATGCCTACCCCCCCCCCCCCAACCAACCTTGTTTATTATTCATGGATATCTTTTGAAGGTGTCTCGTCTGGGAGGGAGACTGGAGATTGGATCTGTTGACAAAGGCTATGCAGAGATCAGAGCAAGGCATTTATGGAAAAATTGTGCTCACCGTCAGTGGGGAGGTACAGAGTGCAGTTTGCTCATTGAGACCTAATAAACTTACGCTGATTATCCCCCAAAACACCCCTGCCAGTTTGAGCAGGGTACAGTCTACCAGACCTTCTGTAATGTCTACACTGTTCATTTTCTCTTGACTAGCTGTGACTGATATGCACTTGGAGCAACCTGCTATTCACTGGCTTCCACAGAGTCCTGTGGGTGCCCAGCAACCTGTAGATGTCAGGATTGACAGGCAGGTCTCGCTAATGCAGTGATGCAGAAGCCCTGTGCCACGCTGGAGGACTTACCCACTGTCATTTCACAGCCTTAAGAAGGAATTGCAGGCCCTGTATGTTATGAGAAGGTAAAAAAAAAATCTGAGGGGTATTACTGATTTGAAGCCTTTGGCCCCCAGGTGACACCCAAGATTATCAGCAGCACTCCATTGTCATCACGGAAAGGCCTCACTCTCACTGATTGGGATGCATGTCAACAGGTGAATATCTGTTCTGGAAAAGGTTAACTGTGAATTGTGGCTGTGGGCACAGCGCTGACTGGTCGATAATGCACTGGCAAAACTCCGCACTTTAAAAATTTCTGCAGCTTCATCCTCTTCAGTACAAATACATGGTGCTTGTGCTACTATTGACTTTTTGCTGATACCTGCAGCAGGTTAAAGTACTGGATGGGACAGCCTTTGAGGAGAGTAGAGTCCAGAACATCTGCTATGCAGATCTCAAAAGCAGCAAGGCCAAAGTGGAGGACTCTGGTCAGAAAGCCAAAAAGTCACATGTATGGCCTACGGTATGAAGTCTCTTTGCATTTTCAAAAAACAAAAAAACACTTGGAGCTGGTAATGATGTAATGGGGGGTGGAGCTGTCTGTGGCTGGTTGCCCTTCGACTGCCTCCAGGATAAGACTGCCAGGCGGACCGTGATTGGGAGGAGAGGCCAGCTGGTGTTTGAAGCGGAGGAGCTGGGCAGCTTCAGGGACTCTGGACAGATGTCCAGTCCCCAGAGACGGAGGCTAAGCTCACCACCTTCACGGGGACAGCGTGTCCCTCCGGCGAAGAAGTGCCGGGCAGGTGAGAAGGTCCCGCCTCGCCGTGGCGGGCAGGTGAGGGAGGTCTGGGAACAGTGGTGGCACTTTTCTTTGATCCTCTTAGGTTCTTGCAGTGTCTGTGTAGCTTTTTAAAATGGCTCTTGCTCCAGTACTAATGCCACTTGTCACTGGTCCCTCATCGGAAGCTTGGCTCAGCTGCACTTTATACTTGGCTGGTTCCTTGCCAGCTACATGCTTCTGATGTTATGTCTTCCGCTTTGGACAAAAGCATCTGCTAAACAGGCCCAAAATTAAAAGCTCCGCACCAATTTCTTAAATTCTATTTAATGAAGTTTTTCACAAACCTGTGTGTGTGTGTATGTGTATGTGTGTGTGTAATATATATATATATATATATATATATATATAGTGTATGAAATAAAGACTGAAGGTGACATTACGCCTTTAGAGTCGGTGATATTTTAAGTCCCATTATCAGGAATATTCCTGTTTTTCTTCTGGTAGTGTCACTAAAACTGGGATTTAAACCTGTGTGTGAGATGTCTAATGCCATAACCCCCCCCCCATCCGCTCTGGGGGGGGGTCTACTCTTGGTTCTCCCATGGCTCTCGTGTCATGCAGTGTGCCCATCGACACGCTGGTGTCACGCCATGTGCATGAGTGATCCGGAGACTGCTGTCGTGATTGGTGGAGAGTCTGTGGACCAAGCACAGTGTAGGGACTCGCTTTGGAAGCTGGAGATAGGTGAGGATTGTTTTAGTGTTTGATCAGAAAAGGAGGATTTCTTGATACTGTGTTATAGTTAAGTATGTACTGATCTCGTTAAGTTTTTAAAAAGTGAAATATGACTAAGCATGAGGGAGATGGAAGTAAAGCATTTAAATGGTAGAAGTTTAGTGATGCATTTATCACAGCAGTGTCAGCAGAAGGCCGACGAGCAGCCTTTGCAGTCTGCCATCCTCGGGGGAGCTGTATTCAGCAGGCAAGCCTTACCAGCTGTGTCTTCTCTCGCAGACAGCAACTTTTGGTTTCCGATGGACTCCCCTGGGTCTGGGCACATCCCGTGCTGTTCCCGTGGTCTCTCTGCAACCTTTGACCCAGAATCTAAGGCGGTGTACGTGTATGGTGGTTTGAAGCAGGACGGTCGCCACGGTGACGTCCACGTCCTCGACACCCTGACCTGGAAGTGGAAGCTCGTCGCCGTGAGTGTCAGAGTGATCCGATTGGCCCTTGTGTAAATCGACGGCACGTGACTGAAACTGCCCCATCCCCCAATATATCCCCAGGCCAGAGGAGACATCCCAGCCCTGGCCTACCACAGTGCCGTCATCTACAAGAAGGAGCTCTTTGTGTTTGGTGGCATCCGGCCCAGCGGATGCCCCGATGGCAGGGCCTGTAGCAACGCCCTGTACATCTTCAACCCTGAGTTTGAGCTCTGGTACCAGCCCATCGTAGAAGGGGACCGACCTCTGCCTAGATTTGGGTCAGTATCCAATAAAAGGCGGGCTTCCCTAATTCCGGTGCTGAAGGGCCAGAATCCAACACAGTTTGCAGATTTCCTTGCTCAAACACATCTTGATCGGTAAATTTGAGGCTGAATAGTTGTCTTGGATGTTCCTGTATGTGCCTTCAGGATCAGAACTGGAGATCCCTGTGTTTGGGGTCCCATTTATTTAAAAAAAAAAAAAAAAAAACACAGCCTCTGACAGAGGCGATCCTAGGGTCTGTTGAGGCCCCAAGCAAAAATTCACTGGGGGCCCCCCCCCTAACCAGTTTTTGTCATCATTTTAATAAATAATTTGACGTTAATAAATTCTCTGATAAATTTCAAAGGAATGAACGTTCAAAACGTAATTGCCACTACCGTAGTTTAAAGTGTCAGCTCTCGTTCGCCATCTAGTGGCTTGGGGGCCCCAAGCAGCTGCCTGCCCTGCCTGCTGACAAGATGCGCCTCTGGCCTCTGACCTCTGTGTTCTGATTGCATTGGGGGAGGGGGGCGGGTAAAAATGGAAATTTGTCATGCCAGTTGAAGTTCACCAAGTCACTACCCCAGGACAGTTTTAATCGCCCATGAAATCTTTGTACAACAAACTTGTCTGCAGTCTCAAAGGTTGAGAATCCCTGCCTTTGGAGATTGGGGTGGTGAGGGGTGATTTGGGAATCTGCAAGGTCCTATGCGGGATGGCACAGGATGTGAGGCTGGGCCGTAGGGTGTAATGGCAGGCTTACATTTATTGTTCTGAGCAGGCATTCGACGACACTGCTGTCAGACAAAATGGTTATCTTCGGCGGGAGGAAGACCTCTGCCTACCTGAATGACCTCCACATCCTGGACCTTGGTAATGTCTGGTGAAGCAGTCTGCATTCACGTCTGCAGTGTTTTGACATGCATTTCAGTTCGTGTGGCCCTAGCAGGTCATTGTGTGCAGTTCGTTTTTGGTTAGCCAAAGCCCTGAAGTGCTCATTTGAGCAGATTGATTGCCCTAGTATGGCTGCCTCTTTCTTTAGTGAGGCTGTTAACTGTATTAATATGGCTGGAAATCGTGACACTGTCACCCATGTGGACTGGGGTTAAGCTCTGCTGCCTTAATACATCTTCTCCTTGCTGGGATCTGAAGGTTTTATGGAATACATAGCCGTGAAGTATGAGGATGTTCCACCACTGCCTCGTGGGTAAGGAATCTATCAGTATTCCTTGGGGTGTCATTGTTAGTAGTACTGTCTCTGACCAGCGTAATGGCACTGGGTTTGCTGTCGTGTTCAGGTTCCACGCAGCTGTCTCACTGGGCCACAACAGGATCCTCATCAGCGGGGGCTGCTGTGCCATGGGGGCCCTGCAGGACCTGCATGTGTTCAGCCTGGGTGAGTGTCGTTTCCTCAGCTTGTCATTTGGTGGTGACCTCAGGCCCCACGTGAAGAGCAATCTCTTTTTAAATGAACTTCACTGTCATGTGACTTGAGAACTTTGTTCATTTTCATCATGCCGTTGAAACCATTTATCAACTTCAAGACTGTGATCAAGAAATTAAGATCTTGGCTTCTTAGCAGAGGTGGAGAATTCAGGTCCAGGGAGTACAAATCCAGACCCTGTAATCTCTGGACCTCACATCTCCACCTCTGCTTCTTAGTATTTTAAGCAAGTCAATAGCAATGTGTCATTTCTCTATGTGTATGTAAATAGTTTTTTTTTTTTAAGAATTGTTTCGGGAAACCTGTTGGATAATTGGCCTAGTGTGGTCTGGAGAATGTGATCTGACAGATCTCCTGCTCTGCCTCCTCTGGCACAGAGACTGGCTCCTGGAGCGCAGTGTCCTGCCCAGCGCTCTGCTCCCAGCCCCGCGCAGGTCACAGCATGTTCAGCCTGGGTGCCCCCGGCTCTGCAGATGAGCACGACGTCAGCTGCTATACCCTCTTGGTGTTCGGGGGCTCGGATTGCGCTGGAACCTTCTACAACGACACCATCAAGTGTGCTGTGGAGATCCCGGAAGTGAAACTGGGCCCAAGGTCCAAAATGTGGTACTGAGGCATGGTCAAATGGGGAGTGTGTCCCCCCCCCCCCCAGTTAGTGGTGTGTTCTAGCACTTAATTCCTGAGACGGAAGGAAATGTGCATCACTACTTTAGGGGGGTGGACTTGGTGTCCTTCTGGGCTGTTCCAAAGGCTACTATTGTGAACTTGAGAGGCAGTAGCAGTCTGTTTCAAAATGGTGGTTTTTTTCTAAGAAGCACATGATGGATATATATATATATATATATATATATATATATATATTTTTTTTTTTTAAATAGGGATTTTTAAAAAATGGTAGCTTGTGGTGACTTGCATGAAGCACTAAGTGCTGTTTTACTCCTTGGTTTTACAATTGGACATTTTATGCTACTTCTGATGTCTTCGATGCACTTGGTGTAAATATAACCAGCTTTTCAAATCCAGCGGCAAGATGGATCCGTTTTTTTTTTTTTTTTTTGAAGTGTTCAACAAGTCTGCTCATGAAGTTTAGTGTACCTGCATCAATGTACATAGGATCACTGTGTCACAGTTCCCCCTGGTGGACACATGAAGCAATGACATTTTATTTAGCACCATTAATGAGTCTTGGGGATTTTACCACTTTGTACAATAAATTGTTTTAATTCTGTATGCATGTATGTATATTCACTAAGTTATTTTCATGTGGTGATGGCGTCACTTGCCATAAATGTTTGGCTCATTCTGAAGTGTAACGCTGATGTGGAAGTGCAGTGTTAAACCATGTCAATAAATGGTTTTAACTATCAAAGCTGTTTACTTACTGCAATCTTTAATACAAGACGGAAGACCTTACAGAAAATCTTTCTCAAGCAAAAGCAGCAGTAAGTGTCGTTTTGCGGGCCTCATGCACGCAGCTCCTCTGGCGTGTCGGGCTGGCAGGAGGGGTGACTGACCTTAAAGGCCTCCAGTTTCGACAAGGTTTCATTAAGCCCCTTTATCGTTGGGAACTGACTCATGTCAACCTTGAACCTGAGGGATGCAGATGTCAGAGGATAAACAATTTCACTTTGATTTCTTTAAAAACCAACTGTGCTACATAAGGGCAAAACCCCACCTCTGCTTTGAGTATTATTCTTTTCTAGACGTGGCTGACTGGCCTTACCTTTCAGCGTTATAGACCTGGGGCACCAGACAAATATCCGCCATCGAAATCTAAGGAGAGGTGAGGAGACCTTCCATCATTTGATATCTTTAGCCATGGGAAGCCTGTCATTTTTCATATTCTACTGCCAACAGCCTTTCAAGTCAAATCCCTTTGTCTCATCACTTGGCAATTTTGTATGGAAATAGCAGCAATGATCTAGTTCAAATTGTGTAAATAGGAGGTATACAAAAAAGGATGGCTATCCAAACAAGACTGATGGTTTGTCAGTGAATACAAAGCAGAGATTAAGCTTGAATAGCAATGCACTGGACTAACATTTTTGCTGTAGAGCATACAGAAACTGTGTTTGAATGGGAATCCTGTTACCTCATTGCCCACGCAGAACTTGCCGGCCGTCTGTTTCAGGATCGGCTCCAGCGCTACGAGGCGCACATACAGGAAGAAGCCGTGAACCAATGACGGTAAGTTCCTGAACTGTAGATGCTACTCCATGCAACAGCACAGTGACGTTTGCATCATTGCATTATCGTTACACGACACCCACCTTCAAACCCACGGATGATGAAATGCTGAGCCCAAGACACTTTCTCATCTCCAATCTTCTGCAGCACGTACAGATTCTGAGTGGGGGAACATAATTAGGGGGTGAGCTTGTGCGTGCAGCACCCTGGGATTTGGAAATCCAGTCAATGGGTGAATCTCAATACCAAGAACGCAAAGACTGTACTTGCTAACTTGCATTCCAAGAACAAACTTGGGAAGCAATGAATCATGGGACTGGTATCATTTGGTGAGGATGCAACAGATGTATCCTTGATTTTTGGGCCGGCGCAAGAAAGACATCTGGGACTTTACCATCCTCTGTACTTGTGTTCTTAGTATTATAACTGGTCTTCGGCAAAACGGGTACATGAGAACAAGTACGGTCAAGTACGCATATTGAGAAATGGCACATATGAGTAATCCAAAGGGGAAGCACCAGCAGAATTAAGTGACAGTGAGCAAGAGGATTACATGGTGACTCGCTTTAAGAACCGTTCCCATTCTGACCTGAAGCTGTGGTTCATTCAAGCCGCCTGATGTAACGGAATCATTCTGACCCTGGTATTTATTACCAGGAACTTGAGATTTGGCCCATAATCTATTAATGGCACGGATCCCCAAACCAGCTCTTCCCAGGATGGTCTACTGGCAGACTTTCATTCTGCTAAAGCAGTCAGTCACGCTTATGTGCCTAATTAAACTAATTTAGCCTTCTCCCACAGTGAGGGCAGGTTTAAAGTGAGACGGGGAAACCTGAATATGTACCAGGCAGGATTAAGTAGCCATCTTTGTGCAGGTTTTTCTACACGGTGAATAAGTTTGGCTCTGCTGTATGTGTGTCACCCACCTGCAGGGGCTGTATCCCCGAGACGATGAGGTCACAGATCATGCGGACCTGGGCCCGCTTCTGCGGACTAGCAGGCAGGAGGCGGGGGCTTGGCCGTGTCTCCTCAATGTACTCTATGATGGCCAGCTAGGAAAGAGCAGAGGGCCACGGTTAACAGAAGGGGAGTCCCTGCAGCCAGACTGTTGAAAGGCTACCAAAAGTAGTCAGTGCCATATTGCTGTACTTATTTATTGGAATAAACATAGGTTTTAGAGAGCAGGAGCTCACCGATTGTGATAAGGTAACGCCATCGATTTTAACAGTAGGCACTTGGCGCATAGGATTCAGTTCTTTGTACTGTTCCGTCAACTGCAACGTAGAAAAATGCATGAGTGGGGGCTGATTTATGCAAATGGTGTTTTAGCTGTTTAGTGAAAGATATGGGTCTCGTATTTGACGTGCAATACTTAAACTCGCCTTTACCTGCTGGCCTCCATCTTTGACGAGGTTAACTGGCACCTGGTCATAGTCGATACCTTTAAGTGCAAACGCTGTAACAAATAACACTTAGATCATCTTTAATTTGTTGACAGAATACATTTCCATTTTCCGAAAAAGTATCCAAAAACTGCGATGAACAAATTTTGAAAATCATGCAGCTGATACGTCACAGGGCAGATCTTTAAATTTTGCTACCTACCAGTCCGAACTCTCCAGGAACAAGAACTTCTGAAATACCCGTAAAGAATGGGCTAGAAAACAAGATTATACGAAGTTAATTATGTAAATAAATCGCAATAATTGTGTAAAACCGCAGTGAAATAAATTAAAACATTGAAATTGTTTTACTTTTCACCTTCGCTTGAGTTGCCATAGCACTTGGGTGCAAAGAGTACAATTTAAAAATTATGGACGTGGTAAAAAAAAAAAGAAACTTTTCCTCCGACGCCTTTGTCCTGGCAACCAATCGGCTTCGCCTCTAAATATCCTCCTCCTTCCCACAAATATAATATGACTAAGCATTTTGGTGCTCTGCGCTCTGTTTAATCCATTTATGCAATATTAAAACTAACACCTTATTTACGATACAACTAATAAAATGTTTTATTAAATGAACATTCGTAGCTTAAATAGGAAAAAATTACCTTTGTGAGGCAAGACGGTGAGACATGCATTGCACAAGAGGTTGCACAAAAAGTATCTTACGTTACTGTTCGTGTTAAAAAAATGATACTTTAATGTATGCTGCCATTCTGAAATGACAAGCGGGTATAGAAAATTGATGGACAAATGGATTTTGGTAGAATTGCAGAGCCTGAGCCTGCAGAGAACTTTTACCTACTAATTATCACATATCTTAAATGCTTCTGTTACAGCCGTTGTTATATGAAATGTACAACAACTTGTTAGAAAGTTGTTAGTTCTTTTACCTAGAAAATGAAATAAAATTCATTCTTGCTGTACATCTATAAACTCAGGAATGGTTTTCTGTTGGATTAGAGGAAGGATATTACGTACCACTACGTATATGATTTTTTACCGAATTAGAAAAATTACAGGTGGGTTAAATTCATTTTTAACCAATCACCAGGCGGGTAATAGGAGGGTTCATAGTTTTCTTCGCATCTTATAGGTCAATGGTTTATGGCTTGAACCAATGGGCTTCACATGTTGGTGGGCGTTTTCGTTCAAGGCAACGATTGGGTAGTTTGTTTGGCTTCTCCCCAGTAAAATATACAATATTGAACTGAAGTATTTCATTTTTGTTGTTTAAGTTCTTAGTAGGGGGTTACGGGTTTATTTTTTGTCAAAAATTACATTGTATTTAACAATATTATGGCAACGACATTAATAAGATCACTGTCGAGGACAAAGGTAAGGCAGCACGGTACCCGACTGCTGCGTTTAGCGATTGTCAACGCAGACTGGGTCACGCTGCTTGCAGCTCACGGTGTTCACTTAAAAAATGTTTTAATTCAGTATATGTCCTTCGTTTGTTATTAACAACTTCGTTGTCAACAAATCCCGTTTAGCAGATGCAGTTGCTTGGTGGGCTTATAGCCTTCTATTTGCAGCCACGACCTTTCATTGCTTACGCTAAGGGCTAAATATCGTCGTTACCTAAGCATGGTCTTGAGTATGAATAAAGCACCTCAATGATTTCACCTCAGTATGCATTTTTTTTTGCTTCTTAATGACCACTGACAAATGTGTCGGTGGTAAATAGCTTAGTGGTATGTGCAAAAGTACCTCCATTGAATTGGGCTCACCTCTCACTCCCCTACTGCCCAGTTTGCGGTCCTGTACCTACTGTATAACTACACATTCCCTTTTCAAGGAAAAACTTTAAATGATTAACTGTTTACATAGGGCTTCTTCACCTGAAATTTTCATTCTTGTCAAAGGAACAACTTTGATAACACGAGCATAATTTCATTAAAGCACATCTCCTGATGTTTTATATCTTTTCAATTTGCAGGTTCCCTTTCAGTTTGGACGTATGTGTTACTCCTCTGTGGTAAGATAGCTTACGAATATTTTATAGTTGTAATGACTATATTATGGGTTGCAGGTCTAGTTTTTATCTCGTTGTTCAGTTACAATGGTAAACATGTGATATGGTTAATGTTACTGTAAGAGCTAAAACCTGTAATGAAGGCATTTTAAACTTACAGCCAACAACGAAGCTTTTCATTGATGGGAAGTTTGTTGAATCCAAGACTTCAGAATGGCTTGACATCCACAATCCTGTGAGTATTACAAGCAAATCTGTTTCCATGAAGAATTTCTCATCTGCACTGGTGTTTTATAATGTGTCTGCTACAACCAGGTTATTCACGATTACGTGCACCATCACGTGCAGGAGTTTCATTAACTACGTCTGGTTCATAATTGACCACTGTAAAAAGTAAGGTTTACATATTAGCAATTAGGGCTGCACGATATCACGTCGTCGTATAACATCGCCATATGTTAAATTTACGCGAGTAACATCGCATATTTCTAAAACAAAAAAGATGGCATTAATCAAAATAAGCTGTAGTTAAATAGACCTCATGTACCAACAGTGTGTGTCAAATAAGTTGGTCGTGTTGCCGCGAGATGTCAACAAGAAATTCGATGTGACTATTGCGCATGCGCGCGATATATTGCCCATCCATATTAACCTTGGTATATCGGAGAATTTGATATTGTGGGGAACTCTTTAATATAATATAGATAATATAAAGGCAAAGGGCTGTTTATAGGTAGGGGGGCTATTGGATACACCTGGATTGGACTTCTGCATGTAGCATGCAGCTTTAAAATTATTAAGCTGCAAATACAAATAATGGATGAAAAACTTATCAAATGTGTGCATGGTTGTGCTACAAACTAGAATCTGAATTGCATTTCAGGCTATACTGACTTGAAGCTATAAACAGATACATACACAAGCATAGTAAGTCAGCCTTTGTAGTGATGAGTGTGGGCCTCTTGTTTAATTCCATTACCTTCATTTGTCAGACTTTGAATATTACCTTCTGAACAATGCCTGTATTATGAATACAGGGGGAGTTCACTTGTAAAATACTGGCCTAAGGTTCTTGCTGTTATTTCCAGGGTGAATAATTTATGATCTGTATCATGAGGTACCTGGTGAGTAAGGATGCATTACCTGTGTGTGTGGTCTTTATGCTAACCCAACCAGGCCACCAATGAAGTCATCGGTCGAGTACCTAAAGCCACCCAGGAAGAAATGCTGGCCGCGGTGGATTCCTGCTCCAGGGCCTTTCATTCGTGGTCTGAGACCTCCATCTTGGCCCGCCAGCAGATCTTCCTGCGTTATCAGCTGCTCATTAAAGACAACATTGTAAGGCTGATATGTATTCTTCTGAAAACCAGTACCTTAGTATGACCATAGTAAAGCCTAAACATGACAATATTAAAGTCTGAACGCTTTTTATCACTCTAACTTCATATCCCCGGGGTTAGAGGTTTGAATCCCACCTCTGTGTGTGGATTTTACATGCTCTCCTTCATGTCCTGTCATGTGGGTAGCTGACTATTTAATTACCTAAAGAAATCCTAATGTTTTTTAAAGCCACTGTGATTGGAGAGCGAGGCATGTGAATTTCTCACAGGATTCCTCTGCAGAAATGGTGCTCTTAAAAAGCTGGGCAAAGACTTGCTTCAGAGTTCCTGTAATATGAACCCTGAAACTTGTCCTTTGTCCCGGCCCGTCCTTATAGAGGGAGCTGGCGAAGCTGATTACGCAGGAGCAGGGAAAGACTCTGGCTGATGCAGAGGGAGATGTGTTCAGAGGGCTGCGTAAGTCGGCACGATTACCGCTGTCTATGCTGTTCCTGGTTATGTTCCTGCTGTGCTGGCTTTCAAAAGGCCAAAAATAATCATTTAGCTGGCATTTGAGTTATCCAAAGTCAGTTGGTCTTTTGTTGATCGTCAGCCTTTTTCTTAGAATGGCGATCAGCTGGTGCTCTCTAATTTCCATTGCTGAGATCTCTTGCTCATCTTCACTGTGCCAGGTGACCCCTGGCTTATGGTTCTTGTTGGAAGTACACTACCGGATTGACCAAGTCGCCAGAATCAGCCGGGACAGCCGTGCATCGTTCTGCTTTGATCTGAATGGGCCATGACATGCAGGGACTGATGCCTTCCTGCTTCTTTCCCATTCAGAGGTTGTGGAGCACACCTGTAGCATCACCTCCCTCATGCTGGGTGAGACACTCCCCTCAATCACCAAGGACATGGATACCTATACCTACCGCCTGCCCCTAGGGGTATGCGCTGGCATCACCCCCTTCAACTTCCCAGCTATGATCCCACTCTGGATGTTCCCCGTGGCCATGGTGTGTGGCAACACTTACTTGCTCAAGCCATCCGAGAGAGTGCCTGGCTGCGCCATGCTACTGGCCAAGATGCTGCAGGATGCCGGGGCCCCAGATGGGACACTGAACATCATTCATGGCCAGCATGCAGGTGAGCTTCCTGTTGATGGTTTTGAATCTCATAGGTATCCTTAGTAGGTGTTTCTTTCATGGGAGCCGCTGACCCCTGTGTGCTCTCCCACAATGCATGGCGTCTGTGGTTTTTAGAGTTGACCTGTGACATGTTATGTATATCTGTGATCACCGCTGACGTTTACTGTGCTCTAACTTGTCAGGTATATGATTCTTTGTCTAAACCTGGCTGAGTGTCACTGACCTCTCGAGTCAGCTCACCTTTGTGTTCTTTGCTTGGCATTTAAATGAAATGCATTTGCATTCGCATGGTCTTTAAATTCCGCTTAGATGTCTACAAATGTTCTTCAAATTAATTTTTATTTTATATCATCAGAATAGAAGTTGTAACTTTTTAAAAAGTACTGCAGTGAAATGAAACCAGAAGACCCTGAATCAGCAGCTGACTTAACCTTGTAGTTCTTGTTATTTTAAACCCGATCATTACTAATAAAATTTACAGGATCAGCATTGTATCATCGAGGGGGGTGGGGGGGGACTTCTCCCTCTATTGGCATGTTCAGATACGGTGGACCTTGGCTTTGTGTTGCTGATGGAATTTGGCCCTCTGGGAAAAATTCTGTTTCTTTCCAGCTGTAAACTTCATCTGTGACCATCCTGCCATCAGAGCCATAAGTTTTGTGGGGTCCAACCGGGCTGGGGAATACATCTATGAGAGGGGTTCCAAAAACGGCAAGAGGGTGCAGTCCAACATGGTAGGTGTCAGACAGTCGGCCTGTTCCTTTTACTGAAATTGGAGTAAGTGCATGTCCCAGAATGGCCAAAAGGTGGCAGTGTCATTTCACTTTGACGGTAAAGGGGGAGCCCTATGCCGGGATTAGATCTGTCCTCTGCTCGTGCTTTGGGGATGACCTCATATCTAAGCAAGGAGACAGATGGATTTTTATTTGGGGTTCTGTGTTGGCTAAGCAAATTATTTTTCTGTGTCTTAAGCATGCATAAAAAGAGGCTCTTGCCTCGTACCACTGTGAAAATTCAGCCACTTCAAAACGACGAATGGTTAAAACTTTATTTCGGACTCAAATTAAGAAGCAAATTGAACTGACAGGCTTGCCTGTAACTGCGGCCTTTCCACTGAAATGTCCTCAGTGTAGCAGATGGAAACGAGGGCTTTAAATGCTGATTTTCATCATGCAGCATAAACAAAGGTAGCTGGGCATTTGTTGTTTTACCCAAACACAGAGAAGTGTGTTCATTTTTAATGAGCCATTCAAAATTCTGGTATGGTAACCGCTAATCTATAATTATGTTTTCTGCTTACTAATTATGAACCTGTTTCAGTCCATGTTTAATTGTGTTTTTTCCAGTCTGAGGCAAAAAAAAATTGCTGACAAGAATGAGCCTTTGTGATTGTATTGGAGTTTTGATTATTGGGTGGGTCACAAAGACACTCTGCTCTTCTGAAGTCCTTCCAAAAGTGCCTGCTCCGTGACCATGTTTCAAAAGTTTTAATTTGAGGTTTTAATCTGGAGAATGATTTGTCATAGTTAGGTTCCTAACTTCCTAAGTTTTGCACAAACCTTGAAACTTCATAATAGTGACACTACGATTAGTCATGTTGTGGTTTTCAACGGTTTTAACTTTTAGCCCAGATAAATTGTAGTACAATTAAATAGGTGTAATTTTTTCCAACTGTTCATTCTGTTCCTGCAGTGGTATCTCTTGGATGTCGTTACCCCTCTGGGCTGGTAAAGTGCTCAGTGGCTATTTAGTAGCATATAGAATATTTGGCCGGCCCTTACGGAGCAGGCCTGACCTCCCCTAACGTAAACGAGCTTGGGCTGAGTGTGTAATCGCCGGGCCGATCCCACCGCGGTCACGTGGGTCGCCGCTCTCCCCTGTTTCGTTTGGATCCTATTCCGAAGCAACAGCTTCAACAACAGTCTGGGAGCCAGAGGCCGGTGTCCTCAGGGCTGCTTTGCGTGTTTCCAGGGGGCGAAGAACCACGGCGTGGTGATGCCGGACGCCAACAAGGAGAACACGCTGAACCAGCTGGTGGGCGCGGCCTTCGGCGCAGCGGGCCAACGCTGCATGGCGCTCTCCACCGCCATCCTGGTGGGCGAGGCCCAAAGCTGGCTGCCCGAGCTGGTACAGCGTGCCAAGGCTCTGCGTGTCAATGCAGGTACCCCCACCCCCCGCTGCCCTGCTTTATCCATCCGTGGAGGGCCACCCACACAGGCGGGCCCTGGAGGGCTGTCAGAAAACCTGTTGTCAAGTAGAGCTTCTCCAAAATAGTGGCTACTTCCCAGGAATAGTGACCCAGACGGTGAACCACGGAACAGGAAGCCCAATAGGAGTCAAAATTCAGTTGGTACAATGCAAAGCTGTCCAGCAGTAGTTTTTCAGTGGGCCCTGGAATTGGAGTAGGTGAGATGCTTCACCACAAACTGGTTTTGGAACCTCTGGCAGGTGACCAGCCTGGTGCAGATGTTGGGCCCCTCATCTCACCGGAGGCCAGGGCACGGGTGGAGAGCCTGATCCAGAGCGGGCTGGATGAAGGCGCCTCGCTGCTCCTGGATGGCCGAAAAGTGCAGGTCAAGGGCTATGAGAAGGGCAACTTTGTTGGGCCTACCATCCTCAGCAATGTCACGGTGAGCCTGTTTTTGCCAAGCAACCATCCCGTCTTTGGTCAGTGTGGATTGTAAATCTGTGATGTATAGATGGTGTCACATGATTTGCTGGTTGTGTATTTATCTCCACTGAAGCTATTTGCTCGCATTCATATGACCTTCAGCCTCAGATGAAATGCTACACGGAGGAGATCTTTGGGCCGGTCCTGGTCGTCCTGCAGGCCGACAGCCTGGACGAGGCCATAGACCTGGTCAATAAGAACCCCTACGGCAACGGCACAGCCATCTTCACCACCAACGGAGCCACGGCTCGCAAGTACACGCACGAGGTGGACGTCGGTCAGGTAAGGCTTCCCAGCCTTCCACCGCTGAAGACCCCGGCTCTGAAACGTACAGGAAAAGCTAATATTATGACCCTTTTTTCCCCTCATTTCAAATATTGCCTTGTTTGCTTATATTCTAAAAACTGGCCCCTGAAAACATACCAGCCAAAAATAGTCGAGGCAAATATCTGCTCTCAAAGGTTAAAAACAAAAAATACCCACATTTTCCATGTGCTTAATGCAGAGGTAGATCTTAAATTTAAGTCCTCCAGGAATCTCTCTACATTTACATTCCCTGAAAGGGTAATGAGCCTCTGGATTCACTGTTTGCAAAGAGTGATGCCCCGTGTTTGTAGTTCACATGTCAGCCACCACAACCCCCCCCCGAGGTTAGGGGCTTCGGCGTTTTCAGGTGGGAATACTCCAATTCCAGGTGCATGGCGACCCTGCTACACGGCACCTACGTACGGGGTGCTCGTGTGAGCGGTGATCTCCCTCTTCTTGCAGGTCGGAGTGAACGTTCCCATCCCTGTTCCACTGCCCATGTTCTCCTTCACTGGATCCCGGGCCTCATTCAGGGGCGACACGAACTTCTACGGCAAACAGGTAAGTATCCCTGTCAAGCTGGGAAAGCCCATGTCAGAGGGGGCTGTGATTCCTCTCATCAGTCGGGATGAATGAATTCTCTGGAATGCCAGTTCATTGTACTTGGAGGAGGCTTGGATTCTTTGGGTGGGCATGGAAGCCCATGTAGGTCTGTGAGGATCATCAACCGGTATGCCTTGTATCAGGTGAAGCTGGTCTGTGTGCTTCAAGCTTGTGTTCAGGGTGCCAGTGTAGCCCATTGCTGAGACTGTGTCTCTCCTTTACAGGGATTCCAGTTTTACACCCAGATCAAGACTGTAACCTCACAATGGAAGGCAGAAGATGCCACTTTGAAATCGCCTGCCGTCACCATGCCAACCATGGGACGTTAATGTGACTTCCCTGTGCACACAGAACTCCAACGGTTAGGAAAAGTAGATCTGAAGTTTTCCCCCGCTGCTCTGGATGCTGAAACCACTTGACGACTACAGTATACAAGCCTTAATGTGTAGATGGATAGCAGTCCTTTTTTTTTTTTTTTAATCCTTTTATGGTGATTTATGACCTATAACTTCATATTAAGGTTATGTTAAGATCATGCCCCACATAGTCAGGTTCCTAGATGAATAGGGTACCACTGAAGTTGCAGTGCATCTGTAGAAGATGTATTGTAACTTGTTTAATTATTCAGTAGTTAGATATGCAATCATCAAATACAAATCAGAATGCAGATAGTATAGATTTATACACATATTTTGACCGGCCAAGCCGTGTTGGATAAGACATTTATTCTTTTGCACAATTCACAATTATATCTCAAGATATCTCACAAGTCTCTGATGCGGGTTTAGCCTATGTATTTTCTCATGATCTCTGCAGCATTTCATGTAAATGTTCCTCAATGTAATATCTCCATATATTCACTGTATTCATGTGTGAATAATTCAGGAAGCACAACATTTAAAGCATTAAGGACATTAAAATTGACTCCATTCTCAACTCCACTGTCATGAAGCTTTTATTATGACCCTATTATAACAGGTTTCAGTTTTACATGCAAGTGCTGATCTGGTGATGCTTCTCTGAAAGGAGGCGTGCCTGTAAGTAGCTCCGATTTGGGGTTCATGTCTTTGTCTGAATGTCTGGAAGCCACCTGGGGTTGGAGGGCAGCACTGACTCCGGTTCCTGGGTGATAAAGGTCGTCCTGGTTGGTTCCTCTGCTGCCCTAAACGATGCCATGTGGGAACTGCGGTCATTCCAGATTCCACTCTCAAACCAGACCGTCCCAAGGTATTTGTGTGTCACCCGAAATCGCTGACATTTCTTTCATAGGCAATGTAGGTAAGGTGTTGCCTGAATCTGAATGGGTCTCCCTTGTGCTTAGAGGGGTTCATGGTTTGTAATGCAACATCGCTCTGTTGGTGACTGAATACTTGGGGACCAACAGTTGCCCAGCAAATAATATGGTTGTTTTTTGCTTGGTTATCACAATAATAGATTGTCAGGGAATCCTAACCTCTTAAAAAGGTATGTGGCCAGGCAACAGCTGGGAGTCACGTTTGCAGTGCTAAGTAACAGCTGCATGTGAGGAGGGGCAGTGAAACCAGTGATGCTTAGATGAGCCAGATGCTTGATCCCTGTATAAGTCTCTGCGGCCTCCTATTTTTTACTGTAGTACCCAGACGCTCTTTCGTCATCCTTTTTAAGTCATTGGACAGAAAGAGTACTGGTTCAAAACCCAAGTAACATTTTATGGCGTCCTCTCCACTGACGAGATTAAAGAGGAGGAGTTTCAAATAAGGACTTGCTATGGACCCACAGCTCTGTGGCGAGGTGGGCTTAAGCTGGGCTGATTTCGTTGTGGAGGTGTGTCTGCTTACTGCAAATGATGGCGCCATGTTCAGGAAGCCTGTTGCCAGTGTATCATGTCTTAAGGGTGACTGTGTGTGGGCGGGGCCACCTGTGGTTACCTCGCTTTGATGCCGTTCATTTTGGCAAACAGCAGCCTGAGCACCTTCTCTTTCTGCTCCCACGTCAGCTCGGAAATGTCCACCTTGGCGCCCCTCAAATAACACCTGAAGAGCATTTTAATGTATGTAAGAATGATTAAAAAAACAAACAAAAAAAAACGCTTCAGATGCCTGAATTACCCAGTCAGAACTTGGTACTATACAGTGGTGTTTTCCAGTCCAGTCCTTGGGAGCCCCCCCAACCCAGAGTGTCCATATTTATGTTCTCTCCCAGCTCCCGACACAACCAAGCCAGATATTCTGTGTTTTTGATTGGCTGGAAGCTGGGAGGGAGCAAAAATGTGGACTGGCTTGGAAAATGGTGCCTTTTATGAGAATTCTTCATACTGCTGTTCTGAAAAACTGAATCTGGGAATAATCTGTCCTGTCACTAGTATTATTGGGGTCCGAGAGGAGCCAAAATAGCAGAGACTGGACTGTTTCTGAGCGTGAGGCCTAGGAAGGCATTGGTAAAGAAGAATTTGGGCTGTACCACTTCTCTGCTTCCTCCAGGTCTGCGTAGACGCTGTTGGTGCTTTGTTCGTTCTTGGTGAAGGTGCGGATGCGGGGGAACTCCCGGCGGCCGGCCCGCGCCTCGCTCATGCCCCGCTGGTAGGCCGCCTGCGCTGCTCGCCGGTACCGCTCTCGACTTGCTCGGATCTCTTGCCTCACCTGCTGCAGCGCTTCCTGGAAAAAGCACTCCAGCTCGGTGCGTTGCTCCAGCACCCCGCGGGACAGCAGCTTCACGCGGTTCATCTCCCGCTCCCTCGCCTCCAGCGTCCGTCGCAGCCGGTCCGTCTCCACCCGGCCCGCCTCAGCTTCTGCCGACACCTCCTGCTCCCTGTCCCGCCTCTCCTTCTCCGACTCCGTGGCCATCAGCTCCAGGGCCTGCTCCAGCGTTGCCACCTTGCGCCTAAGTGCCGCAATCTCCTCCTTCTGCTGCATCAGGTGAGACACGTTCTCCGTGGCCATCAGCTCACTCGTTTCCTGATGGGGGAAACGGGAAGGAACCACAGACCACTCCAGAGACTGTCAGGTCAACTGAGCATTTAATGCACGATTGCAAAATCGGATATTGCAAATACTGTACTTGAAATTCTTATGGAAAATCTAAATAAACTGATGGTGGACTCTTTCCAATTGAACTCCTTTTGTGTGCATGACTCAAGGACACTACATTTCCAAGGATATCCCCAGTCTACACCCTTAAGTTACAGCGGTTGAGCAGAGTCGACCAAGTGTGACCCTCAGCGCCGTCGGTGAACAACATCTCAGTGGTATCTGCTGCTGATGGCATTGCTAGGGATCACAGGTGCCTGAGGTGCTGGGAAGACATGCTAACAAAACCGGTGTTATAAGACCGTGTTTGTGTTTGCCTAAGGCAACAGTTTCCGAAAAGCCAGAGCAGGAGGCCGCCGGCCTGGAGCCCAAGCCCACGGAAACTTCAAGCAGCAGGAGAGACTGGCTGGCACCGTCTGCACACGGGCAGAGCGCCGCCACGATGAAAACAAACACGAGCTGGCAAAGGAACTGCTTCAGGGGCTCGGGCTGTCAGGAATATCCCCCCTGGCAGTCTGGTGGCACGAGCGCAAGGCAAGTGCCTTTGAGGTGAGGCCCGGGGCTGAGAGTCACCTGAGGATCCCCGAGGTCCCCGGGGTGCCCAGAGCGCTGCCTGCCCACAACAGCCAGCCTACCTTGTGCAAGGCCAGGGATTCTCGCCCCTGTGCCAGCGCTGCTGTGGTCTTCCTCAGCTCATCTGTCTCCTTCACGTGGTGAGCGAGCGCCTGGTTCAGACGGATGTTCTCTTTGAACACCGAACGGCACGTGTCATCCAGCTGCCTGCGGAGAGACGGCAGACTGCCACTGCTCTGCGGCTTGGGACGGGACCATCCTCTGAGCCGCTGTGGGGTGACAGATCTCTGCCTTCTGTCCCACCCAAATCCTCTCTAGTCCCCGTAAGGTTCTAATCCTCACATTAAATGACTGATTAGCTTGGTGTGTTTTTGTAAAATGCTGAATTACATCCCAAACACACATTTGCTAAGTGCCAGATGGTTCCTTCACCTATTGAGCCAGGCTGCCTAAATTAAGCCTGTTCCATTACTGCGCCCTGAAAGGCCCTCATTTATATCCACTTTTAACGCATCCTAATTGGCTGCAGGACACACGTTTGCAAAGAGACGCCGTTTCACTCGGGCCAGGAACATGGAGGCCCCTTTATTGCAGGGCAGCCTCTGGTGGACAGCATAACCGTTGGCTTAGGTGATGTACCCTATCTGCAGGATGGAAAACTAGTGCGGTCAAGATAATAACCTTGTTTTCTATAAATTATTTGTGTTTCCCCCTCTTGTTCCTCTCTAAAGGTTGATCCTGCAGCCCAAAGGGTAAAATTAGCCTGCAGTTTGACGGCGGGACGCTCACATAATGGCCTCGTTGTGGGCCCTCTCCGCCAGCTTGGCGATCCTCTGTTCGGCCTCCTTCTCCAGGCGCAGCTGAACGGAACACAGGGTTTAGTGTCACTCTCCGTCTCCTTCCCACCACGCCCCCCTCCCCCGATGGCACTGTGAGGCCCAGCTCTATCATGTGATGGTGCTTCACAGAAAACATTCTAGATGCACGACTCCGGCTGCAGCATCCCTCGGTCTGTCAGCAGCGGCGCTGACAGCTGTGTGCAATTGACGGCATTACTGTACTCGAGTGAAGAAATAGTATTTAAATGTACCCTACTTGCCTGTATTTTTTTTTTTTGCCCAAACAATTTGCTCCACCGCAATCTAAAGCTTTAAATCCCCTTATGATGGCCCTGGCTTCTGTGTGCTACACATATTGCAATAATGGTTAGCTTGTTTGGCTTTCTTCTGTTCAGTTAGCAACACCATATTTCAGGCTTTTCTGCACTGTTTGCTCCCAGTATCCATTAATGGTGGTTTAGCCTTGCATGAGTAGCATTTTTTCAACATATCATTGGTTGCAACTACTACTTCTGCATTCCAGGCTTGAATGAGCCGTCATGCACTGTAAGTGTGTCTTTTTATATGTGGAAAGCTATACCTTCTCATTGAAGAACTTGTGTTCCATTCGAGCCAGACTTTCTTTGTGATTTCTGTCTTCAGTCTCAATCTTCTCCTTGAGCTGGTTAGACAGTCAAATGGTCAGTGGATTTGGGAAAACGTGTGCCCGTCCGGGACTTACCGATTTCCTTGCGCTCTTACATCACTGAGCTCTCGCTCCATTTCTGCTTTCTTCCTACGGAACTCCTTAATCATCTGAAGCTCTCCCTGGATCATCTGGAACTCGTCAGACCTCTTCTGAAGCCTCCCCTCTATCTCGTTAATCTGGAGCGTGAATTCTGCAACCTGGGGCGGTATAGTCACTGGTGTAAAAGTAAAGCTCAATATCCACTTGATACTTCATCCCACTGTATATCTCAGCACCCTGGATATTTTTAAGTTTTATATTTTCGTCACTGAAATGCCAGTCATGATAGATGAGGGTTTTTTTGTTTTTACACAACCACACATGGACAGAAAAACCTTTTGTATATGTTGAATGTAGATAGATACGAAAAAGGGGAACAATTATGTAACTAGGAATAGAAGAGAAACTGATCTTTTGGGGAAAGAGAATGACCTAATGTTCCAGGAACACAAGAGTGCCACTTATAGCTGGTAACAAAAACTAACGGACTGTAGTAAGACTCAAGATGGCCATTAGTCCTTCACAAACGTTCCCCTTGGGAACAGGACTTGCAACCGCACAAGCTGTTAGATGTTTGCTGGCTTTCATGTAGTTAAGTACTGGAAGTCTTTTTGGAGGGGGGGTGTTTTCTGTGAATATCATTTCATGGTTTTCTATTACTGCAATGATATTGTGGTTGAGCAAAAAATGGGTTTTTAAATGTCATGCATGTGTCTTTCAAAGTCATTCTCGCACACTTTGAGCTCTGATCTGTCTTGTTTCATTAGGAATTCATTAGATCTGTCCTGTTTATGCCATGTTATGGCTGCAGTATCCGGTTCATCTGATGTGTTAAAATCATTATTCCATATGATATTCTCTAGGTGGGATACGAGGAGATGGGCTGAAGTATAAAATAATGCTTTGCATGCCGTATCCTTCTTCACTGTTCATAGTGGGCTTCCTGCTGACCATCATTCTCTCTCTGAAGGACATGGAACTATTTTTTTTTTTTTTTTGGAGATGATGGTTTTCTCACCTCCTGCTGAAGACTGGGGTCTACAAGGCTGGGTGTGCAAAGGCATCCTTAGGTCTAAACCACAACAATATTTTCTCAAATGGAGCCTTCATGTGCCGACGTGACACTGCCATACTCTGCTAAATTGGGGACCTTTCAAGCTGGTCCAGACCAAACCTCCCTTTATTTCCAAAGCTCACTTGGGTCCCGTTTTTACCAGCATGAAGTAAGAGATGGAAAACAGCTGCTGTCCAGCGCTGCACGTTTCCAAATTTAAAGTACTCAAAAGCATGTTTTGATAGGCAATTAGACCACTGCAATAGCAATCAACTTGCTCAGACTTGCACCCTCAAAACTGTGGTGGATTACAAGAAAATCTGTGCGACGTTTTTGTTCCACAGCCTTTAAGGCCCAGGGAGATGACATGGTAGCAATTTAGCACGAAGAATCCGTGCTGCACGTGAGGGACAGGGGAGTTAAACTGAAATTTGTATGCATGTTCCAGGCCTTTGCAGGTTTTAATTATGTGTTTTTTTTTTTCAACCACAGAACTGGATTAGCGTAATTTTAGACTGCATGGTAGAAAATGCAGGGTTTTTGTTTTCTGATGACCTTTCTTCCCTCCTGTGTTTGTTTTTGTTTATAAATGAATGCAGCAGGTCTATAATTAAAAAGACTGTGGGTCAAGGTCAGTGGTGTCTCCTTTGTGAGGAGCTGTAGGTAATTATGGACTAAATAACCATCTGAAGAGTGAGATTGTGAATATGATTTATTGGGGGAAATGATGCTGGTCGGGGGAGGCACTACAGTGGGCATCTGTAGCGCGACCTCTTCCTTGCTCATGTATGCCTTGTGTTCGGTTAGCAGTCCTGTTGCCCTGTCCTCTGAACGTGGTCATTAGAAATGAGAGGAGGGCATAGGGCAAAATTTGGCAAAATGCTCTGCTTTTACCAGTTGCTCGCACTCCTTCCTTGCTGCCTTCTTCTGTTCCCTTAGCTGCTCCTCCAACTGGCTGATCTGTGAGTGACATATAAAAAAAATTAACGGGACTGAAGCATGGCTTGGCATTCTTCCAAAATCGATGAAATCGACTGGTGCTGGTGCCCACTGTTTAAAGGTACGCAACAGAAAATTAATCGCAGCATTCAGAAAGTAACAGTATATCAGCGTAAGGCTGTTGTACTTCTCTGGAGTGGCTTTGGATGGAGTTCCGCATGGCTATACAGAATGCTTCTATGTCATTCGGCATGTGTCATTAGCATAAGGTAAACCTGCGTTTAACTAGCCAAACTCATTGGACACATAATTATGAATAGAAATGAAAGAGCTTTGTGTTTACTTCTGGCAGTCAGCTGCCTGTATTGTGCTCCTATGCTCTAGGCAGCTGCTGGGGGGGCTCTCCTGGCTTTGCCTTAATTTAGCATTCCAGTACATCGGAGATGTTCTACAGGGCTGAGGTCAAGGCCCTGTGCTGGCCACTGCAGTGTTCCAAGGTCTGTCCTCTGACAACCAAAGCATTCGCTTATTTTGTCACACCCATTTTTCCAGTAGAGGGGTGTCCTGTAACTTTTGGTACATTGCAACTTAATACTAAAACTGCAACTTTTTTTTTTTCTGTTGACTGCATGTGACTTGCATGCAAATCCCACTTTAGTTTTGAAGTTTTAGCCATGATTGAGATGAGAAGACTTTACCAACAAGTACTCATTAACTGTGGTATATTATCACATCGCGCCCCCACCCCCCACCCCGAGAGACTTCTCACCTTTTCCTCCCGTTCAGCTTCCCTCCGTTTCAGGAAGGTAATGATGTCTATGTTGTCCCTCTCTGCACGCTCCTTTTCATTGCCAAGCTCCTCATTGGCCAGCGCCAGCTTGTGAGCCGTCTCGCGGTACTCCGCTCGTGAGCGCTCCGTCACATTCAGCCTGGCTTCCCAGAAAGCCGCCATCGCTTTTGCCTTCTCGATGTCTGTCTCCTTGTCACCTTTGGACTCCTGTTTTGTCTCCTTCCTCCCTTTACTAAAGACAAAACTTAGTGAAAGTTAAAGGTAAACGGAACGATGGATGGATCTCTTCTTCACAGAGAAGTCATCTGCTGGGATGAGTCTCATCCTGCGAAAGCTACTGGGAGTGAGTTCCGTGGAAGTAGAATGTAATTACTGTCATTTAGCCATGGGGGGTTAAATTGGCATAATTCCCCCCCCTCCCCCAAAACAGGGATTCTGCTCCTCCAAGTGGCACTATTTTTGGTGCATGGTCATGACTGTTTTGTAAGAACGCATTTGGCTTGGTAGATGTTTTGTAGGCTTGAAGAGACTAACTCCAAATTATTGGGGTACACAGGGGAGCGATGAAAGGTGAAAGATTGTAAAATCGCTAGACTTTATGGGTCTTTTAAAATGAGCGTCAATTTTCTTCCTACATTAACCTGTAGTTGCTAATGTAAGTGCTACTTTAAGCTAAAATGCTGTGTGGGATTCCAGGCTGGCACCTGGTTAGGACAACAAAAAACTACTAAGTTGTGCTTCTCAACCCACCAAGAACGAATATGTTGCATGGATAGCCTGACTGGATGACCTTCATGCCTTATTCAAAGTCCAGCAGCAGAATTCAGAGTTAATCTTTTGCCCCATAACGTAACAAACCCCACCTTCTATGCTGAGTGATTTAATAAATCCAGGTAACAGGTGAAATAACAATTGGTTATCTTGTTACAAAGGCACCTGTCAAGGGTGGTGTTATATATTGGGCAGGATTGCACAATCAGTTCTTGATGTTTGATGTGTTGGAAGTAGGAAAAATGGGCAAGAAAAAGAATCTGTGGTGAGTTTCCTGAAGCCTTAACGTTACGGTGCTTGTAAATCCTATGTTGAAAGAACGTTAAGAAGGCTTCAGGAAACTAAAGACGAGGGCCAAATTGTAACGGCTAGACGACTGGGTCCGAGCGTCTCCAAAACAGCAGGTCTGATGGGGTGTTCGCGGTATGCAGTGGTCTGTACCTACCGAGGAAGGCCAAGTGACCCGGCAACAGGGTCTGGGTGCCTAAGGTTCACTGAAGTGCATGGGGAGTGAAGGCCAGCCCTTCTGGTCCCACCCCACAGGGGAGCTACTGCAGCACAAACTGCTGAAAAATGTAATGCTGCCTATGATAGAAAGGGGTCAGAACACACAGTGCAGCTGGCTGCGTATGGAGCTGTGTAGTAACAGACTGGTCAGAGTACCCATGCTGACCCCTGCCCACTGCAAAAAGTGCTTACAGTGGACACTGTAATCACTGTAATCAGAACTGGA